>JAUCMU010000021.1:672314-695629 GCA_032275025.1 Enteromius treurensis | reverse complement strand
CAGATTAATTACATAATAATAATAATATTGTTTTAACATTATTACCATTATTTTCTTAATGTAATTTAAATACTACTACTATAATAATAATAATGCATTGTAGTGGGTTAATACAAATGTACAAAAATAAATAAAATATACTATAGTACATAATCTAAGATTAGATTATTTTATTTAAATACATTAAATAATCATTTATTTACTAGTAAATAATATAGCTATTCATATATACTAATGTTTATTAATCTAATATTTGCTTCCAGTATGAGTAGGCCTATAGGAACACATTGTTTCAATATAAAGTCACACTGAATATCTGTGACAAATACTAGCAATGCAGAAATTACCCAATGTACTTGATAACTACACTTTGTTGACATTCTATACAAAATCATTGTTTTTAGTACATATCCCAGTATCCTCTGTCCACATCAATAACAAAGTTAAAAAAAAAATCCCTCTTTTCTGTAGAAGCCTGATGTGCTGGAGGAACAGGACAGAGGGGGAACAGCCGAGCTGAGGAGCAGCACCCCGAGATCTCCCTCACAGTGCTGCTACGGGCCGCAGAGTAGACGACAGAAGAGAGACACTCACAAACCCATCGACCTCAAATGATACTGACAAGACTCTTGTAAGAAAAAGACTAACAATAACGAGAGGGCAAACACGTTCAGCAAGTGAGAATGAAACGGCTTGCGCCCTGACAGACAGATTTCATCCGCAATAATCCCTGCCCAATCCCCAGCAGCCCATAATCAGACACACAAGACCGAGTCTTTACGTGCACTCGTGCTGTAGCACATGCACTAGGCCCGGTGACACAGATATCCTTCTTGAATGTTCAGTTCGCTGGGAGGATTTCATCATGAAAACATTTCTAGGCATCCCTGTATTCATCAACAATGTATATAGGATTAAGCATTAAGGACACACTAGTTTCTGTGGTACGGTCCCAAAAAAAAAATAATGCAGAACTTATCTGTGAAGCACAAAGTGCAATTCAATGAACTAGAGAAAAGGGTGGAGAAGCAGGAAATTCAGATTTCTCTCCCCTAAGTCTCAACACCCACTGGTGTGAAATTACCCAGTTCCCCATGGACATCACCAATTTGTTGGTTTTGTGCTAAGTTTGCACTAGGCGGTTAGGCTGTGAAGAATTGTTGTGTTCATTTGTGTATGAAGAGGATAGGATTGCAATTTGAATAGTTAAATAGGCAGAATGCCTGATCTAAAACACACAATCATTCTTTGAGGATACAGGTGTTTTTATGCTTTCACGGCGCAACCACATTGACACTATTATTATCATTTCTCTAACGTTTTTGTCCATTTACTCGAAAGTTATGTGAACCGTCAGAATTAATCAATGAACAAATCTGTTATTTATAAATAAAACTTGTACATACTTTTTTTGTGGTAAACACAAGCTTTCTTGTTTTATTCTTCTTCTTATTTAATGACATATAAAATAAACCGAATACCTTACGTGGGTATTGCTACTGTAGCCCACTTTGATACATTGGCTCTATTTTATAAACATACATTTTGTAAACTACAATTCATACCACAGTTTTGTCGCATTATTTAACACGCTGAGGGCATCTTAAAGGGTCACTCCATCCCAAAATGGAATTCTTTGTCATCAATCACCTACCAAGTTTGTCTCATCTTAAATTGTGTTCCCGAAGACAAACGAGTTTGGAACGACATGAAAAGTGATTGATGACAACATTTTCATTTTGGGGTGGAGTAACTGGATTCAAATGGGAAAACTGAACGTTTTGGTGGTTCATACAATCACAGACAAAAAAATGGCAGCTTGATTATGGATTTTTGTTGTTTGTTTATATACTGACATGCAGAACAGGAAGTAAAAGATGAATGTTACAGGAGGGAGATACATATCCTGAAGGTACACACAAGTCCACGATAGCATGGTCTGAAAACAAAGACAGGTTGAAAGAGTCATTCAGGAGAGGAGCGACTTCCTAGCCAGATCACATGTGAACTCTTTTGCTACAGCCGGTTTAAGGTTCTGGCATCACTCATTTGCTCCACATAAATACTGATTCACGTGTATTTTCTGGTCAGATATTGAACTCGATTCTACTGAAGTGATGCATTTCCTCGCACACCTCAAGCAAACAGACCATCGTAAAGGTTACCGTATGGAAAGAGTGCAAAGTTAGGTTATTAATGAATGATGACTTATTTCACACATCTGTAAGTTAGTTATTAACTAAACTCTCGGACTTTAGAATTGCATTCATTAGCAGGATTCATTTCTAGACACAGAGGATGGAAGGAATGCGCATTGGTGGTTACTGGCTCAAAGCCACCCGTTTACTGTATGAACAAACAGCCGGGTCAACATCATGCTAAACCCTCCAGATTCCTGATTTCAGAATCGTCGACTGCTATAGAGCAGCAGCTCATACATACGGAAAAATCCACGTTCAAGAACATTCTAATTTAAGGAGGCGCAAAAGGAATGTTTGATGCAGATACGAAGACTCCTTGATAACTACATCGGTCTGCAATTCTGGCTGGGAGTGTGCAAGTGGTTAATATGCTAATATAATAAAGCAAAACATGCAAGGACTGCAGCTCAGCTGCAGCTAAAGTGCATGGCTCATACAGTCTGGTTGCATTCAGCTTTAAAAAAAGAAAAGAAAAGTCCCACAGCTGTGCAGATCAACATTCATATTTACAACATCCGACTCGTCAACTTGGTGTTCGTACAACCAAGATATTCCAGGAATTGTAAACTCCAACTCACTAGAGTATTACAGGGTTCCCATATGAAGTGAAGAGATGAGCATGCACTCATGTCAATGTTGCCTTTGTGTTCGTGAGCTTTCACAAACACCCCTGCCATGGACTATTTACAAACATTATGAGCTCCTCGTTTATTTGCCAGATGGGAAAGACGAGCATTTAAATGCGAATTAAGATAATACTTGCTGTTAATACAAAAAAAGCCTGACTTCCTGTCAAGAAAAACTGGCTCAGTCATATTTGTCAGTCATATTTCCAGCTTGTAGCAGCATTGCTAACAAAAAATGACCAAGCTAAAAATGTTACTATGTGGCGGATGGAGTGAATGTTAAGGGCAGCAGAGACCGTTCTGCATCAATCCTTCATCCTAAGGACATCAGTGTCCAAAGCTGTGCGATATACAGTTTTTAAAATATATATTTTTTTCCTTTTACAAATCACATTTTTAGGAGCAGACATGGTATCAGAGTCTGCCACAGCATCAATTATGTCACCTCCGTTTCTCTGAGAACAAACCCTCCTGATCTCCATCTTTAGGTTCCCTTGAGTGTTCAGACCCCCTGCATGAGATCTTTGCAGGGGCCGTGGGTGATCTGATGGATCAATGTGCAAAATAAGTGGAGGTATGGAGCGCAAGGGAGGAGAGGTTTAAGGTTTGGGAGGCGGGGTCTCAAGCGTGGTCCTCCATAGGGAAAACGAGACGTGTGCCGCGGCTCAAGAGCTCGTGTTCACGCGTGTCCAGTTCTCGCTCCAGAGCGTCCTCTGACGTGCTGTCGCTGCGTTTGCCATTCACACCCCAGCTGCCGCCTGATCCTTCGGGGCCAGAGGAGGACGAGGCCCCGTTGGCTGTGATGGCTGTGTCACCATAGGTCAGCGTCAGGTCTCCTTCGTTCAAGATGAGGTCTGAGTCATTGTCTCGCAGCGGCTCGTGGTTCTGCAGAGCACAGTAACAAGTTGGACATGAAGGGAGGAGGACGGGATGCTTCACACACACACACACACACACACACTATTCAAGCTCAGCACAACGGTTCATGAGGGACACTGGAGTCACAAGAAGACAGGGTAAAGAGAGAAATACACTTAAATGTCCTTGTTCAAAGGAAACAAACAACTTACCTGTGCGTAATGCAGCCTTCAAGTGCAGGTGGGAGTATTGTATTTAAAAAAATTTTGTACATGAATGACCAACAAAGTCATATTTAGAAATGGAAATACAATATTTGATCAAATATAATAAAAAAAACAACAACATAATTTCTTATAATAGACCACTTATATAAATAATGCACACCCTTTACGTTTTGGCTATAGCTGGGTGCTATTAAAGGGGGTTTTCACTGAAGCACAGTTACACCCGAGGATTGGAGTGCCAATAGATCAAACAAACTAAACTCTTGTTATGCAACAGTTAGCTTCACATATAGATGCTGTTAAATCCTTTGAGAAGGATCTAAATAATGCCTGTTCCATGTAAATGGTTTGAGGCGGTGTGATTGAGTCTGTGATAATTTAATAATAATAATACATAATTTAAACTACAATTGCCCTTTTTTTGTTTATTTGCCAAGCAGTGTTGTAATAAGATGCATTTTGTAGTGTTATATCGTTGTTATAACAAAGTTATCTCTTTTATTATTTTTTCAAGAACCCACAGCCAGCCAACAGTATATATTACAGGGTTTTTGCAGGTTTTATGAAGGTAATTTTAAGATCAAGTAAAGAAAAAAATTACACTAAAACATTAATATGGTCTCTAAATGTAAATGTCTTGCATTAGCAACACTTCAAAGTTCAAAATACAACTTTAATTAAAAAAAAATAATAATTCTTACTACTTTAATTTTGATCGCAGTACAAAAAATATTAAATTAAATTAAAAATCTTTTAGTCAGTATCCAGTATTGTTTTCGAGTTCAAATGTCTAAAGATTCTTAAATCAACATACATTTATTTGTTTTATTAGAAACTGATCATTTACATCATTTACACTTTTTAAAATCTTTTCATTTTGTTCAATTTCTCAAAAAAACACAAATCTTTAATTTGCAAATGTGAGGCCTGGAGTCTGTTCCATAAAACAAGTTTACCAAATAAGCCAGGCTTGTTTTAATTAGTCTGACTTATTTTTAACCAAATCAAATGACAGTAAGTCAGACTAACTGAAATAAACCTGGCTTATTTGGTAAACTTGTTTTATGGAACAGGCCCCTGGTGTTCTGCCTTCTTTGTGACTCCGCCCACGCTCCTTAGTGTTCACTCCCTGCCAGCCGTGTGTGTCCAGGTGTTCCCCATTATCCTTTGTATTTATTCCATGCCTTGTTCTATGCCATTTGTCTGTCGTTGAAGTTTCATATCTGCTCGTGTCATTGTCTGCAGCGGTCAAGCATGTTTGTCAGCTTGCCGTGTGTCCTTGTTCATCAATAAATGTTAATGCCTCCGTACCTCTCTGTGTCCGCTGAGAAGCGAGACCGCGGCATATATAAATAGAAAATATTTACATGCATGTATTTATATTCATATAATGTATATCATATATAAATAAATTTCATATAGAAACATAACATTTGTCTTAAATATTTACATGCATGTGTATTTATATATACATAATAAATATACACACGATACATTATGCAAATGGTTGTGATTAATCATTTGACAGCACTAGTTACAATAGCTGATACAGTATTGAAAGTGATATTTGTTAAAGTCCAGTTTAGTTTTGTAGATTTTGTTGTATTATCTGGAGGTGTAGCCCCTGCTCGTTTCTTTATGGTTGCGGATGTCGTGTTTGATGATAGAAGTCTCTTCTACTAATGGTGGCTGGTGCCGTTCTGACAGGATGTTTGCCTGCTGGAGATGCCATTGACAGGTGTGCCTGTATGTACAGACACACACTCTTTGATCAAAACAACAGCAGCTCTCAAGTAAAGAAAGATGTTCAGCATTGGGACTGAAGCATATAGTCATGAATAGACTACTGTACGTTTTAGTGAATGTTCAGTTGATATACTGTATTGATCTCATCATAAGAAATGTGCCTTGTCTTAACAATTTTAAGAAAGCTTTGAGGAAAGATGAATTTGCAAAAACTGTAAAGTTGAACAAAAAAATGACTAGGTTAAAATAAGATGAAGGATTATACTGAGTTTGAGTGAAGAGTTAAGCTACTTGACGAAAGGTTGCTCTCAGACTAGACATTTTAACACCAGTCAGAGAAACTTTTGCACTTTTGCTTACTAATACAACTTTTTTTTCCAGAATTTATGATCTGTTGAATCATGGCAAGTAATGTTGATAGATGCTTCATAATCAGGTTGTGAGTCTCCTGCTCAGAGTAGTAATTATGCCATTTACAAAAAGATAAATAGATTAAAGACTTTGTTCCCGGCTTGCGTTGTCAAATTCAATATGCCATCTGAGTGGTTGCATTACCCTGTTTACCGTATTTGTACTGAAATGATTATGTGGTCAGCAGGGAACCTCCCTGAATAATCCAATCACCAATAATCTAATCCATTGAACAATCTATTTATAGAAAAGTATGGACATCAGAGAAGAGTGGAGAAGAAGCCCTGGTGTGACGGTGCTTTTTAGTCTTGTTGTGGCAGTACATTTGTCTTTAATCAGGATTGTTCATGTCTTTCAGGCTATAACATATTCTATATTTCTAATTATTATGATACATGTAATATATTATTTCATATAATTTATGCACATTAAATACTGCATATATAACAAAAAATGTGTTAGACTATTTTATATTACACTATATAAATATATATATAGCCTTAATTTTCACAAAATCAGATTTTTTTATGTTTCATTTTGACATGTTCTGACGTGCGTTTTATGAATGACCTGATATCAGCTCAATCATATCTCTACATGGGCGTAAAGATCTCGATCCGTCGTCTGGCAGGTTAAAGTGAGCGTAAGTGAGGAGGAATCGGCAATATTGAGGCATGCGGGTTGTTTGGGTGTTCAGTCTCGAACAATACCGCTGTGGATCTGCTCTGATTAGATTAGGAAGGATCACCATGAACCTAAAAGTTGTCACAACAATGCATTTCCAAATGCACATTAAACTACCAGCACATGCACATTTTTAAACATACTCTAAAGGTATTATTTACCCCAAAAGTTTACTCAAGTAAACGTAACTCATTACTACCCACCTTTATTGCTACTAGCAATATACCGCCTTAAATTGTCCTACAAAGCAGACATTTTTACATTGGGTCTGTAAGTCACACTATATTGGGCAGCTGAAGCTTGTCACAGTGTTGCTAGTATTACAGTCTCACAGTTCACTAAACAGCCCTGCTCTCAGACATGTCCTAATTCCTCACAGCATTACTGGGACAAACCGAGGTCATGTTTTTTGTTTCATTTTTCCACGGACTGCTTGATGGCCAAAGTTACAGGAGTTTCCATTGATGTGACATGCTGGCCGATCACTTTAAAGGGACAGTTCACCCAAAATTTGCAGTTTTTCTCATCATTTACTGTTGTTACAAACCTGTGCAACTTATTTTGTTCTGGGAAACACAAAATATTCAGCAAAACTGATCTTCTTTTGTTTATAAAATAAAAGTTAATAGGGTCCATTTTTTCAACTCCTGAAAATAAAATACAGGTTTTGTATGACCAGTGTTCAAGAATGGGAATCATGAGCAAGTTTTATTCTTTTATATTTTTGGGGAAATCTAAAATGTAAGATCTTAAATCTAAGATTAAAATAACAAAATCCCATTTGTTGGCAACCATGTAAACATGACCTGCATTATTGTATACGTTCATAATGTGTGGAGGCAGCGGTAGGTGTGTTAAAACATTCATGGAGACTGAGAAGGATCAAAATGTAAAATAGCATCATGTATGAAGTCCATAATAAGTTATTTTATGCTTCAGTTACACCCAGAGGCTCTGGTTTTGTTAAAGTAGCAGGCTTTTAAGCTGTGTTTCAGGAGGTGAATTAGATATACAGGAAGCATTGAGGAAACCTGTTAGAAAAAAGTCACAGTTATCGCAATTATCACAGTTTGTTAGTTTTATCCACTTTACTTTCCTTCATAGATCTGTGTTGCTGTCCAGGAGAAACAATGAAGATATTAACAATGCTTATTTGTGTTTTTTTTCTGTATGGGAACAGTCATCTCACCCTTCACTTTTCTCTCACACACTTATACACACACATAGCTATGATGCCCATATCTGTGACTGTCTCCTGCTCTGGGAGTGTCTGTGGAATCTCAGATAAAGGTGGTAGTGAGTGATCCTGAGAGCCAAGGCCTCGCTCTTGTTCAAAGACTCTTTACTGCTGTAAACCCAAACTGTGCGGTTTTGGTCAATATGTGTCCAAGATACCATGATTTAAAAAAAATAATAATAAATTGGTACTTATTTAGTAGTGATATGGCCTGTTTAGTTAAATATTGACACAGTATATAACACAATTTTCAGTATAATATAATATTAAAAATATATTCTCTTGACATTTATCTCATGTGTTTCCATCCAAACCAGTTGCTTACTTTCACCCGTGAACCACAATTATCTCATTGTTTTCTAATGTAGTCCAATGTAGTTTGGACACCAGTAACAGGAGCTTATCAGGTCGTCCATTGTCTCTTTGTTTTGACTACTCTGTAGTGTCTGAATTGAAAGTATGATGAGTCATAGCGAGGCAGGAGCCTACTAGCTGCATTTCAAAGCTGCTTTAGACTTACTTATGGGAACAGTTGCAATGTTTTTAGTTATGTGTCTTTTTTATCAGGTGACTTTCATTTTTCAATATGGTTTCTTAGTTTGCCATGTGACTGTGAAGTGACGTATCCAATATGGCTCCTTTTAACCTTGCAATCAGGCACGAGAAAGGTCATGTGTAAGTCAAATGCACACTTTAAAATCTGAATTTGAATATGGCATTGTTGTATTATGTTGATTGATGTATATCTGGGTGATGCTTAAAGGTTAAAGGGTTACTCCACCCCTAGAAACCCCCAATGCCGTTTCTAACCTGTAAAAGCTTTGTTCATTTTTGGAACACAGTTTAAGATATTTTGGATGGAAATTGCGTTCTGAAGATGAACAAAGCTTTTACAGGTTTGGAACGTCATAGGTGCTTAATTGTGCACCAGGTGCGCTAAAGAGCAAGTTTACTATGTGACAAAAGGCAAACATATACAGCTACACATATACAGGTTATATGATGCAAACTGTATTATTGTTATTGTTCAATAATGTGCAGCATATTAAAAAATGAATGCCCATTTTGGTTGCTTTATTACCACTGTTGTTAATTTAGGCTGGTAATTGCAGTGAAATATATGAACCGGTACATTGTTGGAGTTTTGCCAAAATGAAGGCATCTCATGCCATTGTTTTAGTTATTTCGTGTAAGTGCTTCTCCCACTCCTTTGTGGTTTGCTCAGTGTAAACACTAGTGTAAGCAGCAGGGTATTGGTGCTAGTATGAGACAGGTACTCTAAGTTTGGGGAGTAGAGTCATTCCTGCAAAAACCACTGACAAATATTAGTCATGACTGATTGCAGGTTTGGTTCAGCACTCTCACCTGTAAAAAATTCCTGTAATGCCATTTTACTGTGGGGTCTTGTCTGGACATGAGTAAACTCACACCTAACTATGGTGGCTGTATTCACTATATAAGTGAATGGAGTGTCTTCCACTGATGTCCACTAGAAGATCCCTCAACACTAGTGCTGATTTTATAAAAAAAAAACTTTCAGCAAAGAACAATCTCAGATGGTATATTACAACCTCTGATAGTCTACGAAAAGCTTTGTCTTCTTATATCAGTGAGGAATGGGCTCGAGTTGAACCACTCTACAAGTCCAAACTGTTCTTGCTAAGATCACAGCGCTGACACCTGGTGATAGAGCGTGTCCCCGGGGCTCTGAAATAGCTTTCATGACATTATTCACACGCTCTCAGAGAAGCTGAATTTCTTAGGTCCAAGGGCTAATAAGTCGTGGTTGGCAGCATTGAAGAAGAAGGTTAATATAAAAAAGTAGAGAAAATTTACTGTTTAAAAAATACAGCTTTACACACAATGAGAAAAAAATAATAACATTTTAGATAAAGGCCTAAAAATCAGCACTCAAAGTTGCATACAAACATTTAAAGGCAGTTTTAATTTCTTTTTTTCTGTTCTAGCTCAAGTACATGTTTCAGTTTATTATGTACACTTTCCACTTATTGCTACCTTGCAACCTCGTAAAAATCTCCTTTCTGTGACGCCATCTGCCTGTGAAGGCCAAAGCAGCTATGACTCTGAAGCCCTGGGTCATGTGACAATAAATCTCACATTCAGCTGCATATAAATTTGTTTCGTTTGCTTTTTTCTACACAAATGTGGGCAGATACTTGATTACAGAACATCTCTGCCACTTTATTGAATTGCTTTACCCTCTTACCTCGCACTCTTGTACTTACTCTTGTATAATACAGTTGTTTACAACATAATATGCATTTAGAAAATTAGTAACTTTATTGATTCAAGTGTTTGCTTTTCTTCTGTAGGCTCTTAGTCGGAGCGCCCCAAGAAAAAGCCCAGCCCCAACTCAGCAGATTCAACATCAATGAAACCGGAGCCGTGTATTACTGTCCAATTACCACTGACCAGCATGACTGCGGGAGGATGGACCTCATCAGTACACGTAGGTATTTATATGACTTATCAAAAATCTATGCCTAAAGTATTCTCTGAAACCTTTTTATGTCACACATTTTTTATTCACAAGTTAATGATTGAGTAGCAATAGTTTTATGGATGTTTCTTGAGAAAAAGACAAAAAAATAGTTTTGCATTGTATACCTGTTTGGCCTCTGATTGTATTGTGATTTATAAAATATTAAATACTGAACTCTTTAGTGGTGTCAAACAATTAATTGTGATTAATCACATCCAAAATAAACGTTTAGTTTACATACTACATATATATATATATATATATATATATATATATATATATATAGTATGTGTGCTGTGTATATTTATTAAGGATAAATAAATACACACATGCATGTATATATTTAAGAAAAATATATTACATTTATGTATTAAATATACTTGAATTTATACGTAAATACATGTTTATATTTTTAAAATGTATCTTTGTTTCTTTATATTTACATAAAATATTTACTGTGTATATTTATTATGTAAACAAAAACTTTGTGATAAATCATTTGACAGCCCTACTACTGTTCAATACTTTAGTTTTTAATATTTTTGAAAAATGTTTTATATGCAAATCAAGACTGAGACCAATATTGTGAAATATTATACTATTATTTTTATTTTAATGTTTTTGAAAAATCATTCTATGCTGATTTGATCAATGTTAAAAACCATGATACATTTTTTTTTAGGATTCTTTGATAAACAATGAACCTTTATTTTAAATAGAAATAGTTTGTAACATTAAAACATGAATTTAATTTAATATTTCTAAAATACTAATTTATTGAAAAAAGACACTAAATGTCATTGACATGTTGATGTAGATCAAAGGGCTATTGCAAGTTTAGGGCATTTAGTTCACAGATTATATAATGTCTCTCACATCCACAGATCAGCACTACTTCCCAAAATTACCTGCTCCTGTTTTAGACATGAGTGAAAGTTTAAACAAGCCTCAACACGGCTTCACACAGACATCTGTCTGAGTGCTGTCTCATTCCATGTTATTCAAAAGACCTTCATCTTCACATTCTCCCCCCTCTGTCAGGTCGGCTCGACTGGCTCATGTTGCAGGCAGGTATTTGCTTCAGAATTAACATGATACGTTCAGCACAGGAAGCATCTGTGCAACATAAAAGTTACTTTGAGCAGACCCAGAGCCTGTCTGTTCTGGTTTACAGGATTTTAGCACTTCTTAGCTTAGCTTGTTACATTTTTTAATTTTTACACAGTTAGTTGCAGAATGTTATGTTATGACTTTAAATGCAATTTTAACATCCTGCATGATTTGAAAACTTATACTTTTGAACACAATCGTCACATATACAGCTTCATGTGAGTTTTCTAGTTTACACGGTAGCTCACGTGAAACTATGGTTCAACAAAACAGCTCAAACGTTAAAATAGCATGGCTCCATCAGCGAATATGTTTTTATATTACTTTTGCATTTCTTAACACTCTCTGGTAGGTTTGGGCTTGTTGTAGTGGATATTTCCAATATGATATAGCATTAATCTTTAGCAAATCTTTCGCTGGATATTTTGAATTCTGAACCGCCACAAACATAACTCGAGCAGCAAAATAAAAATGCTGCAATATGTAGCCTACCTGTACCAAATGTAATATAGACGTGCCACGGTCATGTATTAAATGTGTGTTTTAGCGCCACTCTCTGGATATTTCACGTTGCAACTTACAGCAAAACTTTCATCAAGGTAGCTACATAATTGCGATGGTACAGAACCGTATGTAGATGCAGGTCTTTCCGAAGAGCCTGGGCTGCATAAACTATACAGCAACACTCTAGCAACCACAAAAAATTAAATAAAATCAGCATGGTGTCAACTTTAGCACTAACTTAGTCAAAATTTGGTTTCAACACAAGCTCTCGGGTGTTGTGACTCGTGTCACAGTCTTTAAGTCTCTAAGTGTGCTTAATACTTGTGCACTCTTAGAAATATATTTTGTTAAAAATATATTTCGCGATAATATAATATTTTAATGAAATAAAGAGTCAATTAGGCTAAATGTACTAAAAGATAAAGTCATGACTGTACTTTTTTTGGTAAATTATTATTTTTGTGTGGTGACCAGTGTTGGGCAAGTTACTCTGAAAATGTAATCTGACTACTTTTTACTCCTTTTATAAGTAATCACGTTACTTTTCTGATTACTTTATTTCAAAGTAATTAGTTACTAGTTACAATGCTTTTTTTCTCCATGAATTTTTTTTGAAAAATCCAGCATACATCCTCCCGATAATAAAGCATCAACATTTACAAAACACTGCTATTTTTAGCAGTCGTGATCTAATGGATGGGGAGTTGGACTTGTAACCCAAAGGTCGTGGGTTTGAGTGGTTTAAGCATTTAAACCTGGATTTCACTTCATTGTGAGACCTAACTGTCCGACAATATTTCATTCAGTTCACACTACTTTTGAAGTATATTATTTCCACTGTAAATACTCAGCTTATGTTATTATTTGTTTAAATGCTCTCAGCCAGACTGAGGGATAAAGTCCGTGTTGTCTGATGGGGTTTGTTTCTTCTCCAGCGCAGTCAACAGAGATGGTGGAGGGCATGTGGCTAGGAGTGACCGTGGCCAGTCAGAGGAATGGAGGACGTGTACTGGTGAGATCTTTTGGTGTTTTTTTTATGTACAGTATATAATAAACCGTTTATATTCAAAGGCAATACCATCACTCAAAATGGACAAACATTGGACAGATAGCATTTATTTTAAATTATAATAATATTTCACTTTATTGCTGTTTTTCTTGTATTTTTGATCAAATAAAAAATGCAGGCTTGAGTAGCATAAGAGACTTTAATTAAACATCTTAACCTTCTAATTTCAATGTGTAGTCAATTTTATAAAGACTTAAATAATAAACTTAAATACAGTAAAAATAAAAACGACTAATCACTGATACTTCATCTCTTCTTTTATGCTGGCAGGCATGTGGTCATCGCTATGTAAAGAAACTGCTGGGCGCTGAAGAGCAGCAGCGTATGGTGGGCAAATGTTACGTGCGAGGAAACGACCTGACTTATGACCCAAATGATTACTGGCAGTCGGACACTTATGAGCTCTGCGACTTCAACTATGACCAGAACCTGGAGGGCATGTGTAACATGGGCATCTCGGGGGGCATGACTGAGAATGACGTGTACTTTGGGACGCCCGGCAGCTTTGTGTGGCAGGGTGAGAGCGAGAAACCCAACCAAATCTGATGTCAGCACTCTTCAGATGTTCCTTCAGGGTCAAATAGTTAATAAAAGGGTTCTTCTGTTCATTTAGGGACCGTCCATATGAAAGAGAGAGACCCCAACGCAGATTTTGCTGGAGATGCCAATGAAATAACCTTCAGAAAGCTAGGCGAGGACAGACTCAACATCTATTTAGGTATGTACTTTATTTTGGTTTTTATGATGGCTGTACAAACATGCTGTTGTAACACTCTTAAACACTTAATCTTTCCTTTCGCATGCATACTGTACATTCATTCTTCTTCTATATTGTGGCGATCTGAGGAATTACACAAACAGTAATTGAGTGAAAAGCACCCGAAGGGGAAACCGCTGAAAGTAGTGGAGTAGTGCTTGATCCTGGGTGCGCTGTGCTCGTTCGTCTTTGTGCTAACAGTGAGCCCAGTGAAGTCATCCTAGTGAGGCTGGCGATCAGTCATGGTTGCTGTCTACGGTGGAAGAGAAGTTAGCGCCTCTGTAGAGCAGAGAGTGTTTCTCACTTGAGCTTGCAGCAGCGTGCTCTTTTATGCCCCCTTCTAATGAGCTACAGCCGTGACTGATCGGCCGGGGCTGATTGGGTGCAGCTGGATTGAGTTTGTTGCCAGAGCGATGCTGAAGAGTGCTGAGGCAGCTTGCCACACAACCCGGCCGGTCATCAGGGTGAAGCGGCCCAGCACATTGGGACTGCCCACTTGATGGCGAGGGCCTCCTTCTCCACTGTGGCATATCTTGTCTCGGCTAGGGATGGGTCATCAGCTTCTGGCTAATGTGGACCATGGGGTGTTCCTCTCCGTCCCGGACCTGGGAAAGGACCGCGCCCAGGCCCGTGTCCGATGCGTCGGTTTGCAGCAGGAAGGGGTGAGCGTGGCTTTGATGTCCTGGAGTGCCTTCTCGAGGGTGGTGTTCCATGTAACCTTCTCCGGCTGCCCCTTCCTGGTCAGGTCTGTCAGGGGAGATGCTAAGGTGGAGAAGTTAGGGATGAAACACCTGTAATACCCCGCCAACCCCAAAAAGGCTTGTACCTGGGATTTCGTGGTCAGACAGGGAGCTGGCAGGATTGCCTCAACCTTTTTCTGTTGGGGCCGTATGAGGCCACGGGCCACCTGGAACCAGGTACTGAGCCTTCGACGAGTGCTAGGTTACATTTTGGGGGGTTGGCAGTCAGTCTGACCCGTCGGAGCTCCATCAGCACCCTCCGCAGCCGCTCTAGATGGTCTGTCCATGTCTCAGAGTGGATAATGACATCATCCAGGTATACAGCGGCTTAGACTTAGTGGGGGCGTAGCAGATTGTCCATCATCCACTGGAACGGGGCATCGGGTAGCTGTCGAACTCTTAGACCTGGTTGAGTTTGCGGAAGTCATTGCAAAAGCGGAGGGCGCCATCTGGTTTCGGGACCATCAGGATGGGGCTGGACCAGGCGCTCCGTGATGGTTCGGTCACCCCTAACTTTAACATTTCGCTGATTAGCCTGCTTCAGAGGAGGGTTGGGTACCGAAACCCGGGAACCAGTATGGCACCGGTAATCTTCGTGTTTGAACGAAAAACCCAACAAATCTATAGCGCCAAATCTATGCCATTAATAAGCGAGTGCACCACTGATGATGGCGGTAAATCATTTCCGCAAGAAGAAAACAGATCTACATGTGAAGAAACGGGAGCCCCGAGCTCATTTCAAACCCCGTGCGCGCATGATACTGTATGTTATCTGTGCGTGATTATTCTTGCGCTTGATCTTCTCTCACCTGGGGTCCGTTCTTCGTACGTCGCTTGATACATCCGAGATGAATTGACACATCTAAGATGAGATCATCATGCTAATTAAGATGTGGCTAATTTGGTTCTTTAAGCACACCTGTTGTTGATGATTAGTATAGCTGTATTGAGTTATCTAGGATTATTGCGCGTCCGTGCGTTGGTTTAAAAGTCGATATGTATCGATGATAGAAACACTGATCACAACCCCTTTGATTGGTTGACGAAATGGCAAAAGAGTGAGCTCAGTTTTTTTCTCAAGCGGAGCAAGAACTTTTATTAGAGGGTTATAGAGAATTACTACTATTCGCTGGGTCATATGCTTGGAAATAATATTTCATGTCTACCATTGGATTCGTTATAGTGCGCCACCCAAAAGAAATATGATTTGTTCTTTTTAACAAAGGACACTTTTTTAACAAAGTCTCAGCTTTCAGTTTTATATTGTGTCTTACAGTAATATGTTGTTCAAGCTCTGTACTGATCAGATCGCTGTATTATATATATTCATTATTTGTAGCATGTCAGACACCCAGCCATCACAATAATGTTCTGTTTTGTTGCTTTTGATATAAAACTCTCAAATGAATGTGTTTTTCCTCTTTGTTTGAGGTTTATAGCAAGATAGTGAAGGAACATTAGAAGGCATGGGAAAACAGGCTATAGACTAATTTATAATGAAGTCTCACTGTAATCGGGAAAATTATTGATTTACATTGCCGCCGGAACCGTTTTAAAAGTATCGATTTGGCACTGGTATTGAAAAAACCCTAAACGATACCCAACCCTACTTCCGAGCCTCTGGAACGCGGTAGGGCCACTGCCTGACGATGACTGCAGGTAGTGTGCTCGATGACGTTGGTCTGCTTGGGCTGGGGGTAGACTGCACTGATGGCGGAGAGGCCGAGTTGTCCCAGGATCCCCCATTTGAGGGTGTCGTAGTCATTGGCAGGCCTCTCTTGGCAGTGAGAAATATGCCAGTCAATAGGGGTCCCAGCATCTGTGCCCACATGCCTTGGTCCCAGGTTTCCTGGACGGGGAGAGTCCTGAACATTTGTAAACACAATTCGATGTCATCGTGACTCATCAGTTTTGGAAGGAGCTGGGCTGCTTGGAACTGGGGATCTGGCAGTGGTGGATCTGGGGATCTTTTTGCTGTGGTGGTGGGTTGGTAATTCCTCAACTTGGCCGCTCATTCCTCTTTGTGCTTGCAGTGAGTCCAGTGATATATACACACACTTTACTTTTCAACACATGCATGCTTTTAGACAATCATGCAGACATATTTACTTGCTTTTATAAGTTTTGTTATATAAGTTAAGTTTATAAGTTTGTTTATAAGTTAGTCCCCAACAACTGGTTGACATGCATGCAAAGTCAAAAAACAGTTTCATTTTCTTATAATATGCATTTATTTGAAATTACTAAACGATTTAAACTCCTTAATTCAAACGATTCGTTCAACAATTCATTTTTCCAAACACCTTCGGTGATTGGTTGATTTCATCTAAAGCAGTTTTTATGAGTTTTTAATGTTCCAAAAGGGACACCTAGTGGCAAAGAACGAATTAGCATTTTCATTCAAACCAAGTGGGCGGGCAATATGCTAAAGTTTCAGGTTGATATCACTTGACATGTTTCAATGATTCAGAGTCTACGCTTTCTTTTGAGAGACAATAACTTTACAGAAAAAATTTGCAGGATGTTTTTATTCACTTAGAGCTGTGTTACACACTGCAAGAAAGGTAATTAAAAAAATCCATAATAGGGCACTTTAAACTTTCCAGTATCTTGACAAGCTACAGTCAAAATAGCTTTACTGCTGGTCACACACTTCATCTCTTTCTTCAGGTTACTCTGTGCTGGAGGACATAAAGTTACTGGATCGCTCTAAGTACACTGTAGTGACGGGGGCTCCCAGAGACAATTTTAAAGGTTCAGTGATCCTTGCAGAAAAACAAGATTTGGTTCTTAACCCAGTGATGACGATCCCAGGGGAACAAATAGGGTCATACTTTGGCAGCTGCTTGGCAGTGACGGATCTCAACAATGACGAGTAAGTCACTGTGTAACTCAATCATTACAAATGCTGTAAGAGACTCATCTGTTAAATGGGTTTTTTTGTATTTAATGTTTGGATTTTATCAAATGTATTCAAAAGAACACAAATTATACAAAAGAACTATGTCTGTACAATGAAAGTCGATGGCGTCCAATGCATCACTGCATTAAAAACACATGATATTACTTGCATAGCTTTGCTTAGCTAACCCTATTGATGTAACTTTCCAGTTTCATACATAATAATCCATTATCATCACAGAGACTGATCTGTACCACACTTCACTGCGTTTGAAAGCCAATTCGAAGCAAGTAGACCTGGCAAACTTTCTCTGTGAACCTTTGCAAAGATCCTGTTGAGCTTCATACTTGAGCATGTCAACAGATACACGGCTGAATGCTTCTATATGACAGGCTTCTCCTTCTGTACCACATTTATGAAAGACTTCTAAGAAAAAAACTGTGCTAATTTAGACATAACATGTCATTTGTGTGTTGCCATAGCTGGAACGATCTGATCGTTGGAGCTCCGTTCTACTTCGACCGCTACAAGGAGGAGGGAGGAGCAGTTTACATCTTCATGAACGAGAACGGATCCTTTCAGGAAAAAGCTAGCTTGGTTCTGAAGGGTAAAAAAGGCTCTGGGTTTGGATTTGCTATTGCTGCGGTGGGGGACGTCAATCAGGATGGATTCCAAGGTATTGGTGAAAATATAAGAAATATATTTATAAAAAAAATATAGATATATATATATATATGTATATACAGTATATATATATATATATATATATATATATATATATATATATTAGTGCTAACAAATGATTAATCGCTATTAATTGCATTCAGAATAAAAGTTTGTGTTTACATAATATTTGTGTGCATACTGTGTATATTTATTATGTGTATATATAAACACACATGCATGAATGCATTTTGAAAATATTTACATGTATTAACATGCGTATACTGTATGTATATTCATATAATTCATATTATTTATAAATATATTTCATATATACAATTTTTTCTTAAATATTTCCATGCATGTGTTTATATATATATATATATACATATACAGATAAAAATATTCATAGTACACACATATTTTGTAAACAAAAACCTGCAATATATCACGCAGCCCTAATATATACATATATATATATATATATATACTGTATGTATACTCTATATACACCACTTTTTCAAAAATGTTTTCAAAAGCGGCACGGCTGTTTTTTTTTTTACATGAAAACAATAACAACTGTAAAGCTGTAAATTAGCATATTACAATGATTTCAGAAGGATCATGTGACTAGAGTAATGATGCTGAAAATTCAGCTTTGCATCACAGGAATAAATTACATTTTATATTATATTCAAATAGAAAGTAGTTAATCTAAATTTTAATAATATTTCTCAATATTGCTGTTTTTGCTGGGTTTTTGATCAAATAAATGCAGCCTTGATGAACATAAGAACCTTTCAGTGGTAGTGTATAACAGAAATGTGTCTTTTCATGTCATAATGCTGCCATCTGGAGGCCATGGAGGGTTAATCGTGTTGTTCTGGTGTTTGTGTTTTGGTTTCTTCATTCAGATTTTGCTGTTGGCGCTCCGTTCCATGACTCAGGGAGAGTCTATATGTGGATGGGAAGTAAAAATGGAATAAATAAAGAACCCAGCCAGGTACAGCAAAGCATCGTGGGTGTTGTATCGAACACGTTTAGAATGATTATTTATGATTATTGGCTAATGCTTCTACAATTACCGTTTAAATGTCACTGATAATGAAACAGCAATACAGTACATATATCAGCAATATCTGACATATGTGGACTTGTATTGGATACCATGAGAATAAGAGGATGATTTAGTGTGTGTTATATTTAGGTAATTGAGGGGAAATCGTTAGATCCCAGTGGCTTTCAGACGTTCGGTTACTCTCTCAGTGGAGGAATGGACATGGATGGAAATGATTATCCTGACATTTTGGTGGGCTCAATGGATGACCGCGTCGCTCTCTTGAGGTTCAGTGTTTCAGCAGTTCTTGCCATTTATAGATGTTCATATTATTCAGAGGGTTTTCTTTTCCCAAACACAAAAGCCACATGAATATACAAATACAGATTTTCTATATACACACATACCCTTCCAATCAAAAGTTTGGACACGCTTGACTGAACATTTGTTTCTCATGATATTAAAAACCCTTTTAGTAGTTGGACATTGCTCTATATACAAATATAAATTGTGCCTATGTGTTCACATTTTTGTGCCCAAGAATTTCTCTACAAAATGATGATGATTATTAATAATTATTTTATTAGACATTGTATTTATACATTTTGTATCTTTTTTCGTATGTATTTATTTATATTTTCAAATGAATTATAAATAATAAACATATTATTACTATTATAATTATTAAATATTTGATAATTATTTTGATAATTATTGAAAAATGTATAATAGTTTATAATTTATTTGTTATACATTTTATTTAATGTAATTTATTAATTACAAATTATAAATGTATATTTCTTAGTATTATTTATTCATTACAAATGAACTGATGATAATAATAATAATTATTATTATATTGTTCACTATCATTTGTGCATATGTAAGGATTTAGAATTTTTTACAAATTGTATTGTTGTTGTTTCTTGTCTATTTATTGACTCTGTATATTTTATATAATTTATATTTATTTATAATATAAATAAATAATATTTGTGATAAAATAATATAATAATGAATAAAAGAATGTATTGTTATTATTTTGTTATTTTAACTTTTGTGTATTAATAGTTTTTTATATAATTTAAATGTACTTATATTTGCAAATACATAAAAATAATAAATATAATTATTAATTGCTGTGTATTTTGTTTATATTTGTTTACATTTAAACTAGTCTATTTTTTCAATGAATCATTCTATTCCGCGTTTAACCTAAAAATGTGATATTTGATGTTTTTCAGGGCTCGTCCGGTCATCCACCTCTCGAAAAACTTCACAGTTGAGCCAAAGATTGTGATTCCAAGCCAGTGTGTTAATTCCTGGTAAGAGGACATACAGTAGTGCACAAATGTCTACTCTAACAAATGTTTCAGGCACATGCATTTGATTTTTCAGTATGAATTAGTCATCAACTTATACTTGTGCTGTAGTACTTTGTTTGAAATAATTAATTCTGTGTCATTTTACCAGCATCAAGGTGAAGGTGTGTTTCAGTTACACTCTCAGCAATGGAAACAAAGCCTTCAGGAAGGCCATTAGTAAGTGTAATGCCTGCTTCAGGAGTGTTTGCTCTGAGTTTTATTCAGTTTAACTGTGTGTTTGTTTTTGTCTGCTACAGCCTTGAAATACACAGTAGATGCTGACCAGAATCGTCGTGGTGCTCGAGTACGTTTTCTTGACAAGCAAAGCACATATACAGGCCTGCTGTCTTTCTCCGCTCCCGCATGTCAAGAGCTGGAACTTACTGTTAATGTGAGAAACCAGATCACCCGCAACACACACACACACACACACACACATAGGGTGTAAAGAGAACCTGGAAACCATACTAGTTTACTACAAATTACATATCACCAATTCCAAAACAATTTGAGTCTTAGAAAGTCTTAGAGTATACAATTTTAACAGTACTAAAGTAATTTACAGTAACCCTTTATGGTAACACTTTATTTTAAAGTGTCCATAATACAGAGTAATTACCTAGTAAGTACTTAGTAGTAGCCATTGTACTTATATAAAACAAAATTGTACTGTTACTAAGTTATGAAACAGTTTGTACTTACAGTTTTGTAATTACGTATGTAGATGTAAAAGACAGCTACTGTTGCGTATTTGTAACGGACCGAGTTTGTAACACAGCTTCTTATGTAACCAAAAGATTATCACATGTTGCAGACTTTATACAATGTACATCTAATACCTTTCTAATTACATTAAAATTACAGAATAATACACAGGCATTTGCTGCTTAAAATAAGGTGTATCAAGATTGTACTTAAGTGTAAGCAGCTGTGAAACAGCCTCGGTCTGTAACATGTGTAATAGTAGCTGCCTGTTACATCTGCATTATTACAAACACCAATGACTGTTTCATAACTTAGTTACACTTCACTAAGTATATTTTATTATACTTAGTAAAGTGTAAATTACTTTATTATATCATGTAAGTACAATGGCTACTACTACTGTAAGTACCTAATTAGGTAATTACTCTGTATTAATACACATTAAAATAAAAAATTAAAAGTGTTGCCTACTTTATTTTACGGTTACACCTATTAATTGCTAATTAGCATGCAAATTACCTACTAACTATTAATTTCTTGAGGGAAAAGTTGTAGTTAATAGTTAACAGGCAGAAGCAAGGATCTAAGTTCAGGTAACGAGTACTTTGTGTGTTAAGGGGAGTGTTCCTGGTTCCAGCTGATCTAATTAATGCAGCCTAACAATCCTTTAAACAGATTTGATTAATAAATGTGCATTAGTGTGTTAAGGGTAAGCCAGAGTAAAGAGATGTGTCTTTATTCTAGATTTAAACTGACAGAGTGTGCCCGCCTCCCGAACAGTATTAGGTAGATTGTTCCAGAGTTAGTTCTAGTCTAGCTAATGCTAATAAAAGATGAGTTAGGTAAGTTATGTACTGTATGTACCCAACATAAATAGTTGCTGCATATAGAAAATGTGCAGAGGATAAGATACTTTCGAGTTACTGTGGAAAAGTGCTGTGTGTTAATAAAGAATTAACATCTTACCAAACCCATTTAAATGTACTGTTAGGCAATTGCTATTGAAAAATGACTTGATCTTAGTTAGTTTGTTAGTCTGTTTGTTTGATATTTATAATAATAATAGATGAGTTATCCAACACACGGTATATAAAGCATGCTTAATGCAAATGAACAATTTGCATAGGATAAGATACAGCTAAGTGTTACTCCACTATGAGCGAGTAATGTGAGTTTAGTGCATGTAAAGAAGCAACAGTATTAAAAGCTGTTTTCTCCGGTCTGCAGACTCCTGTGAGCGACAAACTTCAGCCCATAGTGTTCACTCTGAACGTGTCTCTAAACCAGCAGAAAGCAGCAGCGCAGCAAACGCTCCAGAGTCTGGATGAATTCCCAGTGCTGAGCGGCCAGCAAATCCTGACTGACAAAACCGAGGTATAAACCAGTTCACTTTTCCATTCCAGCTGAACAGAACCCTCTGCTGACAGCTCTGGTTTGTCCTCAGATCAACTTTCATAAGGAGTGTGGAGATGACAACAGATGCAGCAGTAACCTGCAGCTCACGGCCATGTTCGCTGATGAGAATTACGTTCCCTTCCCCACGTGAGTTTGAAAACTGGTCAATATGAACAAAAGAAAATGTGTATGTTTATTTATGTACAAGTTCAGAGGTCTTTTGAGTGAATTCAGATATTATCATGTAATTTTGGCAGGCTTATTCATAAATCTTATCATTAATATACTGTAGTGTGTGCCATGTAAAACAATGAGTGCAATAGTAACGGTAATAGCATGGTGTTTACTATATAGTGGCCAATTTATTTGTTTAAAATAATTAATTAATTCTAAAACCTGAAAAAGATAATGTAGATGGCATAAAATTAATATTAATTTATATATATTTTTTTATAAATAAATTATTGGCAACTCATTCAATATTATATTATATTATATTATATTATATTATATTATATTATATTAATTATATTATATTATATTATATTATATTATA
>JAUCMU010000021.1:630885-656513 GCA_032275025.1 Enteromius treurensis | reverse complement strand
AATTCACAAGCTCCAGCCTGGATCCAGAACACTTAAGAAGAGATGATGCCAACCCCACAGAGGACTTCAGATGATGCTAACCCTGAAACAACACACAGCATTACAGAACTCTGCTACTAATTTATAATGTTTCTTGTCTGTTCGATTACGTCATTAATTGATCTTTACCTCACATCTATGCCATGTGTACATGTAAAAACTACTACTACATATACTGTAAAACATTACTTTGGTGTTAAGCTGCTTTGCAACGATATGTATCATGAAAAGCGCTATACAAATAAATTTGAATTGAATTAAAAAACTCATTCTGTCATCTGTCATGTCAGGGTGCTGAATTGAGCTTCTTTCACTAAAATGGTCAAATGCACAGAATTTTGTCAGACGTCCCCGTTGTAGAGAGCATTCAAGTAAAAACATTCATTCATCTCTTGAATGAATAAACAGTTATAAGGATATTGAGCCAAACAGCTCCCGGCCCACTCCTCTGGACAGCAAGCCAAACATGCTATTCTATTTGTATATCTTTGATTTATACTGTTTTGTCTTCTAATAGCCTATTAATGTATCGTCAGGTATCTTGTCTGTTCTAGAGACATTAGTTTCACTTATCAAGCATGTGGTCTTGTACTCTAAAATACAAATTTGTGTGTGCATTTCCAACAAACAAACATGTACTTTTCAATGCAAAAAAACCCACAGCAATTTAATTATTAGAATGTCTTTATAATTAAAAAATATATATAAATTTCTATGTTTCACCACCCAGCGCTATAGGTCCAGGGTTTTGGCAAATTGGTGACCTGTTTGTACATTTTGCTTGTACTGTACATATGATCTGCTTGTTGCCTAATGATAGCTATGTTTAGGGGTGGGCCTTAATGCTTACTTTTTATCTAAAAAGTAAATTTTAAATGTATGAGTAAAAAAACAGCACCTTTTAAAATAGATGTGAAATACTGTGAAATCATGCCGATTTAATCCCAAAACACAAGTTTGCTGCTTCTAGTAAAATAATTTTTTTGTGTTGATGTTGATGGAAAAAAAACCTGATTCAAACTAAAATTCAGTTCCTGTGAAGTAAAAGGGAACATTTTTTTAATTCTAAGCTTAGATGTCAGTTACATGTATATCATGGTTTTGGTTTACCCAAGCATCTTAAAAATAATGTATCACACTATGTAAATTTCATCTCTCACCGAGCAGATGTGCTGGAATCGGTCCTTTAAGATTGATTCGTTCTGGTCCGTATTTCTTGTGCAGAGCTCTGCGTACATAGGCATGAACGTTGAGGTAGAGTGGTTCTAGATTTTTCCACAAGGCCTCCAGATCTTCTTCAAAGGTGGGGGTCTCATACAGAGAACGCCAGAATGC
Source organism: Enteromius treurensis (assembly GCA_032275025.1). Classification (NCBI taxonomy): domain Eukaryota; kingdom Metazoa; phylum Chordata; class Actinopteri; order Cypriniformes; family Cyprinidae; genus Enteromius; species Enteromius treurensis. The sequence goes on along the minus strand of JAUCMU010000021.1, from coordinate 655,139 downwards.
CCCATTATCTGCGTGACCTGATATTATAATCAACATTAGAGCTCCATTCAAAGTTCTCAGGAACTCTTCTTAATGTGAGTTGGTGCTTACTTATTAATACTTTTTTTTTTATGTGAAAAATGAAAATTAAATTCACTGAAAGATTTAAAAACATGAGGCACTCATACAAAAAATTACCATTGCTCTTTGCGGCTAAGTTGGCAATCTCCACATATCTGTTGTAGCTGTTGCGGAGCTCTCTGCCTGAGGCATTACGCCAACCCTGCCAGGCGAACAGCAGCTCATCGTAATCCCTGGACTCGGCCATGATCTTATTCAGATCTGCAAAACAAAACACAAACACATCAAAAACAGCATAAGGGTGTTATAGTAATCGATTTGGCAGGCTGGGATATGAAAAACAGACTCTGTAAGCACTTTCATTGTTCACTATTCCACTATGAACAGTTTGTGGTTAACATAAATAACGACAGAAAAGGCCATAGTGAGTTTTTGCACAGCGTAAGAGTAAATTAAAAAATATATAATAAAAATGTAAAGCCTCTTCTGTTCATCAAGACTGCATTATTTGATTTAAAAAAAAATCAGTATTGTAATATTATGAAAATGACTATACTTAAAAGAGCTGTTTTCAATTGTAATACATTTTAAAGTATAATTTCTGTTATTACCAGTGCTGCTTAATATAAATATAATGTACATGTGATATATGATACTTTTTTTGGTTAAAATTTATATTTGAGCAAAAACATAACCAGCCAGTGTTCAATACTATCAACTTACTTTAGCCGGATTAAAAATAATAATAATAATAATAATAACAATAATAGAACTTCACCCAAACTCTTGAACTGCATAGAGTTCAAATAAAAGTGAACTCACCTGGATCTAGAGGCAGACAAGTTGATTGATCCTTGCAGACTGTGGCAACACTGTACAGGGTCTCCATGGATGCTAGCAAATTATTATACTATGAACATGAAAAATATATGATAAGTCATTAACAAAAACAACTGTAAGCTGTTTTAAGTTACCACAGTCAACGAATCTATCTATCTATCTATCTGTATGTTTGTCTTACCTCTATAAGATCTTCTTCAGAAAGTGCAGCTCTCTCAAGGTCACTGAGATTGGTCAGGATTCTCTTCACCGACTCGTCCTGGAAGTCGCTGGTGTCAAACTTGCGGGCCTCTAGTCCATAGATCTTTGTGTGGTTGGCCATCTCCAGGTTTTTTTGCAGCTAAAGCCAGAAATTGCAGCATGAGACTCTGGGAATGACTGGTGTTGTACAATAGAGAGCTGGTCGGGCCTCACCATGATCTGCTTGTTGGCTTCAGTGATGTCAGTGTTGTAGGTCCAGGAGGCTTCGGTGTAAGCGTTCCAGACCTCCTCCGCTGTGCTGTTGTATTCCTCTAAGAACTGCTTGGCCAGCATCTCATCTGTTATTTTCCCTGAGGCATTAAAAAAACACGAGAATGAGTTCTGCTCATTTTCTGTGAAGGCATTGTAGATCTAATATTTAAAGCAACAGCATGTTAAATATAAATAAATTAAAATCATTACTTTAAAGAGGGAAAAAATGTCTCTATGGAAAAACCATGCGCAAGTATATTAAACTACACTTTGGAACAGTACATACAGTAAGAGTACTCAAGGTTGAAGATTTATTGTCAAAATAGGTTCCCTTAAACTAGTTTGTTGCTCATTTACTACAATGATATGTTTACAGTATATCCCTCAATTAAATTCATATTTGGTTATAGAAGTGCATGTTTGCAAAGGTTGCTTAAAAAAATACGCTTTATTTTTGTGCAAAGTGGATGTGATGTTGGACATTTAATTGCCTTTTTATTTCAATTCATTTCAAATAAGTTTAAATGTACATGAAATCCAGTTAGATTAACTTAAGAATTTTTTTGTTATCCATAATGACTTAAGATGTACTTCAATGTTATTTAATTACTTAATTAACATGCTTATAATTTTACGTTATTACAAAGTTCACTATTACACTTAAGTGGCTTTTTATTAAGGAAATTAAAAAAAAAAAATATATATATATATATATATACTTTTAAGGTTTCAAGTTCACTACATTGAGAACAACACTGTACCACACTTCTTTTTCACAAGCTTAAAAACCACGGATTTGGCAACTCTGCAGCTAAGAGACACAACATTTCCACCAAGTGCATTTTATAGCAGCTCAGGGGGCATGATTAAATGTGTTATTTGTTGTTGGTGTTAAGTTATTTTCTTTATATAATTAACTAAATTAAGAAGCTGAACTAGCTGTCCTAATAAAAATAGTTTGCACACGTTCTTACCGATGTCTTCAGGGTAGCCTTCTGGAACGGGGGGCACCCAATTAAAATCAGGCCAGCCCAGTGTCTCTTCTGTTTTTGCGTTCTGTTCCTTCAGCCAGGTAGTAACTGGCTCAAAATAGCTCATCAGGGGGCTGGCGTCCATTTTGTTAGTCCCCAGAGCCTCTTGTAGCACTTCTGTCCAAGGTTTTGAAGAGCCGGCCTTCAAGACTTTCCTTTCAAACAGAATAAAGTAGCGCTAAATCTCAATGCACAGACTTCATGATGACAGAGGTACATTCAAACCCCCAGCAGTCACAGTATCAATACATACTCTAAAACAGCTCCAGCCTCTTTTGATCTGTAGATATCGCATTTGTGCAGAGGTCCGGTGTGTCCAGCAGCCTCACACAATTTCTGATGGAACTGGAACTGCAGAATGAAGCTCACGAAGTATCTACGAGAGGTTAAATGAGAGAAAGTAGTTATCTTCTCAGTGTTTGATTATTGATTGCTAATTTAGCACGGCCAGCTCATTGTGATAAACCCACCTGATGTACGGTGTGTTTCCAGGAATGTGGTATTTCGCTCCGGCATCAAAATGCTCCGCTGTGCGTCTGGTTGGTGGACAGATGCCTTGGTATTTTGTCCTAATAAAAGGAAAAATATTCATATTCAATTCAAGACATTTAAATGCAAATAGGTTGTCTTAGGTGACTGATAACATGAAAACCCCCTACTAAAATGCAATAAGATTTAACCTGGGGATTGGGAATTGGTGAGATTTTCTTTTTAATGTTTTAAAAGACGTCTTTACTGTCAGCAAGGCTACTATATTAATTTATTCAGAAATAAAGTAAGAAATCGTTATAATATGCTAATTCACAGCTTAAACAAATTTATTATTATCACAGTTTATAATTGTTGTGGAATACATAATTTCTCCCTCCATAGATATGTATAAATATATATTTATTTATTTATTTTTTCAGGAATCATTAAGTACTAACATTTTATAGAACAGCATTTGTTTAAAACGGGTATCTTTTGTAACACTATACATGTCTTTACTTTTGGTCAGTTTATTACTTACTTGTTAAATAGAATTATTAATTTCTTAAAATGAATATATAAACATTTTACTGAGCCAAAAAAAAAAAAAATACTTTAATTAATTTTTTGTCTTGTTTTAATCATAATTTCTAAATATTCTGAAATCAAGAAGGACATTTTAGACAAGTCAATATTATTGTCTTGATTTCAGAAAAAAAAAAATCCTTCGACTGGAAGTGTCACACCCCTGGACTGTTTTGTTTTCATTTACCATGTGCCCTGTGTGACCTAGTCTTCTGTCATTGTCTAACTGTGTTATTACAGTATGTTCTAGTGTGTCATGCCAAATATCCCTGTTTACCTTCCCCATAAAATTTTGGTTCTGTTCTGTGTTTGAAAGTCCAGCATTGTCTATGTATACATGTGGTTCCAGTTCTTCTTTGTTGGATCACCTTTCTGTGGATTATTAAATACTATTAACTGTTATCTTTCATTGTCGGGCTTTCTACCCGCACCACACCGTGACAGAAGGCAAGACAAAAATCCAAGTAAGAGAAGCATTTTTTTGCAGTGTGGTTGTGAATGTAGAGTAAGCACAAAAAAACATGTGTGACCTAAGCGATATTATCCTGACCTGTTTAATACTAAGCCACCATTTGTGAAAAAGAAGTGCACTTAATTGTATTAATTGTATTCTTGGAATGTACTTCAAGTATATATAAATTATGGGACAAGCATGCAATAATCACTGCTAAAAATGCTTTTCTAGCCTAGATGTCTTTCTTGTTTCCAGGCAAAATATCTAGACAAGAAAAAAATTAATTGTCTTGTTCTCAGAAAAACAAGTCAAAATTAGCACGTTTTTACTTGAAACAAGCAAAATAATCTGCCAATGAGGTAAGCAAACTAATCGTGTTTTCTGTTTGAAATAATGTAGCTTACCCCATTGGCAGATTATTTTGCCTGTTCTATGCAAAACGTCACTTAATTTTGACTTGTGTTTTCTGAAAACAAGACAATAATTTGCACTGGTCTATAAAATCCTTCTTGATTTAAGAAATGACAAAACATCTAGGCTAAAAAAAAGCATTTTTGCAGTGATTGGAGAAACAATGGATCGCTGACCACAGTGTTTCATTACTAGACCCTATTTTATACTCTACCTGAGGTACCACCATTCTGCATTGTAACGTTCAGGCGGTGTTCGTCCACTAAACACACCCCAGCGCCACTGATCAATAAGGTATCCAAAAGGAAGGAAGGCGATTTTTTCCAAAGCCATCTTCAGCAGGTAGTTGATGTCACTCTCTATGGAATTTCAAATACGTCATCAGTTTATCTCAGGTTCACTCTAGTAAGTATCATTCTGAACATCTTTCACCTACCAGCATCATCGGTCAGTTGGTCCAGAAGACCGATGGTGTGGAGATGTTTGGGTGTGGACACAGACAGAGACAGCACATCTCCTATGGCCTCATGGAAGCCAGGATTGGCTCCACTCCTGAAGCTGACCGGCTGATCTTTGTACTGGAGGTAATATTCCACATGACCCATCTCATGATGCACGGTGAAAAGCTGCTCCATCGTCACAGTGGTGCACTGTTTGATTCTGTCAAGGATCACACATTTTGCTGTATTAGTTAAGAATATATTTTGTGGTTTGGGTAACAATCTACCAATCCCCACTAAACAAGGGAACACTGACTGAAATCATAACAATATGAAATAACAGGAACTTGATAAAGCTAAAGGATCAATTTGGAGCCTTTTCTTTCAACAAGCAAGCACCTTATTACAACCTATTTTTACATTTAAGCGCCCTCTGTGTTGCGTTGTGTCTGTGGTCATGAAATGACGTATCTAAATGACTCACTGTAATTTGTACATAAGTATTTCATTCAAATGAGCACTTGACCCACTCCCAAACAGAAATTGTTTTATAAGTGCATATGTATTTTATGAGCACTTGCTTTCTCAGGCATTGAACCCCTGATTGCATGATTACATATCATCATATAACGCAATGCGCTACCAACTGTGCCACAAGAAACCTGAATTTGCAATTAAAAAAGACACAAAACACATGAATTTGACAGGTTGTAGTTGTTTTATTTAAAATTTAAAAAAAAAATCATAATAACAAGGATTACTTCTGTGCAGCAATATGAGGTAGATTAATATTTGATAATTAGATTAGAGATGAATATGATTAATATACCTGAAGTCTTTGCGGTTGTAGAAGTCCCAAGCAGAGGCATGGCAGACCACATCCCTTCCATCAGTGGGTTTTTCCAGCATGGCCTTGTCCCAAAACTCATCAGGCATTTCGAGCAAACCCAGAGAGGTGAAAAATTCCTCCGCTACCCGGAACATGTGAGTAGCATTATAACCCTTTGGGTACAAACCACTTTATCAGTCTCTGGAGTGCTAAGGACATTATTCACTCATCTAGATATATTTATGTCCGCTTACTTTAGCAACCATGGTGTCTGTCACATCCACATTGGGCTTGTCAGGAAAAGGGATCATCATGTTGTAGATGTTGTTCCATGTTTGTGACCACATATTACCTAAAAGAGAAACCAAACACAATGAGAACATGTATATTTATATAAAAAAATGATAAAGGAAATTGCATTCGTTATGCATTATATCACAAAGTCATAATTCTGTGATGTAAACTTGCAATTGTTGGTTGATAGAAAAAAAAAGTCTGAATTGGGAGAGGTAAACTCACAAAAAGGTCAGAGGTCAAAATTGCAAAGTGCTACTTAATATTAGTTAATGCATTATATCTTTCCATAAACAATTATCCAGTGTTGATGCATTGTAATTACTTCTTGTTACATCTGAAGTTGTTTTTTGCTGTGTTTCAATGAATTATACAGTATATAATTAGAGAGAGAGAGAGAGAGAGAGAGAGAGAGAGAGAGAGATTGTATCATTTAATTTTGGATAATTTAATAATGTTTTAGAACAGTTTTTATAAGATCATACCATGCATTATTAGGTTAATTACAAGGCATAATTAATGCATTAAAATCATTTTATAAGGCTTCAAGTAAAGTGTTACCAGTGTGACTCTCTGTTGTATGTTGCTTTGAACAAAAGTGTCTGCTGAATGGACTAATTCTATTTTCCTGTCTAAGTGGGTGATTTTTGGCCAGAGTGTTTTGTAAAGAGGATCAGATTTTATGCTTTATATCATAGTCTGGCTTTGTGAATCTAGTTGAATAATCTCAGTAATAATAAACCAACTTCACAGTCTAACAACTTACCCAAGAGGTGGGCAGGGATGGGACCCTTAAGGTTGATGTATTTAGGACCGTAGTAGTCATAGAGCTTTCGGCGAACGAAGGCATGCAGGTTTTGGTAGAGAGGTTCAAGCTGTTTAAACAGATTCTCTAGGTCTTGCTCGAAGGTCTCAGACTCGTACCAGGAACGCCAGTAATCACCTGTATCGGCAAAGCCTGGGGAGAACAGATAAGAAGAATGGGGCGTCAGATCTTTCTTTTCTTTATCTTTTTCGCCTCTCCAAGAATTACTCACTCACCGTCCTTTCGAGATGCGTTGTTGCTGAGCTCCACAAACTCAGGATAGAGGGATTTGAGTGGGACCCCTGAGGCGTTGTGCCAGCCTTCCCAGGCATACAGAAGCCTCTTGTAGCTTCTTGAGGTAGCCATTATGTCTGTGAGCTCTGAAACCAAATACATAAATAACATAAATGCATAATAATTAACGTAATAGTTAACTCAAAATTGACTTGACCCTGAGGACATCCAACATGTACTGTAGTTGAGTTTGTTTCTTTATCTTCTAGCAATATTATGAATTACTCACATTTTTAGCCAAAGGCAGTGGTTTGAAGATAAAAATGTCTTGTTGGGTTTGTTTATTACAAACATGTTAATTTGGAGACGTGTGGGTTACTTGAGGACTGTTGTGATGTTTTTATCTGTTGTTTGGTCTCTCATTCTGACGGCACCGATTCATTGCAAACAATCCATTGGTGTCCAAATGATGTAATGCTACAAACTCATTTACATCTTGGATGACCTGAAGTGAACTATTTTTAATTCTAACTCTGCAGTAAAACAACTTCTAGTTTAAGATTTAGGTTATGCTGAGTCTTGCAAATGAGCCCCAGATGAAGAAAGGGCGTTTGTTTACAACTGCGTTTGTCTTCCATAAAAGCTAAATCAGTGCAGTTTCTCAAGAAGAGCCTTGAACGGAAGTTTTTAGGAGTACAGGACACAAAATGTTGATTTTAGCTCTGGATTGTATGGATCCATGTAGTGGAGGACAGGAACAGTAGGGAAGAGTTAATAAACATCCGAATATAAGACTGTTTATTTACACAAAGTCAGATTTACTGCTGTGACATATATGTAATGGTGCACTCTTGGGATAAAAACAACCTTTTAAGATAAAATATATAATAAACCAACATTTAGTGAAGTTAATTATGGAGAAAATTAAGGCAAGTGAGGCCAAGTGGTGGGGATTTTACAAGACGTCTTTCAGCAGGTTAGAAACTTAGGTCACACTTTATTTTAAGGTCCAGTTATAAACTAAAGACTTGTGCCTCTATAAACCAAATAAAATTGCCTCGATTTCCTGCTTCTTAATAGTTTCCATATGGGGTTGCACTAAGGTTTCTATAATATTAGCATGCATATTAAGGCATTGATATGTACTATATAAGTCCTAATTAAACAGCCAATATGCTAGTAATATACATGCTAGTTAATAGTGAGAATCGTTCCTTAAAATAAAGTTGTACCCAAAGTTATACCTGTTTTGTTGGTGCGACTTCAACTAAGCAAATCTTCAACTAATTATAGGTGCAGTCACAAAAGGCTGATTGTTGGTTCTCGATAGTCTAGTGATGTATGAAGCACTTCCAGACCCAGAAGCTTTCTGTTGGTCAATGCTGCAGATTCATTTTATCAATTGAACCAATTTCCAGATTGCTTGGATTCTCATTGTAATTGGCCGAAGTGACCATGGTAAATGTGAGCTCAGCAAAACATTTTTTTATTCAGGAGTAAAACAAATGGCTTTTTTTAGTGAGTCATTGAATCATTCACTACTGAATGTTTCTGAGAGACTTTTAAAGGAGAGGATGGAGTGCTATCATGCCATCCGTAGAAGTCTCTGTGGATAGAACTGTGATGTGTTTCAAACCAAGCCCCAAGATCAATGGAGCCTGGCGGTTTGTAGGCAAGTTATTTTCTCCCCTCAGGTCATGGTGTTCTGAAGAATCTAGAATCAATTGTGACGTTTATGTATAAGATATTAGAGATTTTGTCAGTCCAGTTCTAGCCTGTATTTCTATGCATATTGCATAGACTGTGTGTAACCAGCCATACTGATAAGATTTTTGGTTGAGCTAGGTAGCCTTGAGAAGCAGATTAGTGGAATGTGTGTGTGTGTGTGTGTGTGTGTGTGTGTGTGTGTGTTTTCTCAGGGAAGCAGAGAAGAATATATTCTCTGTCTGCTGGCTGAGTTACATGTACATATTTGGGCTGGGCCGGAGGCCTGGCGCCCAAATTATCACCTTCTTCACCTTGAGGTGTGCTGACGTCCAACCATGGACGTCTCTCATTTTATCTATCTCTTGGAACTAATCAGGGGTGCGTTTCCCAAAAGCAACCATGGTCGTAAGATCCATTGTTACCAATAGAGTTCAATGGAACTAACTATCATAGTTAGCTAACAATGCTTTTGGGAAACGTACCCCAGAATGATCAGGATGACTGATGTATTGATGCAGTTAGTAACCTCTGTTAGAGTTTATATATATATATATTGATGATTGTAAGATGTATGGCAGAGCGGCCTACAAACTCAACGCGAGTATCAAAGCTGGCTTCTGCTGATGAAACTGCAAACTATTTTCTTCAATAAATTTTTCTTTTTTCTTTAATTGATATCATCTCTGACTCCTGGTCTTCATTCAACAAACACCTGGTCCTAGGGTCTTTAACTGTTAATTCCCCAACACTTTGTTGGCTGAACAATTAGTTACTAAGTATTAACTTTTTTTTTTTTTTTTGTTAACTTTTGTGCAAAAGCAATATCATACTCGTAATCAAGCTAGTGTTTGCCGAATACAGGATAAATAGCCACTTTAGTTCACCTTTGGAGAATGAATATGGTCTATTTTAAATGTAATCTGTCTGCATATAGTGTTAACACTTATTGGTTCATCTCTTTAAAAGTCTATAGCTTGATCTGCGTGCATAAATGCGCATTTGCGTGCATATTCGTACTTCCTTGTGCGTATATGTGTGTGTATTTTCACCTTCATTTTGACCTTTACTGACACACATCAACAAAGTGTTGGGAGCGTTTCTCACCAGGCTCCAAAGACCAGCATTCCTCTGAAGGGAGACACACCTCTGCCTTTGAGTAGATGCTGTCCATCTGGCTCAGAATGGTATTGTACTAAGAAAACAAAGAGAGCGATCAAAACACGTCTTGATGTGCCGTCGAGAGCTCTTCTTCCTCAGCTCCAGTGGTCAACTCACCCGCTCTCTCTCTGCGGTTGGGAGATTGGCGGCTCCCAGAACATTGATCGTACTGAGGATTTTTTTCAGGTCTGGATCAGTGAAGCTCTCCATGAGAGACTCATTGAAGTTAGCCTTTGCTTTTTGACCCCATGCCTCTGTAAAAGCCTGCTCTTCCAAAGAGGCAGCAACCTGAAGGAAACAATGGGGAGAGTCTGATTATTCTATGCAGAGAAGTTTTAATTAAATTTAAATGAAAACCGATCATATTTATTATAGTATAATGCCATTGCCAATTGCGCTTGTTAATAAAAGCTGCACAAGGATCCTACTCAGCCTGGTCCTTCCTCACAGATACAGCTATAAATGTTTTGTTCTTGAGCTTATCTACAGTATAATGTTTAAAAATAGTATTTTCATACTTTCTATTTCTAAATTATTACTTTGTTTACAAACTAGTTATTTTGGAGTTGTCAGTAAAACACAGACATGTTTTTTGAGATGCAGAAAATCATACCGATTCATAGTGTGCAGTTATTAAGTTATTAGTTATTAATTAGACTATGCTATTTGCACTGTATGTTTTTGATTCACTAAAAAGTATTGTTTCATTAAGAGTCAGACTAGTTATGCTGCATATTTTGTGAATTATAATTCACAGCATGCATTGTATATTTTTGATTCACTTAAAAGCATGGCCCATAAGACTTAACATGATGCTTTGATGTTTGAGTATTTACAGTATAATTGTGTCGTGTTATCGTATCTTTCTCTCCTCACGAATTTCAGTCCTCTTTTTTCATTCTCTGTTAAGAATCATTTCTCGCTCTTGCTCAAGCCTAGAACTGTTTCGAGTTTCTTTCATTCTTGTTATGTTTTCAATAAGACCTTGAATTGCTTTTGCAGCAACAAGGGATGAAATGAGGTGACTTAGTTCGCACCATCCATCAGTTGATTCTTTGGATCCTGACAGGAAATAATTTATTTGGGGAAAAACACGAATAGCACCTAGAACAATTCAGACTGAGGTATAAAGCACCTGCTGGCTCATACTGTATGCCATAAAACAGTAGTGTGCCTCCTGTGGAGAACCTTTTAGTCATTCCATTTCAGTCAGTTAGCTGAGAATGTGTGCTATATTGTCAGGGACAATGATTTCTCCCACACTCTGTGTATTTGAGAGACTTGTATATTCGTCATTGGACATTTCAAAACTTCTTCCACCAAAGATTTACATGTTACTCACTTCTTCTGCAGAACACAAAAGACTTTGAGGAAAGCTGGTAACCAAATGGTTTTGGTGAACCTTGGACCTCCATATAACCAAAAAAATAGTGAGACATTCTTCAAAATATACTGTATATTTATTATGTTACACAAAATAAAGAAAGCCATAATGTTTTAGAATGACATGAGGATGGGACAATGTTGACTGAATTCACATTTTTGGTGAATCAATGTTTCATGCGTGCGTGACTTTTCAAAGACGGCACTTCATCGCCAAATAAATCATATATGACCAACAAGTTGTGGACATGATTCTGCTTCCAAATGAATGTGTTGAGAAAAAAAAATTAAAGAATTGTTCCTGTGAACTTGCCTGAAAAACAAGAATTCTGCACCAATTCAATTCACGTCAATTCACGAAAATTCTGTCATTCATTACTCACCCTCATGCCATTTCTGTGCCTTGACCACAGAATAAAAAATAAATAGATAAAAAAATCTTTAAAAAACGTGTGTTCCGAAGATGAACGAAGGTCTTGAGTTATTAATAACAGAATTTACATTTTTGGGTCAACTGTATATTTAATTAATCAAGATATGATCAATTTTCTGAACTGCAAGTTATCATTGCTTTTCGTGAGGTACGTTTACTTTAGAATGTCTGACTTAAAGCAAGGTTTTTACAGACTAGTTGTTCACAAACAGGATTCTCCAGAACATGCTAAAAATGACACACAAAACTAAAATTTTGTATTTGTATTTATAATTATTATTATTTGCAATTATTTGAAAAATCTTAGCTGGACATAAAGGTGTAACGATAGATGATCAACAATCAACTTTGAGAAACATGTAAATTCCAAAATAACAAAAATAATAAAATTAAAAATAATAAAATTTGTAGGTTATTTGTTCAGTTACAGACCACAACAGCCAAAACACCATTCATTATTTGAATTTCTGAGGGGAAAAACTGAACCGAAAGACCCTTACAGTAACAGTTTGGTACGAGGATGTATTCCATTGCACACCTAGAAGAATATTTTGATGTATGTTTTTCTTTTTTTTTATCATATGTCAAAACAAAAGCAGGGTTTAAGCTAGCTTACTTTTTTCTGTTTACTGTATCCTGGACTTGGATGCATCATGCTTTTTTTGATGTTTTACCCCTTCCTTCCTGCTGTGTTCGTTTGACCCCAGCATCCCTTCTCTGTTATGATAACCGCATGGCGCGAAGACCCTGTCACAGCGGTTGCAGTTATTAGTTCACAAGGTGATACCTTTGTTGACCCGAGTGGAGATGAGCTTCCATCACTGATTAACAAGCTGGTGGCATGTGCATCTATCTCTATTATCTCTCGTCCTTCACTTGAATGCTCACACTTGGTTTTCCTCAGAGATAAAGACAGCTGGCTTCTTGTTTTTTCACCTCTTCTTCCAAGGTCCCATTTGTCAGTCATGTTTATGCAAGAATGTGATTATATGTCTAAGCAGGGTGCATGGTTCAAGGCTTGACATGAAACAGTAACATCATAACGACTTGTGACTGACACCATAAAAAGGGTGATGAGCGCAATCTAGTGAGCTTTGGCATGGCTCCGAAACATCCCTGCGAACCTCCCCAAACACTTCCCCCTCTCTAATCGGCAGATGTACTTGTTAAACTAATTAAAAGACCTCTTGACTGATTCCAGCCTGATGACTGGCCTCACTCAAAGCAGAAATAAAAATTACGGGCTACACATGGCCGCTCTGCCACAGAATTTGAGCAGAGATAAAGAGCGTTTCTAATGAATGGGAGTGGCATGGCAGTAAACTGGATTGTGGAATTTGCTGCATGAATAATGCAGACTCTTGGGAGGCATTTACATAAACATTTTTTTTTTTCTCTGACATCTGGCACAGATCAGATTTTTGGCATCTGATTTAGACCAATTTCAAATGTGCGTCTATTGCTGCACTCTCTAAATAATAATTTAGAGGCTTTGCAAGTATCACAATAATAAATAACCATGCTACCGTAATGAAATCTCTGAATATCAGAATATAAATTCTGTTGTCTAATATAATGTAATGCAGTAATTAGTTTGCGACTAATACATTTTATTTTGTTAAAGTTCAATCAAAATATTTGAAAATGGAGAATACAAATTCCAATCATTTCCCATTGCATATGAATATCTTTAATTTTTAGATATTATATATTTCTTTTAATTAATTTTTTGGATTGTTAGTAAATGTTGATAGTACTGCTGTAAAACAATTAATTGCATCCAAAATAAAAGTTTTTGTTTACATTCATATGTGTGTGTACTGTCTATATTTATGTATACTGAATATATAAATGCACACACATACCGTGTATATTTTGAAAGTATTTAAACTATTAAACTACTGAATTATTTCTTTATTTTACGCAGTTAATTTACAGAACTAAAACCAGGGTAAAATATTACAATTTATATTCAATTAATTACACAATTTAAATGCAATAAGCATAAATTAAATTTAAGCTGCTTTGGATTTCAACAGAAAAGCTCATTTTAAAACTCAATTTTATCATAATGTAATGCAGCAATTTTGATTCCTTGATGAATTTTATTTGCTTAAAACCTAATCATTATCTGCATGCCACCTTGTTTTCATGACATCACATCACAGTTCAGTTGGGGTCGTGGCTTTCCACAGAAGTTTTTAATTACCAAAGCTGCTGGGAAGCTGGCGATTTCAACTTTCCAATCTAATTTGACTTAAGCGGCTTCTCGCTTGTGTTGTTCTAAACCGCTGTAGTTATCAACAGTGCCCGAAAGGCACATCAGCATATGCCGCATTAGCATAACCTCCGTCAACCATCTGTTGAATGCACACCACCAAGATGCCTACAGTCATGATGACTGCGAAACCAAAAATACCTGCTCCAGCAACCATGAGCGACGTCCTGTGACGGCGGTCTCTGTGGAATGAGTGTGACGGGCGTGTTGCTTTGATACAGGTCTGCTTTATCTTTATACGCAGTCAGGGTGAGTCCCGCTCACAGCAACTACCTGGCCTCGTGCCCGCCGCCTCCAATAGAGATGCCCAAAACAGAGGCCCTTTGATCACCTCGTTTGATGTGTCTGAAATAATAGACATCACTCCAGGCGTCGCTCAGGTTCTGCCCAGCTCTCTATCAGCTCTTTTTGCAGCTTTTTGTGTTGAGCTTTGGTTCAGATGTTGAGCAGTGGGTTAGCGGTACCAGCACTCATTTGAAAAGCTGTGAGTGAGTGTTGAGACAGCTGTGAAACCGTGTTGAGACAGCTGTCTGAAGGAGGCGAGCGTGCGTGTGTGTGAGAGCGATGACCACCTCGCCTCTGCATTCATCACAATGGCATCCAGTCAAACTTTTCTTCACAGTCTACATCAACTTCTGTTTTTCTGCGTAGAACTTAGCTGAAATGCTTTATCATTCAAACACAGATTGGATAGAGAAGCGGATTCAGTGAGCAGTTCGTTTTACTATGCTGAGATGTCATTAGCTTGATTGTGATGAATAAAACATGGTACCCTTTCTGTTCATGGATGATGCTTTGGTAACGTTTAATAACAAGGTCCCGTTATTTAATGCATTACAGATATAGTTCACCCAAAAATCTGTAAATTACTCACCTACAAGTTTTTCCAAACCTAAACGAAGATATTTTCAGCGGTAGCCGTTGGTAAGTCCATGGTATGCAAATGAAAATTAATGCTGTAATAATACTATATTATGCATTGTGCGTTTCGGGAAGATTCCGGACCAGAATTGCAGTAACCACAAGCAGGCAATATTATAGACTGCACCTTTAATCTGAATGATCCTGCCCACTTTCAGTCTAGAGGATGGATACCAGATCTCAGCCTGACGGTACCCGGCGGTACCAGACAGGCCGGGCCGGGTTCGGACAGATATTTAGAAAGGATGCTCGGGTTCCGGCCGGGCTCTGTCACATCAGCGTGAATGTGCGCCTGTGTTAAAATGGCGCCTTTCTACAGTTGCTTAATAAAAGTGGGCTTTCCACATAAAAAAGTGCATGTGTCATTAGTATGAGAAAAAAAATATTTTAACTGTGTCGGTCTTGGATCGGGCTCGGACACGGGCCGGGCTCGGACAGAAAAAATGCGGCCGCACTCTATTCCAGTCATCAGAAAACTAGCTCATGTCAAGGAATCATATTTTGTTTACATAACCGTTTCTCTGAAAAAGAATGATATTGCCAGTAATTCTACTCTGAAATTTGCTTTCCTGGCCAGAATGCCTTTATTTCTGCAGTACCCATTACAACCACTAGCTGTCAATCTTACATACTGCACCTTTAAGTCCCACCTCGATTTCAACTTCTACTGTAAAGCCCGTCCTTCTCCAACAGTTCAGTCTGGCTTGTTAGACTCCCTGGTATTGTAAGGGACCCTAGACCTTCCTCCTCAACTAAGCTAGTCCCGCTAGTGAGGTTATTCCTGGTCCTCCGTTCCTACCCGCTTCACCTCAGTCCTCCGAGCCTGTGATGTTGCCCTGCCTTGGTCTCCACCAGCAGTTTCATCATCACTTCACCCTTCCACTTCTTCCTCGCTGGAGATAAGCATCTGTGTTGTCACGTCTGGTTTGGTTTAGTTCTTGTTTTCGTAGTTTCTATGTCTGTCTTTGGTTGTTTTTGTGGTTACTGCTTAGTTACACTTGTGTCCCATTTAGTTCCTTCTTATTCCAGTGTGTGTTTAAGAAGCTCTTTGTTTGTTTACTGAGTTGTCTTTTGGGTTACTAGGAATTCTCGGATTACCTTCTTTGGTTTGTTTGTTTTAATAAACACCTGCTGCATTTAGATCCTATACTTAACTTTGCCCAACTTCTTGTAAGCGACAGAGCAAGGAAATGATGACAAGTGCATATATGCTTGTAATGATTACTCACATCCTTACACACAAGTAAATGTTACTTAACAATCACACAGTTCTCGCCCGCTCACTTTAGTAAAACTTTACAGGAGTCCTCAAACTATCTGCTATTGATCAAATTACCTATAATAAAACTCAGTGGAAGACATGTAATTGTTTTGTCGTAAGTTTTTTTAATTATTACAGGCTGTCCAAATGGCTGATTAATCCGTCCCGTATGCAAAAAAACACCTGAATTCAACCGTTCCACATGCAAATCAACTGTGGATCTTGCTACATCAAGTTGTGTGCAGTTGTAGCTTGACTACAAGCATTGTTACTGGGTGCCTGTAAAACTGTTTGTTCACGGTACCTGAAGCTGAGAATTTTGATCTGTCAGGTTGGTATTGTAGTTCCAGCTGGCCTCAGTGCTGAAGTAGAAGACCTCCTCGGCGGTTGAGTTGTAGTCGCTCACGAAGCTCTTAGCCCCTTCCTCTGTCATAGGATAATCCCCCGGAATCCACTCTGGTTTCAGAGCTGCGCTCGTGCTGATGAGAGTCAGCAGCACCACTGCCCGGTACATAATGAACCACAGCTGTGACGTGAGGAATGGGAAGAGTGCAGGAATGAAAGTTCCCCGAGGAGCCGTCTTGACACACTCACTGCTGGATGCTCCTGTCCTGTGGTTGTTTCCTATCTGTGTCCTTCCTTCCCCCTTTCCCCTGTTAATCAGGCACAGAGCAGCCACAGTCGGCTCTTTTAAGTGCCAGTTTAACCCAACCCTCCCTTGAAAGATACACACAGTTGCTCTCTTTCGCTCTCTCTCTGTCTGTCCCTCCTACTTTCCCCTTCCTCCTCTCTCCCAGGATCTCCCTCTCAACTTCTCCTGGACACCACGATTTTATAGAAAATCTATCAAAAACAGTTCCTAGACCTTGCATGCGGTTCAGGAAACAAATTATCAGTGTCTCCAGCTGTTGAGGTTTCCAAGACATTCAGTCAGAAGTCTGGATATGAACTCAGATCTTCTTAGAACAATCGATCATTCATTTTATAGCTCTTCTTACGGTATGACAGGCAGCATTTGTATTTGTTATTATTATAGAGAAAATATGCTACTTGTGTCTTCATTTATTGTGTTGATTCAAACCTATATGCCATTCTTTCTTCTTTAAAACATAAAAAAAAACATATTTGGAACATTTTTCTTTTAAAAATGTATACTCTGTGGAACATTAAAAAAAAGAAAATATTCATGTTTTGAAGATTTTCATAAAAAAAAGAAAAGAAAATAATATATATATAAATATATATTGTTTATCATAATCTTTTGACATTCTTTAAAGAACACTTATAACACAGTTTAGTAGAAATTACAATGAAAATATTTTATTATGAATTTTTGTCAGCACTTTAATCAGTACTTTTCAAAGACTATACAAGAAGGACCATAGAAGAATGATTTGCCTGAAGAACTTTTCTGTGAAGAGTTTTTTTTTTTAAAGAACAGTTTTTTTCTAATCTAAAGAACCTTTTGTGGAATGGAAAAGTTAAGTGGATGTTCCCTTATGGAACCATTGATGTCAAGAAAGAACCCCCTAATTTTAATAGTGCAAAGATGTGCCCAAGTAGGTCAAACAGCGCTTTTTAGTGCGACTAAATGCATTTAATTTAATTGTAAACATGCTATTACAAAAACATTGCAATAAGTATATAGTACTAGTATTTAGTTCTATCAATATAAAGTACTCTTCAGTTAAAAGGTATGCTATAATTGCACTACTTTTTTGCAAATGTGTCCTTATGTGTCCCGTTGTTATAATTTCTTTGTCTGACTTTCTTTTCTGAAGACATCCAGAATCTCGATCTGGCAGACTGAGGCATTCCATAGCACAGCTGTTCAATCAGTGATTCTATAGAGAGAGGTAGAATATTGCTTTCTATTCACTGAGGAGGTAAATCGTAGTGGAGCAGGTACAGTAGATGCTTCTTGTACTACATGGTTACATCTGCAATGTTGCATGAAGAACTCTGAAGAGCCTGTTGTTAGAATAGAAAATGTCAAGTATTTTAATATTTATCCAAACTGAAACCTGTTGTTTTGGTCCACTGTAGCAAATTACAAGGCAAGGCCGGCATCTGGGTGGCCAAAAAACAATTTCTCAGAGTTGTAAACAACAGATTATTGAACTGTGTTTTACAGGAAAATATTATCTTTCTTTATTACCTTACTTCAAAAAATCATGTTTTTTTTAGGGTGTTTTTTGGCAATTCTTTCTAAGTATTTGTGAAATCTGTGAGTGTAAACTCTATGGAAACTAACAATATTTTATTCTTGTGAAAATCAGTAAAGCTTTGACCGCACAAAGATTTGACATGTGCATCTATGTCATGAGACAATTAACTCTTTTATGCAAAAAGCTTGACTTTAATTGCCCCATGCTGCTGTAATGCTTGTTGTGATTTCTTCCATTCTTATTTATGTGGTCCATCTCCTCTTACAGGAAACCGTCTCTCAACATTGGAATGGATGTTGTGGCATTGCATACCATTGCAAAGAAAATAACAGGGTTGCAATTTGCACTGATTCGACTGTAACAATGTTGTTCTGATCTTGGCATCGCAGTGAAGCAAAGTACATGCAAGAAACCTCACTAAGAAACCCAGGGAAAGATGGGAAGATTGTATCGCTCAGTCAGAGGGTCTCCGTCAGTTTATTCCTTCATGTGACTTTAAGAACAAGTCTCCTTGTGTTGGGAACGGAGAGGTGTGTAATCACACATCTAGCTGAGCGTACCGGAGAATCTGTCCGTAATCCTTGAGCAAACGATGTCATCCTCCTGGAATTTATGTGATGTGCTTTTTTTTTGAGAGGACGGCTTAGGGCAGCTTATGGTGTCATGACCATGTCCATAGTTCTTCACTGACTGAGCTAACGACTGCCTGCTCTGAAAAAATCTGCACTGCATGACCTTCTATTAAGCAGTTTTTAGGGGTGTGAAAAATGAAAAAAACAGCATGGTCCTTTAGAGAGGCCGAAATATCTAATGCCAAGGACACTTGGCAAGTTAAACTTTACACACTGCAAATCTAAGCCTTCTTAATAAACAATCACTCCTTTCTGGCAGTTTGTACGCTTGATTAAGGCAAGGCATAGCAGGCAAAAAAGTATTCTTGCCACTTCAACGTTACGGTCGAACCACTGATTGCAAATGGAGTATTATGACAATGTCTTTCATACTTTTCTGGGCCTTTACAGTGTTCATTACTTGGCAGTCAGTGGGACAGTCACAAGCTTTTATGGGTTTGGAATGACATGGGAGTAAGTGATTAATGACAAAATTTTCATTTTGGGGTGTGGAGTAACCCTTTAACTAACACTAACAAAATGGAACTAGAATCTTGGCTTTGTCCAATTTTTAGATCTCTGTTCTAGAAATGTATTCAAATAAATGTATATGTACTTAGATAATGTCTCAATTGCATAATTAAGAAAATTCAGGAAACTTATCCATTAGTTACAGTGCTTTGCTGCAAGTGGAAATGGTTTATTGTTTACTTAGAGTATTAGTAATATAATGTAATTTTTGTAGCATATTGAATAGAAAAAATGCAAAAATAAAGAAATAAAGACATAAAATAAAAAAACTTTAATCTGGCAAGGACTAATCTGATTATCAGGCTTTATGGAGATTTTCGAAATCAGAATGTTAATATACAGTAGTCCACCTAAACGTTGGTGCTACCAGAGCACTTTTAAAGGAATAGTTCAACCAAAAATGAAAATGTATTCACCCTAGGCCATCCAATGGTGAATGTAGATGATGTAACGATCAAGCTGGATGTGCCAGCCCAGCTCACTGGTTGGCACTCCTGCGTCAGACTGACTCTATGTGTTTTGTGTCTGTTGTCATTCATGGACTCATGTCAATGAACTCTTATCTCCGCCCCCTTGTCTGTCACCATAGTGTTTAATTCCTGTCTCCGCCCATCTTGTTTGTTGTCTTAGTGTTTCATTTGTGTCTCTGCCCCACAGTCTAATTATCAGGTGCATTTAAACCCCAGTTTGTCTCTGTATTATCGCTGATCAGTGTGTACGGATTTCCAAGCGTTCCTTGTTTTCCTAGTCTTACCGTGTTCTCGTTTGGATTCCCCGTTGTCGACGCTAACCCGTTCTCTTCTCTCGCTTTAGCCTTGCCCCCTGGACTCTGTTTCAAGGTCAAAGTCACTTCAACCCTATATACTGTAGCAGATGCAGTACACAGAGAGGTGAAATTAAGCTCCTCCTAGACCAGAGGTGCTACACAGAAGTACAGAGATACAGACATACATGGAGCTAAACATGGAGTTAAAGGAAAATTTTAATAAATAATTTAGAATTTAAAAAAATTTAAGGCTAAAGATTTAAGACTAAAGATAAACTTAAACTATGCTAATCTATATATGTAAAAATATCCTAACACATACAACAAAAAAGTGCAGAGAAGATAGACAAGACAAGACAAAACAACATACAGTATACTGTAGTCCGCCTTACTGGGACGACCAAGACAGTTTGGTGCATAAATAGTAAATACTGTAGGTGATATAGAATGGGGGAACAGAAATGGACCATGTATCAAAAAGGTTACAGAGGTATAAATATAAGCATAAGTACAGATTTGAGATGATAATGACAAAAAAAGTGATGATGACAAAATTGACCATTGACACTTTTTGTGTGCAAAAAGTGATGTCTTGTTGCGGTTGGGGGGCTTGTGTGTCTCGGTGACCCAAAAAGCTATGCTGACTGGAGCTTTATGCTCTTGGTAGGGTCTCCCATGTCAGAAAGGTTGAAGGGTAGAGGCCAGATAAAGGGTGGTCCCTGGTCCTCCAGGTCGGGGGTTTGGCACCATCTACGACATAATCTACTAAACATTTTTTAACGGGGATAATAGTGTTAATTTCTTCATCAATTCATATGTTTCAGGGTGAAAAGTTGCAATAATGATTCTGTTTTAAAACAGCACAGGATTTCTATATGTGGATCTTTTATATTCTCTTTTTGTCTCTAAACGTGCATTTCTGCCTAACAGTCTATAGGGAAATAACTTTTCATGAATGTGCTGAAATGATCTTCATAGTATCTGTCAATGCAATAAATAAATTGCTCTTAACATGCTGACAGTGAGTTTTTCTGATAAGTGCCGCTTTTATTGACCGAAAACACAGTGCTGTTAACTGTTAACTGTTGATAGACTATCAAATGCAAAGGTGAGACTGATACTTAAACGTAGATAGCAGCAGACATTCTTGTAAACCTGCTGTCTTTCAAGTGTTGTTTACTTAAATTATATGATATATTCATTTATCATCTCACTAAAGGTCTAATCAGTGTAGAAGGTCACCATGGTGAGCAAATTACATCTAACACAGCATCTGATTAATAAAATATCTGATGAATGTTGACAGCAATAAATTACAGGGGTTAAACATTATTCTAGAAGTTAAATATAAAAGGAAGCAAAAGACTAAGATATTACATATTCATGGGGCTATCAATTTACTGTGATCATGTAGAGGGATGATTACCCAATTGTCGTCATAAATCTATAAGCATAATGTTTGTCAGTCGTATATAAATGAAACATAAAACGGTCAAATTTCGGTAATATTACTAGTAAATTTAACTTGTTTTAAATACACAATACACAAAAACTTGAAGAAAAGAAAAGACGAAGAAATAAACTGGGAAAGAAGCATCATAATACCAAAAAAAAATACACTAAAGGACGTAACAACAATAAATAAATCAATACCATGTTATCTAAATACATTTAATTAATTTCACAATGAGCATTTATGCTGATTCTAGGTAATTGGGGAAATATATTGTGAGGAAAGAATAAATAAATTATATGCATATATGAAAATGTACAGTGGTTATGGAAAGAATTCAAATTTTTCACTCTTTGTAGTATTGCAGCCATTTGCTAAAATCATTTAAATTTAAATTTTCCTCATTAATGAACACAGCACTCCATATCCACAGAAAAACAGAGAATTGTTGACATTTTTGCTGATTTATTAAAAAAGAACAACTGAAATATCACATGGTCCTAAGTATTCAGACCCTTTGCTGTGACACTCATATAGTCAACTCAGGTGCTGTCCATTTCTTCTGATCATCCTGGAGATGGTTCTACACTTGAGTCCAGCTGTGGCATCATTGATACCCCACAAGGAGAGATCTTCCGTGGAGCCCCAGTTCGAGGGACATTGACAGTCATCATTAGCCTCTTCCATTTTCTGACAATTGCTCTATCAGTCGTTCTTTTTTCACACACTGCTAAAAAAATAAAGGGTACACTAGAATAATACATCCTAGATCTGAATGAATGAAATATTCTTTTTAATTACATTGTTGTTTACATAGTTGAATGTGCTGACAACAAAATCACACAAAAATTATCAAATTTATTAACCCCTGGAGGTCTGGATTTGGAGTCACACTCAAATTTGAAGTGGAAAAACACACAACAGACTGATTCAACTTTGATGTTATGTCCTTAAAACAAGTCATACGTACAGTACTGTGCAAATTTTTTAGGCCACTAGTATTTTCACCAACAAAAAATGGTTTTAAGTAGGTTATTTCTATCTTTTGCGGTAGTGTGTCAGTTGGAATTATCAGTTTACATTATTTTTGTCATTACTTTTAATAATGCAGTGAGATTATTATCTGCACAAGGAGTCTTGAAGACGTTGCCACAGTTCTTCTGGATTGAGTTTGTTCTGTCTCAGTTTGTTCTGTTACTTTATGTCATTCCAGAGAGACAGGATGATGATCAGATCAGATCTCTGTGTGGAGCATTGGCTGTTGTCAGACAATAATCTCACTGCATTATTACAATTAATGACAAAAATCATGTTTGAAATCTTCTACCGCAAAAGATAGAAATAACTGACTTCAAACCTTTTTTTGTTTGTTTTTTATGTTGGTGAAAATACTAGTGGCCTAAGACTTTTGTACAGTACTATATATATATATATTCATATACACATTATTAGTATTGTATGTATTTTAAGTGTAATTCAAACACATAAAAAACATACGTCATTATATAAATACATTATTGGACACATATGTTGTCTGTTCTGTTTCACTGTTATCCATGTGATATGCATTGTTTAGACTCTGCTGTCACTTCTTAAAACTGGAACATATCATGAGCTTGGAACCATAGATTTTAATCTCCATGGCTGTTCTATTTTGCAAACTTCTACTGTTGTTATTTACACAGGCAGTAAAAATTAACAACACTGTTGCAGAAAATACCACAACCTTGCAATTTAAACCTCATTAGGGAACAAGGGATTTCCTCCCAAGTCCATGTATTGAAACATCCTCATTGTACATTTGAAGACAATCCGTTTTTTTGTAGCTCAATGTCAGTGCGTTAGAAGTGTGTGTGAGACTTTTTTTCCACCCGTCTAAGCGGCGCAAGCTGACTTCCTCCCTCGCCGGCCAAGCTTTCGCTTCTGCTGGACAGGCGAAGCCTCTCACTGCCACCGACGCCGAAGCTGTAAAAGAACTGAGAAGTGGCGCTGAGAGCTAAGTCACAGCCCAGGTGATCGGCAGATCCATGGCCAACCTCGTCTTGCTGGAAAGGCACTTGTGGCTTAATCTAATGCAGATCAAGGAAGCTGACAAGATCCCCTTCCTAGACGCGCCCAGCGGGCTGTTTGGTCCTTCAGTCGAGGGATTTGCGGAGAGGTTTACAGAGGCACAGAAAGTGTCGCCTGTCATGCGACACTTCGTGCAGAAGAGAACGTCTCTGTAACGTATTGTAACCCTCGTTCCCTGAAGAAGGGAACGGAGACGTCACTTCGATGTCCGATGAATAGGAATCTCGCTTCGAGACATCAAATCTACTCTGCGTGTATATAAACACGCCAATGAAATTGGCATATGCTGATTAATATCCAGCTGCACCTAATCACAGCGCGAGTATAAATAGGTCAGCGGATTAAGCACTCATTAGTTTTTCGCTGAGGAGCCGAGCCGGTGTACACGGCCCCCTAGCGGCGATACAGCCCCCATGGCGACGGGACGTGACGTGACGTCTCCGTTTCCTTCTTCAGGGAACCAGGGTTACAATACGTAATCGAGACGTTCCCTTTTAGTCGGTCACTCCAAGTCACGTCAGTGACCGACAAATAGGGATCCCTATGGAAAACGCCATGGAAGCTGTCCCTTCCAGTGTCGTGTGGGAGTCTCCCAAACCCCCAGTGT
>JAUCMU010000021.1:606888-623215 GCA_032275025.1 Enteromius treurensis | reverse complement strand
AACTAAATGAGGGAGAAACCAAAATGACACAGACAACGGGGGGAGACAAGACTGAACAGGAACAGAATGTTACAGTTTTATTAATACAATGTGATTGATCAAGCATTCAGAAATCACACAAAATAAAACTTCCATGTTTTTGTTAAATAAATTAAATATGCTGTAGTATTTCTATTATAAAAATGTAATAATAATAATTTATTAATTGGTTATTTCAATTAAATCTTTGGTCAATATTAATCAAAGACTGGATCGACCTTTAAATGAAACATTATGCATTTTTACAGTGTTATTCCATGAAACCGTAATTAAACCATTTAACATAAATTGCCTTTTTTGTTGTTTTTATATAATAAGTTTTTCCTCATGGAAACTGGAGTGTTAAGTCAGATGCATTGTTGGTGGTGGTGAAATCACAGAAAAATAAAACACATTAGTCTAATAACATCAGTCAGGTTATTTTTTTATTTTTCCTTTCTCTGCACCGGGTTGCAACTGGTGTCTTTTCCCTGAAATAACCTTGCTGTCCATTAGTTATGATTATTTGTATTCATTCGCAAACAAATACATTTAGCTTAATAATTAGCCAATTTTTAGCCTATATATAATATGCACGTTCATGTTTAGATTTTTATGTTTATGTATACATTTGAAATAATGCATAACTGCGTATAGAGAGCGGCGGTACTGAACACACCCACTCTCCCAACATGTTTGCGCCTGTCTTCATCACTGCAGTCTCTCTCTAGTCCTGCTTAGCTGAGTGTTAACCAGAGTCAGTGAAGAGGAGCAGCCTTCAGCAGCTCACACTGCAGACCTGCACAATGAGAGACAGCAGCTGTAAAGAACGCATAGACAAAATCCTTCAAGAGGCTCCGACTGCAAGAAAAGCTCTTCTAGACAACCACAGAAATCTGCACAAGGTGGCCGATTACTGTCAGAACAAATCCCTCAATGTGAGCCATTTTTAGGTTTTTTTTCTATACATTTCAATTCACAGTAATGTGTTTGATTTTCTTCATTCCAAATTCTTATTTTCTAGGTCTTCCTGGATATTATGTGTTTTTTAGGTTTCCATAAGGCCTAAACATTGATAGTATGTAGTAGTAGTAGTCTGGTGATGACATACTTGCTTCTTTTACTTATTTGAACTGGATTTAATAACTAGTCATAAATAAAAAGCCATACATGCATAACACTAAAAGTGAAATTCATTTCAAAGCTCATTGATCGTCAAAACATTTAGGCTGTACTCTTTTCCAGTCTTTTCGGTGAGCTTTGTGCTGTCTGTACTGACGGCTTACATGCCTAAACAAGAATGTGGTATGTATTCCTAGTACTCCATGAAAAACTTTCTTAACATGTTTATCTAGGAATCTTATCTCTGTACCCTGAAGGATTGTTGTACTGCATGCAGCGTGTTAGTTTGTATATCCACATTAGGTATTTATCAGTAGGTATTTATCATTAATGATAATATTCAGTATTCAGCATTATATTTATGCACTATCAATTAAATGTTTGGGGTTAGTCTTTTTTTTAAAGACAGCAATACTCTGAAACTCACTTCCTGTCATAAGTGACAAGTGAAAATAAAAATCTGTTACACGTAAATGCTGCTCTTTTGAACTTTTAAGTCATCACAGCATCCTAAAACTGCTGCCACAATAATATTAAAGAACATTTATCCACACATAACACACTTGTAAACTGCTGAATTGAAAATATGCTCAATTGAGATATGAGTTTTTTCAGTCTGTTATTGATTTTAAAAAATGTACAGAAGAGTTTGAATCTTTTTTTGTTTGTTTGTTTGTTTGTTTGTTTTTTACCTTTAGGTGGAGGACACAAGAAGTGTCATTGAAGAGTCTAAAGCTCTCACCACACAGGCCCTGGCCAGTGTCACATACCAGATAAACAATCTGGCCACGTCTGTGCTGAAACTCTTAGATGCTCAGACAGTTCAGCTCAAACAGATGGAGTCCTCCGTCAACGTACTGACTCTGGTGAGCTCCGTTTATCAGTTAACAAAAAGCCCCAGAATCTCTTAAAAATACAGATCCAGTCTAATGACAGGTCAGGACAGTGCTGGAAATAATAAACAATAGCTGCTTCTGAATAAAAAAAAAAGATCACCCAAAAAGAACATACTATCCAAGAGGAAGATGAGTTTTTTGTTTAATCAGAATAGATTTGAAGAAATTTAGCATTACATAATTTGCTCGTTCAATAGTTCCTCTGCAGCAAATGGGTGGCGTCAAAATGTGAGTTCAAACATGACTCCAGTCCAGCAGTTAACATACTGTGAAGTAAAAAGCTGTGTATGTTTTTTACACATTTTGCCCAGAAGAAAAGTTTTTGCGAACTATCCCTTTAATAGACAAACTGTATGTTATTTTAGAATAAAGTTGTAAATGGGCAAAATAACCTCTTAATGTCAGCATTCACTTTTTAGACAGTTGGCATGTACAAGGAGAAAATAGCCCGAAAAGAGATTGGAGTGCTGACCAAACAGGCAAAAGTCCCCCGGACTCAGAAGGTGGTTCCCCCAGCGAGTGGCCTGGAGCCGTTGCGTGCGTACAGACGCGTTCCTATATCATACAACCGCCTGGACAAACTGGGCCACAGCCACTGGGAAGGCAGCAAAACTGTGAGCAAATATATCTCCAAATACAAATCACTTCATAGTTACACTGCTGTTTTTTCAGTTGTTGTAGTTAAATAAAAATAAATTGAACAAAAAAGACAGTAAAGACTTTTACATGGTTACAAAGATTGTCTTAAAGAAATACTGCTCTTTTTGATATTCTATTCATCAAAGACACATGAAAAATATTAAGCAGCTGTCTGCTATCACTGATAACTTGACAATAATAAAAGAAATTTCTTTATCAGCAAATCAGCATATTAAAATGATTATGATATTCTTTATTGAGAAGTTGGTCCATATACATATGTATGTTTTTTTTTAATTCTATGCACGGACTATAGCTGCATATGCTGTGTAGCATAAATCTTAAAAATTTAAAATTCTCCTTATTTTTTGTCGATTATATTGTTATTTTTTATACACATTGTTAATTTTGTATAATTAAACTAAATAAAAGTTTTAAAAAAATTATGTGTATATATATATGTATATATATATATATATATATATATACACACACACACACACACACACACACACACAAGTAGAATAATTGTTATGAAATATTAGGGAAAACAAACTTATAAATTAAGTGTATAGTAACTACTTCTATAATATATATATATTTATATTATGTATTCCATTTTTAAGAATTATACATTTATCACAAGTAAAATAAATTGAAACAAATATTTTGAAACAAATATATTGGAACTATTTGTCCTTTTTACTGTTTTTCGGCAGTAATTGTAAGATTACTCCATCATATTTGTAATAGAGTGGAACTTGTGATTTGCACAATATTTTCAGTCTAAAACTCCTAATGATTTCATATATTTATTTAAATTTATTATGTTGTGACACCAAAGGAAGAGTCAAAAACAGACAATGAGGACACAGTGTCTGTACAGCTTGGAGCACCGGAGACCAGCACCTTTAACTGGTTTGTAATAAGAAGGCTTTTACTGTTTGTATTCAGACAGATTTCATTCAGATGTTTTGGATTAACTCACTTGTTGCTGTGGTTTCAGGTCCTTTTTGGGCTTCGCCGTTCCTCCTCCATCGGTGCCTGACTTTGTGGTTTCTAGCGTCTCTGCTCCACCTGATCTCTCTCCAGCTTCACCGCCTCCATCACTCATGTCTGACCGTTCCCCGTCTCTGCCAGCCTATCCAGACCTGTCTATGCTGCCACCGCCACCTCTCCCAGATGATGAGATGGAAGACGCTCCACCCCCACCTCCTCCTCCTTCCCCTCCTCCATCTAGTTCAGTGTATGGTGGTTCTCTGGTTCCCCCTCCGCCACCTCCACCTGGCCAAAACATCTCATTAACTTCAGCAAACCCTCCACCTCCTCCTCCTCCTCCAGGGAACATGGCTATTCCACCACCTCCTCCTTCAGGGAACATGGCTATCCCACCACCTCCTCCACCTCCTCCTCCAGGGAACATGGCTATCCCACCACCTCCTCCACCTCCTCCTCCAGGGAACATGGCTATTCCACCACCTCCTCCACCTCCCCCCCAGGGCAAGACGGCTGTTCCTCCTCCGCCTCCTCCTCCTGGCCCTTACAGTGGTTCATCACTACCTCCACCCCCACCTCCACAAAATGCCTCCATAGTGCCACCACCACCGCCTCCTCCTAATACTGGAGGAAAATTTATTCCACCACCTCCTCCACCTCTCCCATTTTAATTGCTGATCTCCAATGTTATTTTTCTCAAAAAGACTGTACGGCGTTTTGATGAGATAAGATACTTTTAATGCTTTTTATTAGTGCTCTAATCGTGATTAATCGTATCCAAAAATCCAAAACATTTTTTATTTACATTATATATGTATGTGTACTGTGTATACTTATTATGTATTTATAAATACACACGCATACAGCATATATTTTGAAAATATTTTAAACATTTGTGTATTCATATAATATTATATAATATTATATGTAAATATATTTAATATTTAACAAAACATATCTTCCTTAAATATATACATGCATGTGTTTATTTATACATAATAAATATAAATAGCATATATGTTATGTTAAAAAAAATGTATTATAGATGCGTTTAATTGCAATGAATTGTTTGACAATACTACTCTTTATTAATGCTGCCAGATGATAAATCGCATCCAAAATAAAAGTTTTTGTTAACATAATATACGCATATGTGCTGTGTATATTTATTATGTATGTATAAACGTGCATGTATATATTTCAGAATAGGTTATGTTCATATATTAAATATATTTATTTGTAAAACATATTATGTAATTATAAACATACATGTAAATACTTTTTTAAGTATATAATGTATGTGTGAAATTATATTTATATGTATATATATATATATATATATAGATATGATATACACAGAACACACACAAATGCAAACAAAAACTTTTATATTGTATGTGATTAATCGCAATTGATCTTTTGGCAGCACTACTTTTTTATTAAATAATATGATATTTTTCTTATAAATGTTTATGGTATCAAACGTTAAATAAAGACAATGTTTTGTATAAAGTGTATTACGTAATACCAGACATGTTTGATTCAGTTTTTATGACATACTTCCATACGTTAAAAAGGATAACATTTTAATGTTTTATTTTGTGATTATTATTTTTAATGGATTGATACTTCCATTTAACTTTTTTTTGGAAGCAAAACAAAACAGGTACTGCGCTGCAGATGGCAGCACCGAGTTTATATATTTTGTCAGTGTTTTTGAAACTGAAGTGCTGGTTGTTCAGAGCAGGTAGGGTATTAAATGTGCAATACAAAATGAGTTCACTGATACCTATACTATACTGTAGTTCTATCACTGCGTAACTAGAGACCTGTGCTGTCTCAAGCGAGTTGCCTTGCCTTCCTTAGACATTATTTTTGGGAATCATAATCACACTTCGGGACCGAGTCTGCTGATAATCCTCCAGGGGGCGCGTGGCGGCTCAGACAGGTTATGTAGAAACTAATGTAGAATGTAGAAACTGCATCAAAGAATCAATAGAAATTGACATTTGTTTTAATAATCTTAATTGACAAAAAAAAAAAAACAATCAAACGCTTTAGCCACGTACAGTAGGCCTAATCACAAACGACTGTCATTGGTCAGGATTGAACAACGCTTGGAAAAGTAACACCTACCACATGACAACGCCTGCAGCAAAAATATGGACAAACGTTTTATATCGGAATAATAACACATTGAATAACTTGAATTGTTCTATCTTTATATACACAAGCACACAACTAGCAAAATAAAGTGATTAGTTCAGTTTATTTCTTTATTTCGCAAAAAAATTATAGTTTTCATTAGTTCCTTTGCCAGATAAGTTATTAGGCCAAAAATGTGCAGGAAAAACAACAATGTGTACAAACGGACAATAAAAAATAAATATGTACTTTAAAAATACAATACAAAGCAGCTAATTAAAATAAATAAATAACATTAAAGCCCACATGTTTGGTTATGAAGAAGCCATTTAACATTTAAACGCTTTTTAAACATCACATGCTTTTATTGTCGCATTGAATCCCACTTAGGTGATGCTCTGAATGAAAAAGCTTGACCAAACGATGTTTTTCTACTATGTGAAATTATGCTCTTTAAATTTAATAATAATCAACCAGAGGAGAAGGAGCTAACCCATCTTATAAACTAACGAAATATTTTTACATTTAGAGATGTTTCTCTAACTATTTTTTAACAATTTTCTTAATGTCGGATGTTCGTTTTGTCATAGGGTAATTTATATTTTTTTCAGTTATAACATTTTTTTTCGACCGTTTTTCCACATTTTTTACTTTTTTAAGCTAATAAATCTTTGATGAAAAAATAAAATTCCTCATGTATCAAAAAAATATCTATTTTAAAAAAGTGTGGCCGTCAAAGCTCCGCCCATTCCGAGACCCTCGTTCAGGCGAAAGCGACAATCTATGCGTCGCGTTCATTTCTGTGGGTTTAGACAGCGCTGGACTGACAGCTCTCTATGAACAGCCAGAGACACTCGAACTGAATCATTTCTTCTCTTCAGTGGCTGTTATTGAAAGGTTTTAACTGTGGAGATCTGCGCCTCGTTCAGGCCTTCATGTCGAGCCTTTGGGATAGTGAGCATTCCGCATTTCCCGCTGCCCTCCCATAGCTTGTCCATGTCGGTCCGGCGCTTCTCGGGGGTCGCGGAGAGCTCCGGGTCCGCCGAGCCCAGGAAGCTATTCGAGGCCTGCCGGAGCGGAGACCTGGAGCGGGTAAAGAAGCTCGTGTGCCCGGTGAATGTGAACAGCAGGGACACCGCGGGGAGGAAATCCACCCCGCTGCACTTCGCTGCGGGTGAGTCCCTGTCTCCTTCCTATTCCGTGTACTAAAACAAGAATCTCATTTATTCAGAATTTTTTTTTTCTGCTCTATCCATTGAATCCGTTCATCATCAGTATCACTGGTGTTATATAGTATATCTCCAATATAGTTGTATTTGCATGTAATTAATAATTACAAAAGATAAAAACATAGCTTAGTTATGACAATATATAAGGTCTTTAAGATTAATTAAGGGCACTTTCTGTTTTTTACTGTAAATATAAAATCTAGTTAATATATTAATAAAGTTAATATGCTTGTTTACTGTTCCCTTAAAAATCGTAGTATCACAGTGTAATGTTGAAGTTGTGCCTAATGGAAGCAGTCCATTTATTAAGCCCACGGCTGTGGGACGGCTCACTCTTCTGTGGCAGGTTTTGGCCGTGGAGATGTGGTGGACTACCTCCTTCAGCACGGAGCGAACGTGCACGCCCGCGATGACGGTGGCCTCATCTCGCTCCACAACGCCTGCTCGTTTGGTCACGCTGAAGTCGTCAACCTGCTCCTGCAACACGGGGCCGATCCCAACTCCAGAGACAACTGGAATTACACCCCGCTGCACGAGGCTGCCATCAAGGGCAAGATCGACGTCTGCATCGGTAAAGCCTCCTAGTGATGAAGTTTTCAGAACTTGCTTGGATAAAAAAGTACATCAACTCATGTTTGTCATGTGTAGTTTTGCTGCAACATGGTGCTGAGCCAACGATCCGAAACACTGACGGTAGGACAGCGCTTGACCTCGCTGAACCCTCCACCAGAGCAGTTCTGACCGGTGAGTGAGGAATCCAGATACGGTCCCTAATCCAATTGATGATACTGAAAGAGAAGTCTGTTGTGAAATGATACACATGAATAAAGAAGACGTGCTCTTGATTTTCATCATGAGTGGCACACACACATCTGTAAGTCTTTTGGACCACGTTGTTATAAATACTGGACAAGCGTTGTGTAATAGTAATCATGTTTGCACACTGTGCATAAAACATATCAACCAGTTATGTCACATAACAGTAGCAAATAACACATTTTTATGTACAAAAAGCATCAGACATATGGTAGAAATCAAAAGTGAGCTGATGCAGGAATAAAACCCAAGAAACCCCCAAAAACCCAAGTTGTCCCTCAAAAATGAATATTTTACTCCCCCCGAAGCCATCCTAGGTGCATTTTTCACACATGCTGTAATTCATAGCAGTGCTGTCAAATGATTAATCGCATCCAAAATATAATTTTTTGTTTAATACATAATATATATGTGTGTACTCTATTTTATGTATATATATATATATAGATAGATAGATAGATAGATATATAAAGACACACAAATACAGCATATGTTTTGGAAATATTATATTTCTATTAATAGAAATATGAATATAATCTATAAATAGATTCAATATGTAAACATAACATTTTTCTTAAATATTTACATGCATGTGTGTGTATTTATACTGTATATACTAGGGGTG
The DNA here is from genome assembly GCA_032275025.1 of Enteromius treurensis. Classification (NCBI taxonomy): domain Eukaryota; kingdom Metazoa; phylum Chordata; class Actinopteri; order Cypriniformes; family Cyprinidae; genus Enteromius; species Enteromius treurensis. The sequence goes on along the minus strand of JAUCMU010000021.1, from coordinate 614,729 downwards.
GCACGGTTCACACAACCCACGGCTCGGTTTGTATCATGGTTTTAGGGTCACGGTTTTCGGTTCTGTACGGTAGGGGTGGGCGATATGGAAAAAAATATCATATTCCGATTTTTTTCTGGGGAAAATCACGATTCACCATTTTTATCCTGATCCTTTTTCAAGTTGTTTTTTTAAGACTTTTGCAAATTTGAGCTAGGGGCGGGCAATATGGAAAAAATATCATATTACGATGATTCTTTGTCACTGATTTGACTATTTTGCAAGTTGTCTGAGCAGTACAGACAAACGAATTTACCTGTTTTTAATTAAAAACAAAGCCTTTCAAGGTAACAAAGTATAAAATAAAGAAGCGCAGATATTTAGGCCAAAATGAGCAAAGATAAAAAAAGTTGTCATTTTATCTTTGTTATTCCAATAGATACACGTAAGATGAAACACTTTATACTTCTACACTACATCCATCATATACTCACTCTCAACGTTTTTATCTGACTGAGGTTCTTTTTTCTGTTGAACACTGTATTAAATTCAATGAAGACCAGCTACTGTTTGGTTACTCAAAATATCTTATTTTGTGTTTAGCACAAGAAAGACATTAATACAGATTTGGGACAACATGTAAGTGAGTAAATAATGACACAATTATAATTTTTGAGCGAACTATCCTTTTAATGACAAGCGGCGGCATGTTTGATTCTGTCCCTTTAAGAGCTGCACGCATCTAATATACAGGCATGCGTTTCTTTTGATTGTGTACTTTTACTTTACACACAAGCAGCTGTGTTTAACGCTGTGTGTTTGTGACAGTATTACCACAATCACACGTAATAAATATCTTTTGTGATTGTGAATAAGTGCAGTGTCCGGTGAGTTAACACTGATGTGAATGTTTGTAGCGTTGTACAGCATATTAAGACGGAGATGATAAAATAGCATGATACTACGATATTCCTTAAAAAGCAGATTGCGAAGAAATATTTATCATCCACGATCAAAAATTGTCCTATCGCCCACCCCTACTTATAGCTTCATAACACTACGGATGGCCCACTGATTTCACATTGACTATTTTAACGATGCCCTTACTATCTTTTTGGGTCTTGTTTTGATTATGTTGCTGTCTATGCAAGGTCATAAATCTCTCCGATTTCATTTAAGTAATTAACAACAGAATTTTCATTTTAGGGTGAACTAACCCTTTAGGTTTTATGGACTTGCACACATTATTTCAATGTAATAAAGTAGGTTTTCCTTGCGTACAAAAAGTATTCTCTTCACTTCCAATTCTCATAACCTTCCAATTGAATCAATGATAGCAGATGGACTGTTCTAATAATGTCTGTCTTACTTTTCTAGACCCTGACAGTGTGATTTACTTGTCAGTCAATGGGACAAAAACAAGCCTCCTGGTTTTCATCCAAAATATCTATAAACGAGTTTTGAGGGCAAACAAAGATTTTCTTTTCAATTTCATTTTGCCGTCTCCCTTTAATGCTCACCGCAGCATCTGAAACTAGTAAACAACATTAAAAACAACATTCAATTACTGTTACTGGAAGAATGTTTATTCATGTTTATTCAGAGCTTAACCACAAACTTCTGAGAAAGTATATTAGCTGGGTCTTTTGATGTGATGTAAAGATATACTTGAAGACAAAATACCTTCCTTAACACATAAAAACCACTCCGCAACCTTCAAAACACTAAAATACAACCCACAGACTTGCCCTGGGCGTCTTGTGCTCATTACAAAGGCAATCACAGTTGGTCATTTGCATAAAGTCTTAAAGGTGTGGCAATAATAACAGCCTAAACAGGATCAGAGAAAATCCTGGAAATTATGTAAAATGAAATTACTGCAACTAAAAGTTTACAACAGGTCTCCAAAAGCATCTAAAATTCATAATTTGTCTTTTCAGACTCTATATTATAAAGACACACTGTCATATTTTAAATCCAATCAAATCAGGCTTTCCATGGAAAAACTGGGATTAAACACAGCATGAAATCAGTTTCAGAAGAGATGAACACAACGGATCTATACAACTTGAAATCACAGTTGCATGAAAGCCCAAACACACCCTGTAAACTTTGACATGCACTGGGCGAGATCAGACAGGACCTGTAATTTAGGCCATATTAACTCTGAAAGCCCAGTTAGATACGGATGAGTTTAATCTGTGGCGTTAAGCCCAGCATGCTTACACAAAGATGATCCCTAAACCTGCACTGGCATGGGGGAAGATACCACCAGCGCTTCAGTTCAGAGTGCATCATTGGAAATTCTGACAGATCTTTAATATATAGACTGAAGGCTTACCACTATGATCACTATGCAAAAATAATGTAACTAAACAAAATGTAAGTACAGTTAGAATTTATTACTCACCCGCATATGACCAGTCTATGTTCTCTGAGAGTTTCTTCTGTGATCTATATCCATATGCTTCTGATACATCCGCTGAAAAAGAAAAAAAAAAGAAATAAATACGACTAATATGTTTGCTTAATAACAAGGTCTATTTTTTCATATATGAAAATTATATTATTACCCCAGTTCTATTCTGCCGAGTATATATATAGGATTGTGTGATAATACAATTTTCTTTTTGCAAAGATTAAAACTTTTTTAGAATTTCTTTCTTTATGCCCCCTTTTGCTTTTCTAACAATTAAATAAATAATTAAGTAATCATTATTAAAATGAGTGCTGTCAAAAGATTAATCGCATCCAAAATATTAGTTTTTGCTTAAATAATATGTGTGTCTGTACTGTGTATATTTATTATGTATATATAAATGGGAAAATATTTACATGCATTTACATGAATATATTTATATTCATATAAATTACATCATATATAAATTAATTAATTATATGAACGTAACAAATTGTTCTTAAATATATGCATGCATATTACTGCATTACTGTATGTTATTTAATTAGTGTCCTAGTGCTGGATCTTCATTATTTATTCATCTTATATCATAAAGTTCATTATATTCCACATATTTCTTTGTGTAAACATTATTAGTATATCTAAATTTGAGTCTCATGAACTCCACTGTATATTCATTGCAATAGGAATATATTTGTTGTTTTTAAACTGACAGATAGAGGTCTTGCAAGGTAAAACCTCTCTTTAAACCTCATGCATTTTTGGATTTAAAATACAGACCTCGCACATTTATTTAAGATAAGGCTTGCAAATATTGGTTAAAAGTTCAAATCAGCTTTAAAACAGGAGGGCTGCTTAAAAAGAGCGATCAATCTTTAAAATTCCTCTCGAGGCAGCTAAATCATGTTATGACCTGCTGTGACCTGCTGTCAAAACGTTCACTCTACCACAGACAGCCAAGACCCTGAATGATATGTTTGGTTTATTCCAGTATTAATGGTCTGAAACACTGCAGTGAGGTTACCACAGAATCCTGTTATGAAAGTGACAGCGCCGAAATCAAATGGCATAATTATTTGGTATAAGCAATTATGCATCAGATTGTTAGAACAATATGGAAATCATGGAGAATGTGTGTTCAGGACTATTCGAGTGGAAAGACAAGCTCTTTTATTCTCTTTGTTCAGTCTTTTGCCCGGTGGTTTTATTCACTTGACTTAAAAAAGGTCTCTTTTATTGTCAGAAGGTCGTCACCCAGGACTTTAAGGTCATGCGGCAAAAGTTCATCCACAAAGTTCTTCCTCAGAATCACTCCTCTCTTTCAAAATGTCTGTCTCCTGCTGATCAGGAAGCTTTGACTTTTAAACATTTAAATATTTAAACATAAAGTCCTTAGATCACATGCTATAGGAGACAATACACCAAATCAATCTTTGTTGAAATACTACTGGATTCATTTAGTTTCACAATTTACTATTTTTTTCTATTGAATCAAGAGGATTGGAGTTTCCTTCTACCTCAGTTTGTTTTTGAGAACTTTTTGCATTTTAAAGAAAAATGCAATTTCACTAAACAACACACACACACACACACACACAGAGAGAGAGAGAGAGAGAGAGAGAGAGAGAGAGAGAGAGAGAGAGAGAAAGGGTTATTTTTCCTTTTGTGTTCCACTGAAGTCATAAGGGTTTGGAAACAATGTGAATTTTGCTTTTTGGATTAATTATGTATTACCTTAATACTCCAAAACTGACTTCTAGTAAACAAACAGAGAAGCAGATGCAGTGGGAGAGGCTCTAAAAGCCTTCTGCCGATGCTCTAATTAGCTCATAATTAGCCTGCATGTCTGATGCATGTGGGTCGGACCTCTGATCCATAACTGTCCATAACTCAATCTGTGCCATTTCGGGCTCATCACTGCTAACAAACAAAAATAGAACAAATCAGACAGACAGGACATCCTAAGCAACTACAACCTTGCCTTTTGGTTTACTTCAGAACATATATCCAGTGATTTGAGCTAAACAAGCAATGTTTATGATATATATTATATTTTTAGTGATTTGAAATTGTGAAGTGCCTAAAAACTTTGTTTCCTTGATCTTTTATGCCACTTATACTATATTTACAGGTATTTATAATCCGTACTAAAGTGATTTTAGACTAATCGGTACGTTGCATTTTGAAATTAGATTAGAACTATCTTAGAAAATTTGAATTTTATTGGATTTCTAAAACATTTTTATTAAAATGTTGTTTAAAATATATTATAAATATATTATAATTGTTTTGTATAAACAGAATTAAAATAAAATATTTTTAAAACTAAAAATTTTAATTAAAAACTATAGACTATCCTAAAATTCAATTCAATTTAATTAAATACAATAAAATAAAATAATAAAAAGTTTTTGCAATAAAGTCGGTTGGGAACATTATAAGTAAAAGTATAGTAGTGTCACAATGTTAAAAAATGCCATTAAGTGTTTTAAGAGAGGAAGTATGACTGTATGAATTTGAACACAATGTTGTAGAAATTTCAGTCTTTACCCATTCTTGTAAATTGGAGCTGAATTTTACAGACTCAGAAAACAGCTGTCCTGGGGAGTGACTACTAACAGAATTTAGTTGCCTTTAAGACAGTAACGTTTTGTCACTGCCCACTGTTTAGCTCTAAAACTGATAAGAAAGTCTATTAAGCTGTCAACAAGTTAAACTAAGTTAAACCACACAATCCCTCTATTCCTTTTAAGCCAACATCGTTTTCGGTTCCAGCAGTCTACTGCCAAACCCGACCATGTTAATGCTTTTAAAAGATGAAAGAACCCTCCCTAAAGAGGGCCCTGTCCCTCGGGAGAAAGGCCACAATACAAGCAACAATGGCTTTGACATGAAACACCTTTACACCTTTAGTTAGGATACCCTACACTGAACAGGCTTGCCGAGAGAAACTGCCCGCCTATTCACTAGCAACAGAAGTACAGTCTTGGCTCATCTTTCTGTTAGCTTTTGTCTGTCTGTCTACACATTGGTTTTGGTCCTTTCAAGACGCTCCGTGCACCTGTTAGGCCACACAAACGTCGCGCCACGTCTAGTCATACATGCTAATTATAGCTCACCCAAGGTTGAGCTTTTCTGAACTAATTTAGCACGCTCTGGGAATACTGACAACAATGAAGTCTATTTTGCTTCTGTAGATTACCGTAACAAAAAAAGAAAGACAGATTTTGACAAAATGCCATTTATAGAGACACTGATTGTGTAATATACTTTAGCATAATTTAAAAAAAAAACACAGAAATTATATAGTCAAGTGTGAACTAATGTAAAATATTTTCAAGTACATGTTATCTGTAATTAACTGAAAATGTATTATTAAAACAATGGTGAGTGTACATTCAGTGAGCAAGCATGTGCTATCTACTACTAGAAAATGAATAAACATGGAGTAGCATAGATACTAACACATTGCTTGTACTTGCCTATTTCTGCCTATACTTGCCTAAACTTTAATTAATTAGTTAGTTCTATGCTAAGCTGGTTGGCTAAACTTTTAACTTGCCAACTGAACATCCTGCCAGCTATCTGACAGAACGATAGCAAAAACTTTAGCATGCTAGTTTGCTGTTCCAAATTCAGCCCCGTGCTGAAAAAACAACATATGCTGGTTAGGTATGTTTTGAAGCTGGGATGCTGGTTTAAGCTGTTCATGAGCTGGTTTAAGCTAGCCACGGCCAGCTAAGAACTAACTTAAACCAGCAAAGAACCAGTTTAAACCAGCTCAAACCAGCAGTCACGTTTCAAAACATACCCAACCAGCATATGTTGGGTATTTTTAACATAGAAAATGCCTTATGTTTGGGTGAATTCTCCCTTTGAGTAAACCAAAAATAAATCATGGATTTACTGTAGTAAAATTAACCTACGTTTTGTTTTTTTTTGCCATATAGTGATTATCATTTGTATTACCACCGTTTTACTACAAATATGGTTGGTGCTGCAAAACTGGTTACCATTGGTTTAATTATAGTAACCATTTTATTTTCGTAAGGGAAAGTTATAGACATTAGCATTACAAGGAATAGTGTACCTTAAACAAGAATATGTAAAATTAGCTAGTTAATAGCAGCACGATCACAGTAATCAACAATATAAGATAACAGCTACACATTATCAAGTGATTGTATTTGATCCTGTAGCTGCAAGGAGACGTACTGAAACTTTAGCCGCACTGAAAACCACGCAGGCAAGAACAACAAAGGAAAATAAATTATGAAAAAGCTCTGAAGTCAGCAGAGAGGCGGCCATTCACTCACTCCTCCCTGCTGAACTGCGCCCATGTCCGTTCTCATTGCCTGCCCCATTCACAGTATCAATACAAACACAACAATGAGATCAGTAGCTCAGCCGTGAGAGCCACGGCGGGACTGCAGGTCCCTGCATTGAAACGCCTTGCTGCCTGCCTGATTGCTTTCGTCTGACAGGACCCATATTCCCTTTCATCCAATCAACAGCTCTCATGTGAGCCAAGAGCTTTATGCATGGGCTTGATTTCCTGGTACATGGTGTAACAGAGAGTGAATGAAATATAACAAGGACCTGTTGCATACTAGACAACAAGGCGAGGAGGTCTGGTTACGCTGCGCTGTTCTCAAATGGAGTTCAATTATAAGCTTTAAGGAGAAGTTCCTGCATGAATAAAAATTTGGTCATTGTTTACTCACCATCATGTTGTTTTAAATATGTACGACTTTCTTTTGCTAAATATCACAGTACTCAGTCACTACAATGATTGTCAAAGGGCTCTTATGTTGTTTAGGTCCTTCCAAATAGAGAGAATAATAATAGGTTTATAATAACACTGGATAGTAAATGATGGGAAAAAAAGCATCTTGGCTCAAGATTTTTAGGTGCCATAAGATCCAGCACAAGGATATGAAAGGACCTGACGTGAAGACTTTGAAGAGGAACAACAACCAAGACAAGACAGAAAGGTAACAAGAGGGTAATGTAAGGAAGGTGACCCTTTGTTCCTTACCACTCTAATGCATTAGGAACGAGAGACGACAACCACTCCTTGAAGACATGTGCCAGAAGAGGACACTTCAAACCTCAGCTGTCATTAGTGAAATTAAAGGTGCACAACCACACAACAGAGCTATCTCGAAAGATGAGACAGAAAAGAACAGCTCTCAAGATTAATCCTGGCCAATATAAGGCGAGAACAAGAAATCAAAGACCAAGGGGTGATTTTGTTAAAATCCTGCTGACAAAAAAAAACTACAGTTAGTTAGAGGACTACAGTTAGTGCCATGCTAAGCTGTCAGGCATTGAAGAAGAGAAATAGAATTTTTGCTAAAGGATAACTTTTAAAGGTGCCATAGAATGCATTGAGAGAATATTTTAAATTGTTCTCTGATATGTACATAGAAGGTATGTAGCT
>JAUCMU010000021.1:575065-598578 GCA_032275025.1 Enteromius treurensis | reverse complement strand
GCGCAAAACCATGTTCATTATCAGCGTGGATTTGCGTAGCTCGTCAGTGAACAACGGCTGTGTGTATTATATACGGCTCAAAGTGAAATCACGCACCTGATGGCATTTACCGCTGATTACATGTTTACTGTTACTTTACTGACAAAACGTGCATACATTTGGCCGATCTGGATCGGTGCATCCCTACTTTCAAGTACATTCAGAACATTAGAAAGAAACGCTAGTTGGTGCTCCAGTATAATCGGTCCACTGAAACTCATCCAGTGGGAAACTTTCCCCGGTGCAAAAATCAGTGCGATTAAAATGCGTTTAAAAATATAATTAATCTAAATTAACGCGTAAAAGTCCCAGCCCTAATATATATATATATATATATATATATATATATTTGTACTGTCAAATAATTAATCACAGCCAAAATAAAAATGTTTGTTTGTGTTGTGTGTATATTGTTATGAATATATGCGCAGCCACACATACATACAGTACATATTTTGAAAATATTTACATATCTTTGTTTATATTAATATAATTTATATTATAAGTACATACATGTACATACACATATACATAGTTAATATACACAGTGCACATACATATGTAAACAAAAACACATAAACATATTTAGGTTCAATTGGTGTACTAATATAACTAAAACTAAAAACAAAGCTAATAAAAATGACAAAAACACATCATAATTAAAATATTAAATTACAATTAAAATGAAAACAAAATGTAAAAATAATTGTAACTATTAAAAAAAAACTTTAAGAGCATCTCAGTGATACTGAATTAACAGCGTTTCATACCAGAATGAACCACATAAAATGTACGCTGTATTAAACGATATTGCAAATATGTTTTGGTCATTTGGAGATAAACAGTATATACTTCCATTCAAAAGTTAGAAGTTGGTATCATTTGTTTTATTTTTATTTTTTACTTTTCAAAAGACTTTGATCAAGGCTACATTTTTTTGTTCAAACACAAACAGTGAAATTTATACTGTGTAATATTACATGAAAATAATATTATTCAAGAGCTAATTGAATACATTTTAAAATCTAATTTATTCCTGTGATGCAAACTTGAATTTTAGGATCATTACTCAAGTGTCACATGTTCTTTCAAAAATCATACAAATAAGATGATATGATATGTTGTGGAAAAGATGAGCATTCTTACTGAATAAAAATTTTGTGTGTGTATATATATATATATATATATATATAAAAATTCACAAACTGTCAAGTGAAACTTTTTTTTTCTCTCAAGGCTTATCCTGAATATTTGATCACGTACCAGATCATCAAACCGGATGTTTCTTCAGATTAACACACCGGAGCAGAATGCTCTTTCCATCTCAGAGAAGAGAAAATGCTTGATTATTGCATGCTTTATTTATACAATGTATAATTATTTTCTCTTCTTACAGCTGTCAACCTATTAATCAAATTCCAGATGCAACAAGACTCGCAGGTTCAGTCACTTACACTGGTTACAAAACGTACATTTCCTTTTCTTTACCGCCACAAAGTTGAACTTATTTATTTTACAAAGACAATTGTATATATATTTTATACTAATTGCTTCATTGATGTTTGTATCATAGGAGTTGTAAATCTTTGCCACTATGCTGCAGTTTTCAATGTGAATACAGGGTCTTTTAAAGGTTATTTGGTGGCATCAGATCAGTTGAAAAGCATCCAGTATAAAAAATATTTGGCAGAACAGGATGAGACTTAATCCAAGTATCAGATTATCGTACAATAACCTCTTGTCTTTTGTTGCCTTCCAAAAAAAGTATGACTTTTAACTCTGCCACGATGATGCAAAACTGGTGTGTTACACTGCTGATAGAGAAGACAGAAGATTTTTGTTTTATTCTCACTCTGCAATGTATTGGTGCTTGACTGAGTAATTCTTGTTTTGATATGAAAATGCTGTTCTTATCACAATAGTCCAGGAGTACTTGTACCCTGTTGTGCATGAACATGTCAAGTTCTCCTCTTGTAATGTCTAAGATGTGTTTACTTTGTCGTCCAAACAACAGCGGTGATAACATTATAACCAAATAAAGAGACGCTTTTTAGCATTCTCCAGCGTTGTTTCTATCATTATCAAGTGAGTCTGTTCCAGCATATCAATGTGAGCATTTGTGAAACTAATATATGTCCAACAGAGGGCACTATTGTACTTTGGCTGAAACGGAAAGAGACGTCTTGTGATGATGTCGAGGAAATATTGCAAAAACTGCGCGTTTGTCAGAAACAAATCCATCTTTAAGGCGTTTTAGCTTCTGGCCAGTCCGTAGTCCATGTATTTGCTTCCTTCATTGAAAAAAAAACTCCTGTTGTCCTCTAACATCAAAATCCAACTGTCTTCAGTTGTAAATATTGCTCGATTGGTGTGCGTTTCAGACAAGGCGACTCAAGAAAGCAGTAACGTTAGTATTTGCCGGAAGTCCTTGGTCGCCATGATCTGTGTCCCAAATGACATACTAGGCACTCAATCGTAATTAGTATCATCCCAAAGAGAATACTAACGTTTTTTTACTAACCGGGAATTCAAAAGCTATGAAATGTTAAGAAAGCTGTGACCGTTGAGTGCGTGAAGCAGCACCACATTCCACACTTCATTTTTATCTGTATTTGAAGTGCACTTTTTCTCTTTGGAATTTTCTGTGTGAACGCATTACTCGCACTAACGTTATTTATACTACAAAATGTCATAGAATAGTGCACAAGTACGCGATTTGGGACGCAACGTTTTTACGCAAGGAAAATACATAGTTGAGCAAAGAAGACAACAAACAAGAAAAGGCAAGTTAGTTTGAGCATTTAGTCAAAAAAAATCTGAGATTTAAAATATTGCTATAGTTTAAGAAATTGAAACAATAAATACCGTTTTGTGGTTCTTTATCGTCAACAGATCATTATCGGTTTCAATGACTACATAAACAAACGTTACTGTACATGGATGCTTTTGTGGCCCTGACTTAACTTCCAGATAGAATCAATAACAGCTATGTCCTTCTAGAGTAGATCATTTTTATTTGATTATTTATATTTGTTTGTTGCGTAATTTAGACGATTTATTAAAAATGCAAACTCATTCTCTGCCAACAAGAGGTGCTTTAAGCACAAGAAACGTCTCAGGTTACGTATGTAACCCTAGTTCCTCGAAGGAACGAGACGCAGCGTCAACGAGATGCAATGGGGAACGCCTCCAGCGTGACGGCTCTGAATAGTATGTGTAATCAGTGCAAAAGATGGGCAAGACGTCATGGCCGGATGACGTCATTGGCCAGAAGCATAAAAGCATGTGGAATGTGGCCGACTTCAGCATAAATGTCATGAAGCGAGCACAGGCAGGGATGCTGAAAGTGTGGCGACGAGACGCAGCGTCTCGTTCCTTTCGAGGAAATAGGGTTACATACGTAACCTGAAACGTTACTCTTCAGGAACTCAAGCCACGTCAACGAGACGCTATGGGGAACGAGATGCCCATGCCCCCACACTTGCAAGTCCCTGCCCATTGTGTGTGCCTACTTACCAAAGCACAGCGGCACCAGGAGTGGTTCGCAAATCCAGTCCATAGAACCGAACAAATGCGTCGCGGGGTATACCATCTCGGCGAAAGATGGTAGACCATCCATAGACGACCGGCCGTGGTGTGACCGTAGGGAACTTAGGGCTGTAACCTGTTCACGGGTACAGGAATGCCTTAGCGATGCCAGGGGCAAACTTGAGGTGGGAAGGTCACCTACTCTCCTCAGAGAACACAGTGCAAGCAGCAGTGTGGTCTTGATCGTAATATGATCAGAGATCTCCTCTGTGGGCTCAAAAGGCAGCCCACAGAGGGCCTCTAACACCACGGCAAGGTCCCAGGTTGGGATTCGTGTCAATACTGGAGGTCTCAACCTCTGCGCACTGTGGAGGAAACGTTTAACCAGGGGTCTCTACCAACTGTATGTCCACCAAGAGAGGTGTGGTAGGCCAATACTGCCGCTGCATAAACCTTCAAGTTGGAGTGGGTGACCCCAGTGGAGAATCTAGCCTGTAGGAATTCTAGTACTGTACCAACCGCGCAGTTAACTGGATCCTGCTGGCGTTCTCTACACCAGAAAGTGAAAAGTTTTCACTTTAGGACATACAGTTTCCTCGTAGATGGAGCTCTGGATCGGAGGATGAAAACCTCAAAAACCTTGGTTGAGAGATCGAAAGCTACAAGCTGTGCCCCCTTAGAGGCCACACCCACAGCTTCCAGAGCAATCGGGGGGGAAACGTACAGATAAAGTCTCGGCCACATCTGCACCATCGCATCCAGCCCTAGCAGAGCTGGATGAGCTAGAGAGTACCAGAAGGGAACATTGCGTGTTCTCTCGAGACGCGAAAAGGTCTACCTGACCCTGGTAAGAGTCTATCCACATCCATTCCCCCCTCGGCCACTGTCTCGACAGGAAGTCTGCAGAATAATTTTCTTTTTTTCCATCAAGCGCTCCTCATCATAGATTTTAACACCATTTAGTTCCTCAGAACCAAATGCAGTGAAGAAGAAATGCGTCATAGCAGCAGATAGCTCTCACACAAGAGAGGAAGAACCGCACACGGGCTTCCGACCTCCAGTAATAGAGAGATCTAGGGAATACAAGGTGGAGAAAAGGGTGAGCCCGTCTTCAACCCGTCCCAGATTCAGATGCAAGGCAGCAGCGGGAGAGAACCGCAAGCTCGCATGCACAGACACATGTGTCCGGCGGGGGCGGAGCATTTTCAGACAGAAACGCTATCAGCCCCCTCGAGGACTGAGCTCCACTCCCCAGCTGCTCGTGATGACAATATGCTTGTACGTACATTCGCTCAGTCTGGTGGGAAACGGATAAGGATAGAGATCACCATCCTAATCAAAATCCCTCAGCGCGATTCCCTGAGCACAGCCACCACATCCACCTCGGTGAAAGTGGAGCCGGCATCATGAGGAACGTACGTGAAGGCTCTCTCCTCAAAGAGAGCCCTCCGAGAGCGAAGCACACGCATCCAAGGACTGACACACACAGAGCGCATCGCTGAATGACAAAAAAGCTGAAGTTGGCCGCATTCCACATGCTTTTATGCTTCTGGCCAATGACGTCATCCGCCCATGACGTCTTACCAATCTTTTGCACTGATTACACATACTATTGAGAGTTGTCACGCTGGAGGCGTTCCCCATAGCGTCTCGTTGACGTGGCTCGAGTTCCCGAAGGGGAATTCATGTTTATTCAACGAAGCCTTCTGGAAATCCGATCATGTTTTTATATCATGGCAGGTCGCCAAATATAAATAAATGTATGGGAAACACATCCCACAGCACAATAACCTGATATCACAAAATAAATGTGAATGAACATATTAATACACACCATATTTCAAGTTATGTCCACTGACTTTAATCTTAACTTACACTTTTTTTTCTTGAGGGAATACAGGTCATGTCTTTATCAGCGCTTGGACTCTCATTCTGACGGCATCCATTCACTTCAAAGGATCCCTTGGTGTGCAAGTCAGGATGTAAAGCTAATTTTTCTCTAATCCGTTCCCATGAACAGAAACAAACTCATCTTCATCTTGAATGTGCTGAAGTTGAGTCAATTTGAATTATTCTTTTCTGTCTTTTTTTCCTCACCAAATTTGTATGATTGTGTGATTTGACATGTCCAGAAATGTACTATTTGGTTGGTTAAATTCCTGCCACTAATACTTAACTCATTTAATCTACTTTAATTACTACTAAACTGTGATGAGACTGTGTGACATTTTAAAAATCCTTGCTTTAAAAGGTATTTCTTATTGCATTGAATTTCTTATTCTTATTCTTATTCTTATTGCTTATTATTCAATACCTATACTCAGCTCTGATAAAAACACATATGAAACCTTGTGAATATCCTGAAAAGCTCTCTTTGTGATGCTTGTCTGACCTTCTAAAGGCAATATATGTGATGTTACAAAATGTACTATTCAGGTTCATACAAAAGTTTTTATGTTTTTTTGCTACAGACATTTTCGTTAAAGTAGAAAGGTTTTTAAAAGAAGCAGCCTGTCAAAGAGACCACAGAAGCCTCCCGAAGAAGCTTTGCCTGCATTTAAAGTTAAATCTCTATTTACTGTTCACCCAAACTTCAAGTCATATCTGCAACATTTCTGATAAAAACACAGAGGATCCCAAATCAAGTGTAGAAATGATCGAGATGATGTTACTTGTTCTTCTAAAAACCCAGGTAAGAAGGTAGGGCTAGGGTGGGTAAATATTTTGGATAATAATTGCTATTATTATATGCAATATTATCTAATAGATAGATTTAGTTATGGAATGTGCCATTTATTGTATTGAGCTTTCTATAAAGCTGTTTTTCACGGTATTACTGTATGAACGGTAGTAACTGTGTGTGCGTTGTGTGAAATGGCATGTGTCAGGCTGTTGAAAATATTCTGTCCTAAAGTTTTCAGAAGCTGTCTGACTATGTCCTAATTTATTACACTGACCGTGTTGTTCACTCAGAGACATAATGGTATAACAGAGTTGCCAAGCTGTCCATCTAATTGTCAGGACGGTCAATAAGCCTGAAATGTGCCATTGGTGCTCGACTGCTACTAAAACACACTATTACTACTATTGCTTCTAGCAATAACTAACGTTTATAAAGCCGTCAAAGGTTTTTTGTTTTTTTTTATACTCCCCAAAGCGGCATTTATTTGATTAAAATTACAATAAAAACACAATAAAAATTTCAATAAAAACAGCAAAACTGTGAAATAGTATTACAATTCAAAATATGTGTTTTCAATTTGGATATGTTTTAAAATGTAATTTATTTCTTTAATACAATGCTTAATTTTCAGCAGCATTACTCCAGTCTTCAGTTTCACATGATGCTTGATTCAAAGTGACAGTAATGTTGTTCCAAACATTATATTCATCAAAGAATCCCAGAAAAACAATTCAGTTTCTACAAAAATAGAAAAATCAGATTTCTAAAGGGTCATGTGACACTAAAAATGCAGTTCGGCAGCACAGGAATAAATTACTTTTTTTTATATATATATTCAAATAGAAAACAGTTAATTTAATCTGTAATAATATTTCACAAATGTGTGAATGTTTTTATTGTATTTTTATTAAATAAATGCAACCTTAATAAGCATGAAAACCTAATAAATAAATATTTATGCATTTATATTCAGCTGACGGAATGACAGTTTTGTCAAAATGCCAAAAAAAAAAAAAAGACACTGTTTGACAAAGCTTCTAATCTGGAAAAATGACTGGTTTTATTGAATATCCTTGCACGCACCCAAAATGCATTTTTTCTTTTCTAGAGAGTCTATTGATCTGCCCCGAAAAAAAAGATGAACTTTGCACTGTCCCTTCCCATCGTGCATCATTGAAAGTCATTCGACTGAATGGCGAACTGTGAAGCAGAACACTGCCATTTCATCGGTGACCTCCAGGTGTGTGTTCCTCTCTCTTTCTTTCTCTCTGTCTTTGCCATTCCAGTCGAATGCCCCTGACAACACACCAGATTCAGACTGTTGATGGATGGATTTGTCCTACGGCTAATGGAAACTTTCATTCGGTTCACTGAAATAAATATGTAATATTGCAAGCTTGATTTATTTCTTTATAGGCGCAATCAGCGTATGACTGCACATGCATATGCTAGTCAGACAGAGAGCCCGTGCTTTTGATGTATAGCTATTAGAGTGGAAGTTACAGTGACCTCTTCAAAAATAATTCTGGGTAAGTGGGTTAGATGGTAAGCAACTATCAATAAAACATTTATTTCTAATTGAGTGTCATTAAAAGTCCCTGCAAACAAAACTTTAATGCTTCAAAATGTTCAAAAAGACATTGTAAATGTAATATAAATAAAAAGTAATCCAAGTCCTCAGAAAAACACAGTTGATAGACAGTATATATAACAAACACTCTGGCTTTTCATGCATAGCCTAAACATTGATCAAAACTAATGTGCCAAAACATTATGAGATCCTCTGATCCAGCTGCCCGTCCATAACAATTTGGCCATTGTTAAATTTGCTCAGATACTCTTGCCAATTTCTCCTGCATCCAATATGTTGATTGTGAGAAATTATTGTTTGCTTACCATCTAATCTCCCCACACATTAATATGTGGCCTTGTTAGGAGATGATATTGGACTGGTCATCATCACTGGTGCATATAGCACATCAAGTATGGTAAACAGAAGCTCAAACGTGACAGGCACTGCAAATGATTCATTGTGTGAGTGAACCATTCAAATGAAACAAAATGACCAGAATCACAATTAATTTCAGGCCTGATTAGATAAAAAGAGTGGTTCATTAAAAATCTGGCATCCCTAGTTCTAATTCTAAACAGCGGATAAAAACACATGCAGAAATATAATCAGGAATAGCTCACGGGCGATGGCTTTGGAGGTGGCTTTTCTCAAGGGGACTGCTTCCGGGAAACGGGTGGTGTAGTCCACGATGACCAGGATGTGTTTGTGCCCCTAGCCTGACTTTGGCAGCGGCCCTACGATGTCCATCCTGATCCGATCAAAGGGCACTCCAATGATGGGAAATGGAATGAGAGGGCTGGGGGAGGTTTCCTTGGTGCGGTTCTCAGACAGATGTTGCAGGCTTGGCAGAACCTTTTTACGTCTTCCTCTAGGCCTGGCCAGTGGAAACGGTCCCGGATCCGCTGGATGGTATTTTGGGCCCCAAGGTGACCAGCCATGGAGTGCGTGTGGGCGAGCTCCAGGACCGTCTCCGTCTTGCTCTTTGGTACCACCAGTAGCTGTTTTTTCTCCCCCCGCCGCTCTGCGACACAGTACAACAGACCGTTTTCCACGAGGACGTGTGGGAGGACCTCCTGGCCCTCTAGGATCCAGACTTGGCCTCCTACTGTTCCCGGGCAAAAGAACCCCCTCCCATGACCTGCTGAAAGACATCATAATAAAGATTACTTTCACGAGGGGGACTCACCATCTCTTCTCCCACTATCTGGTGTTGCTCTCCAGCCCCCATGATGGCTTCCATCGACGACGCTGGCGTGGTTTTTCAGGCTGCGTGGCGGTGGCCAGGGTGGCCTCGAACCCCGGCCAGTCACGACCTAGTAAGTATGTACTACTCGTGTGTCCCCATGGACACAGGTGATTGAAAGGGTGGACTTTGAAACTGGCCGGGGTCCCAATGTGTCCCAATGGGCCGAGCAAGAGAGACAGCACTTCCTGAATCCAACAGCGCCCGTTACGGCCCCTAATTTTCACAGCCTGCCATCCACATCTTTGGTGGAGGTGATGAAGGGTCCGTTGTCATTGGTTCATCTAGGGGGCTGGCCGGTCTGTGCACTGGTCGCGGGGTGCCCTCTGGCAGCCGTCGCTCCTGGACCACCCTCCAGGGAAAAAGCGATGCTCGCTCCCCGGCCTCGTGGTGAATGGTAGCGTCCGCCAGTTCAATCGCGTCAACCAGCTCCGCCAGTGTCCTTGGGCCTCTCATCCCCAACACTTGTCTCATGGAGCGTGGTAGTCCTCTAAGCATCCCGTCGACTATCACCCGTTCGGCAACCTGGTTAGGGGATGGAGAACCATCAAGCAACCAATGATCGGCTAACCGCATCAGCTCAGCGGCCTGAGCGCATGCTGGCTGGCGAGGCTTGTATTCCCAGTAGTGGAATCTTTGGGCGGCAGCTGTGGACGATAAGCCTAGACAGCCTAGAATGTCTCTTTTCAATTCGTTATAATTATATCAGTCAGAAGAGGGAAATGAAAAAAAGCTTGCTGAGCCTCACCAGACAATAATGGCGCCAGCACTGCAGCCCAACTACCTCTGGGCCAACCCTCTGTGTTGTTCCGTTGTTTCCAAGATGCCGTGACCAATTGGTCCGGTGTGAGTGGCTCCAGGTGGATCCAATGTGTTGCCAAGGCAATGCTGATTGTCATTCGGGACTCTCTCCACAATGGTAACTCCACCTCAAAATGAAAATGTTGTCACTGATCACTTGTTGTTCCAAACCGTAAATCCTTTAAAGAAGACTAAAAAGAAGACAAAAAAATTAGTCTTCTGAACACAGTTTAAGATATCTTGGATGAAACCCAGGACACTTGTGACTGTCCCATCGACTGCCAAGTTAATAACAAGGTCCAGAAAAGCATGAAAGACGTCGTCAGAAAAGTGAATCTGCCATCAGTGGTTCAACCATAACGTTATGATGAGGCAAGAATTTTGTGTCTCGCAGATACTCTCCAAAATGGCGCTATGGCAACATGGAGGAGACAAAGTGTTGTATAAAGTCATTATTTTAGTTTTCTTTGCATACAAAAAGTATTCCTGTAGCTTCATAACAATTCCGGCAAACCTCTGACTTGTTTCCATCAAAAAAGTGCACTTTCATTCACTTTAATTTAGCTGATTTCAATGGATGTGCAGATGGATCTTTTGGGTGA
This sequence comes from Enteromius treurensis, assembly GCA_032275025.1. Taxonomy (NCBI): domain Eukaryota; kingdom Metazoa; phylum Chordata; class Actinopteri; order Cypriniformes; family Cyprinidae; genus Enteromius; species Enteromius treurensis. The sequence continues at coordinate 588,109 of JAUCMU010000021.1, read as the reverse complement.
GCAATGCTAACACATAAATCACAGACATTTAATTTTAGCAGAAGCACATTTCGAAGGACTTTTAATAGCGTGAAGTGGATTTCAAAACACTTCAGCTCCACTGTAGCAACAAGGTAGTTTCCTGCTGATAATAAGGCAAAAGCTGAACAATCCATTGCTAAATTGCTCAAATAGAATGCGATCCTGACATGGCATCACATTTAGAATTCAGGTTTTGCAATAATTTGTCATAGACACAGTCATTTTTGTGCATGTGTACGATGCATGCTGCGAGACATCATCCCATTTCCAAAATCTCTAGCACAGGTCCCGTCTGCATTTTCAGCTGTGAAATTCCACCTTTTGTTTGGTTCGGTTGTTCTCTGCTCTTATATAATCAGAATTATTTCAGAGGATGTTGGGTAGGATGGTGTATCTAATTGGGCTGTGGGTTGCCGTGTGGCCCACGAGGGACCGGCAAGCATCTGTGAGTGTCGTTTCATCACTGTTATCATTCTTTCCCAATGGATCCCGGGTCCTCTTCCTGTGAACTGCTTCTGGGTGAGTCCCGTTGACATGCAAATTTAAGAGTTATGACATTCTTTGACAGTTGCTGATGAGGCGAGGGAGCGCTGCTCTGTCTTGCTGCTGCCTCTTGTGTTATATGGATTAACATGTGCCAGTTTCTATCAGATCTAAACACGTCTCAACAGAATAGTAATAAAAATTTTTATAATATTATAGGCTATTATTTGCTCACCCTCATTTTTTTTTCTCAAAGGGGAAGTTTTGTTAATGCCATTCTTTTCAATGACACGTCGTAGATGTGGATGTCAAGCTCCAAAAAAGAAAAAGCTACATAAGTGTGGCATGTGAATATGTTCCCTGTCTCTTGAAGCTTTATGTTATTAATTGAAAATCTTTTCCTCGTTGTAATTTTATCTTGGGAGACATTTAAAGAAACATTTCCCCCGGAAAAGAAAAAAAGCTGAAATGCTTACAAATGCTTTCCCTTCACATGATATAAATTAATGGACTGGAGTGGGGTAGATTATTATAGATCATTGTAGAGACCATTCACTGCAGAGCATCCATTGGTGAGCAAGTGATGTAATGCTACATTTCTCCAATCCCTATCAATTTCCGAAGAGTACATTTTCATACACTTTCACTTATGGGTGAAATATTCCTTCAAAATTCTGCATTAGTAATGAATTGGTATTAACTTCAATAACGATAACTTCCTCAAATGCACAAGAACTAATATATTTCAGAAAAACCAGCTGTAATGTCTCTAGAAAACAATAGATATGTTACACAGGAAACTGCCACCGGATGATCTGATAAAGTCAAACTGTGACATTCCCAGCTGCTCCAAACTTGATATGAACTCCAATAATAGACGAGAATCAAGCAATGATTAGAATTCAGGTAGCAACACCTGAGGTTCATTTGCATTAGAATAAATGCAGCTTGTTTGGGGAAAAGAAAGACAGACAGGGTGTAACGTAATCCTGACCAGAATTAAATCAAAATCCCAGTGTGCATCAGATGTGTTCTAGTGTCTGGTATTACTCTTGAGAAGGGAAGAGATTAAATTGTGTTGGTGATTAGCATTAAAACACATCCAGTTCATATTTACCAGTTATCCGATTAATATGAATTCTTAAGTAAAAGGCAAAAAAGCAATTATGTACCAATGCCTTATTTCCATTTTACAGTAATGAGAACATTACTGATTTGTCTTTTTTTAAATATGTCTCGGACATGTTCTTGAGATTCATCCTGTTTTTCATTGTGACAGCTGTGCGTTTTGCACCATGCATACAGCTCCAATTCTTCTTGACCTTTTGAGAGGTGAGAAGTGACATGTTTTTTTAAAAAGAAGCCTTCTGTACAGTGTGGGAATGAATTTTAAGCATATTCTCAATGCTCCGTTTGCTGCATTCATTTCCACTGACTGCTTGTAAGCATTATTTCCTTTCTGCAGTCTTAAAATCGTCCAACACACATCATCCGTTGACCTGACCTTTGATTTACGCTTTCATTTGCATAACTTCTTACATTTACTCAGGGAGATGTCATGGTTGGGGTAAATAAGTCACATGACACGAAGTGCACAGGTTTTTAAAACTTCAAAACTACCGCTTGCTCACACATTTCACTGCATATGCAAGAAAAGAGACATTTTTTCTGTTCGTTTAATTATATTTTAAGGCTAGTCATATTTTACAAGTATATTGCCCCAATGAGCAATTTTTAGGGCTCAAGCATGGAAACTTTGCATTGAATGTTTTGCATCAGTGCACTGGATTCTATATGGTTCATTATCGAAGTTCATCCATGTTGAAGCTGCTAGCTAACAATTTAATTTTGCACATATTCTTAGCATATAACATGAACAAAATGACCCAGAAACAAACAGTTTTTAAGTTAATGTATTGTATAATGCTATCTGTTGTTAGTTTTTGGGTCAATGTTTTATGATCGATAAAGTCTGTTGGTTAACAAGCTTGTTAAAAGACTTTTAGATGTGCATGAAGTATTTTTGGATTCAGTGCACTTTGGATGATATGTTTACTGATGCCAAACTGAGCGATGGTAAGGAGATTTATGTAAGGAGTTTTAAGAAATGGGTCTCAATGATACGGTGGCTTTGATTTACTGTAAACTCCATTTCATGCTTTGAATTTCATCCAAAACATCATTTTTTAAAACTCTCCTTCCACTTTTTGACCAAATTTCATTAAATCTTCATCTTGAACTGTACAAGTTATTTAAAACCTTTATACCAAATTGTTCTCATGTAATACATTTTTAAAAAAGCATATATGGACCACAAAACCTTTAGTCTTTAGTGTCAATTCTAAAAAAGTACTGTATACATCATGAAAGCTGAATAAATAAGCCTTCCATTCACATATGTTTAGGATAGGATAACATTTGACTGTCACTCAAATCTTTTTTTTATATAAATTATATATATTAGGTCCAAGTTATCACCTAAACATAGTTAATAGACATTAAAAATATTATTTCCGTTTTTTGCAAACCTCTTAATTAATATGCAAAGTAATCAACTTCCCCTATAAATAAACCATGAAATGATAACCATCTCAAAATATTATTTTCTAATTATGTTATTGGCTAGGCTAAAATCCATACTCCATGTATATATAAATCATGTTTAATATATATTTGTTTTTGTACAGTTTTCTTCATTTACTGTCTGTTACAGATCTGCCAGGTCCTACCCCTAGCCAACCACAGCGTTCACTCTCCCCAGAATTCTAATCAGCATCACCTGCACCTCATCTTGTTATTCTCACTTACCTCCTGTGTAGAGTCTGTCTTTTTAAACTCAAGTTCCACCCTGTTAGGATGTATTTCCTCGCCTACTACTACAGTTCCACTGAGATCATTTTCAAGATGTGACATTGTTCATTTTTTTTCCTGCTGGAATTGAACTCTACAAATGAAGGTACAGTAAATGTCACCTCACTCTCGTATTTTCTTTTAAATTTTTGAAATATACTCCTGCTTTTCTCACTCTTAAAGTTCACCCTGTTAGGCTGTATTATGGAAAAGGTTTGTCCATTCAAATTAAAAAATAAACATATCTGACATAGTTATAAACATTGTTATCTGTAGGTTAGAGAGCTAAATTTTGATCACTGAAAAAACTACAGGTAACTTAGCTCAAAATTTTCCACCCTGTTATGTTTCACCCTGTTAGGTTTCTGTAGAGAGTGGAATGTGAAACTAACAGGGTGGACATTCTAATAGAAAACAGAGCTTGACCAGTATGTGTTACCACATTTTTTCCAAAATGCATGAAGCCAAAATCTTATCGGAGACCAGGAATGACCCATTTACAATACGCAAATTTACTAAATATCTTTACTTAATATCCTAATCATTTTTGGCATAAAAGAAAAATGACCCATTCAAATGTATTGCCACAAATATGTTCCAGGCTCATGTGTGTGTGTATATATATATATATATATATATATATATATATATATCTTAGAATCAAAATGGTCTCAGGTCACTATACAGACCAAGTAGACTAAGTAGACTACATAAAAAAACAAAGGATTGCTGAGCTATTTTTATTGCCACATTGCCCTGATAATGTCACATAAATACTGTAAGAAATACCTAGCTGAAGTACACTTTACTAAATTCACAACTGAGATGATGAAACAAATCTGATCTGACGTTTCCTTTCCTCTGATTTGTGTCATGTGGTGTTTGAGTCTGGATGGAATAATATGAACGCTGAGAATCCCTGAGCGCTTTTTCAATTGACAAAGAGCTTCAGTCTTCTGAGAGTTTAATAACCTTTTATATTCTGATATGTATTGTGTTTACAGCATTCATAAGAATAATAAGCTTGAGGGTGCTAGGTAAATATTAAGTGCCTGTAGACAGCAGATGCATCAGTTCTCACAAAGGCTTTACACCTCCAATTTTCCCCCTGTACCGGGGATCAAGATGCACTTCCAAATCCATTACAGTATAGTGCTGTCTGCAAGACGCTTTCTTCACATTCACCTGCCTAAAATTGACTGACACGAACAGTGCATGTGCAATGCAATGCTTAAACGAACCAGTTTGTGCATTTTCCAGTCATTCTTTACATATGAGTGATATTGGTTTTATAAACAGGGCTAATGCATAAACTGATTTCAAGGTACAGTGGATCTAACGTAATTGTAATTATATTATCATCTGAGTTTTTAATATATTAGTGACACTTGTTTACTAGATTTTTATTTAAAAATAGGCTTGTTTTTGTAATTTGACCAAACAAATGATTGTGTTTTTTTCTCCAGTGGCTCTTTTTGCTGTTCACACCATTTCAGCTCAGCAATTTCAGTCAAGCACAGGAGGCTTTCAAGCAATTGCTGTTCCAGCCCCAAAGAAGCCAGCTTCTTCTGCCATATGGACAAATAATAGCTTTCAAGCTGTGTGTGATGACACAAAATAAGTTTTGCTTTATAGAACATCACTCAAGACAGCTTGAAGTGCACATCAAAACAGATTTCATATATATTGGAGGGTTTTGTGCTTGGGTATAATTTTGACAATTCCTTTAAATCTACCATGCTTCAAATCACATGAATTAGTCTTTTAGAAAGCAATAACAACTACTGCTTTCTGGGTGTTACATAAATAATGTGGCTTAAAGGGTCAGTTCACCGCAAAATGAAAATTCTGTGATGAATTACTCACCCGTATATTGTTCCAAACCCGGAAAGATGATGACATCTGAGAGAAGATTGGTTGAGTTAATTACATTTTTGTTTGCTTCGCACAAAAAAAAGTTTACTCCTAGCATCACACAACTGAAGTTAAGCCACTGAAGTCCCGTGAACTGTTTTACTGATGTATTTACACGATTTTTGGACCTGGATCATTTCAGTTGTATTGCTGTGGGTCAGATGGCTGTCTTATTTGATCAGAAATATCTTTATTTGTGTTCCGAAGACGAACGAAGGGTATTAGGTGAGTGAGTAATTAATGACAGAATTTTCATTTTAAGGTGCCGTCAGAATAAGAAACAAAACAGCTGATAAAAATGTTGCAATAATCCACTGGTAATCCACACAAGGCTTCTGAAGCAAAAAAGCTGCGTGTTTGTAAGAAACAAATTCATCACTAAGGTGTTTAAACTTAACAATTGTTTCTTGAACAGTCTTTACGGATGGATTGGAGTGGTGTAGATGTGTAGATCATTGTGGTGTTTTTATCAGCTGTTTGGACCCTCAATCTGACGACACCCATTCACTGCAGAGCGTCCTTGCTTGGTGGGCAAGCGATGCAATATTTCTCCAAATTCTCAGCAAATGTTCACTTTTGGTTAAATTATTGCTTTTGTTTGAAGTGATCATTATTAGTATATTTTAGGGATTACTGTAATCTGAAGCGCGCTCTCAGCAGTTCACTCTTACTGTGAAGCCAGGTAAATTTAGCATCCAATTACTTTTGTTCCAGCTCTTTATTTCTTCCTTGTGCTTGTTCCTAAACCCTTCCTCGTCACAAGCAGCCGTTACCTTGAACGAAAAATGGAACTGCAACATGAATAATTTGTCGAACTAATAGCTTTTTGTCTGAGTTCAAGAGTTTACACAGGACAATGTGACCTCAAACTTTCCACGAAATTACTTGGGCGTGTGTGCGTGTATGTATGTATGTATGTGTGTGTGAGTGCAAGTGTGTGCAGGTCTTATTGATTATAAGTATAAATTCCCTTTCTCTACTTTTTGCTCCCAAGTGGCAACTATTACAACAGCATACTTCATCTCCTAATAACTGTGGTAATTAAGTGAGCAATTATCTCTAACAAGCCTCTTCAGATTTGCATCTAAACACAACAAAGACCCACTCTACGCTTTTTCCTGTTTTATCAAGTCTTTTAACATGGCAGAAACGTATTCTATAACGGTATTTATAGCAGTTGTGTGCAGCACACAGCATTATGTGATCTGTTTAAAAAACATGAAAAACAGAATAATGTAAAAAAAAAAAAAAAAAAGAAGAAGAAGAAAATCCTGTGCTGTTTTGTATCGAAAATGCACAGAATGTCATTTTTTGCTGACAAACTTGTTGTTTTTCAGGTCAGTATGTGATGAGACAGTTATTGAGTATTTGGGGAAGAACATTTCTTATACTTCTAAAGCATATTTAAAATGAATTGTGACACTAACTGTACAATCTCACATCATAACTAGCAGTATCTATTAATATAAAGCGACATATTTGTCGTCTTCAGCTGGGCTCCAAAATTCTGAGACCACATGAAAAATCATGATTTTTGAGAATTGTTAATAACTCATGATTTATCTGTTTTTGCAAATGAACTGTATAGAAACAGTATATATATATATAGGGGGGAATGCAACGACATATTAAAAGAAATAACATTGGTTATGCTCTTTCTAGTTCATAAATCAAATGAGCAAATCAAATTTGTGACACTGATCACGTGACTTAAGGTTTTTGGATCGTTCTCAAACCATGAACTCGTTTAACATGATCATCAGGTTTTCACATTCATTCTTCCATTCAACTTTCATTCAAATTGTTTTGTAATACCATTTCACATTTCCCTGCAGGTCTTGCACTTTTGGACACCAGCTTTCATTTTCTCCAGGTTTTAAAAATGAAGTACATTACTTTCCCAAAATAAAACTTATGTTTCATACTAAATGAAATATAACTTTGTAAAATTGGAACAGCATACTAATATTGACGAAAACTCCACAAATAAATGTATGCCTCAATTTAGGGCAATTTATGGTTTAGCAATTTGCTGTGAAATATCAGTTTTAAAAATTGTTCTTTGCTTTTCCCCCCTAAAACATTGTTCTTGGAGTAAAGGTGTAAGTTTGAAGAAATATGGCGGACAACAACGAATTCCACTTAATTGTGTGGGGCTTGCTTTAGGATTTATGTCCTTGAATTGCCCTTGTAAATAACAATCAGAATGTGATGCGTGTCAGTCAGTCTTTCATGAAACAGGTATGAAACAGGTAAGATGATGTAATTCAGAAAAAAATGAATCCAAATAGAAGCAAATTTTACATTCTTTTGAAAGACGTCAATTTTACATTTAAGCCATTTAAGTATTTTTGGAATTGTAAACGACAATAAAATGAGGTCATATCCTATGAATATTAATTCTGATGCTAAATAGGTTCGCATGGAACGAAATGAGGTCAGCAATCCTCGATTTGACCTGGAATCCCACAGCAGTCGCTCAGTGTCGCGGAGGTGAAGGGCATCATGTCCAGGGAAATCTCCATCTCTCCCTCCAGCTGCTCTAGGGCGGGCAGCGGCGCGTTCCGCTGGATACGAGACGAATCGGACACGACCGAGACCTTGTCGAAAGGTAAGTCCACGTGCTCCCCGTGAGGACCGGAGATCAGAACCAGGCACTGTGGGTTGGAAACGCCCTGCGCGTCCTGGAGCAGGGTGGTGTCGAGATGGTAGGACACCAGCTCGTTGGTGAAGTTCACCGTCTCCACCGCGGAAGACGCGCATAGGCGGTTGCAGCCCAGAATAGTGCTGAAGGCTTTGCGAAAATCCGCGTTGAACGCGTAGATGACCGGGTTGAGCGAGGAATTGGCCCAGCCAAACCACACGAAGATGTTGAAAGTTGTGCTGCTCACGCACAGGGAGTCTCCAAGAGTGTCCAGGTCACAGAACGGCACGATGCAGTTGAGGACGAAAAAGGGCAGCCAGCAGAACACGAACACCCCCATGATAATGGAAAGCGTTTTTAACACCTTGGTCTCTTTCTTAAACGTGGTTTTCAGCGACTGCTCGCTCGCGCAGTCGTGCATGTGCCCGGCCGCCCTCTCCAAAGTAGAGATTCTCCGGATCTGCGTTTGCGCGATCCGATAGATCCGCGTATATGTTCCTATCATGATGATAACAGGGATGTAAAAGCTTATCAGTGAAGATGCGATGGCATAAGTCCTGTTTAAAGTCGCCGTGCAGTCCTCTGGGGTGCCAGTGAGGTTTAAGGACGCGCTATGGTCCTCAGCCCTGTGCCAGTTCAGTCTGACCGGAATAAAAGAGATCAGAACGGAAAGCGTCCACGCCATCCCAATCATTATAAACGCCATCCTTTGTGTCATTTTGCGCTCGTAACGGAAGGGGCTTGAGATGGCCCAGTACCTGTCCAAACTGATGATGCACAGGTTTAGGATAGACGCCGTTGAGCACATGATATCAAAAGCTATCCAAGTGTCACAAAAGCTCCCGAAGAGCCAGCAGCCGGCCACCTCAGAGACTGCTTTCCACGGCATGACTAGAACAGCCACGAAGAGATCGGAAACTGCGAGGGATATGACGAAAAAATTGGTGACTTTGGATCGGAGGTGTCGGAATTTGATGACGGCGGCGCACACGAGCGTGTTGCCCAGCAGCGTTGAGAGGATGAGCGCGCAGAGAGCGCAGCCCGTCAGCGCGCGGACACCTACACCGGAGCTGTCCCTTTCTGCACCATCGCTCTCCATGGGGCTTCCTCTGGACCCAGAGCAGATAGGTCATATTCAGGTCACCAGTCCCTCTGTTTTCCAGGGAAGCTCTTTTCCGAAAGGACTCGATGTGACCTTCTTCCAAAGTGCCATCATCGTGCTCCTGCTGAGAATGGAGGGAATGGGGCAGCACTCTCTCCGCTGTAAACACGGAGTTTGCTGCTGAGTGCAGCGCCTCAGAGAGAGAGAGAGAGAGAGAGGAGATCGGTTCACTAGGGTTCGACATTATTGAGTGTGAGTGTGCTCGCTGAGTTACAGAAACTAAATAGAAAGCAGCTATACTTCTATCTATCTATCTCTCTATCTATCTATCTATCTGTCCATCATCCATCCATCCGTTTATTCATCTATTAGTCGTCCATCTGTCCATCCATCCGTTTATTCATCTATCTATTCATCTATCTATAAGTCGTCCATCTGTCCATCCATCCATCCGTTTATTCATCTATCTATTCATCTTTCTATCAGTCGTCCATCCATCCATCCATCCGTTTATTCATCTATTCATCTATTTATCAGTCTTCCATCTGTCCATCCATCCGTTTATTCATCTATCCATCTATTCATCTATCTATCAGTCATCCATCTGTCCATCCATCCGTTTATTCATCTATCTATTCATCTATATCAGTCGTGCATCTGTCCATCCATCCATCCATCCATCCGTTTGTTCATCTATTCATCTATCTATCAGTCATCTATCTGTCCATCCATTCGTTTATTCATCTATCTATTCATCTATATCAGTCGTCCATCTGTCCATCCATCCATCCATCCGTTTATTCATCTATCTATCAGTCCTCCATCTGTCCATCCATCCATCCGTTTATTCATCTATCTATTAGTCTATCTATCAGTCATCCATCTGTCCATCCATCCATCATCCATCTGTTGATTCATCTATCTATTAATCTATCTATCAGTCCTCCATCCGTCCATCCATCCGTTTATTCATTTATTTATTAGTCCACCATCTGTCCATCCATCCATCCATCCATCTGTTTATCCATCTATCTATTCATCTATCTATCAGTCCTCCATCTGTCTATCCATCCATCCATCCGTTTATTCATCTATCTATTTATCAATCTATTAGTTGCCCATCGATCTATCATCTATCTACCTACCTCTCTTTCTCTCACTTTCTCTCTTTCTCTTTGTCTGTCTGCTAATCTATTGATTGATCAGTCTAAAATTCTGTGCTTCAAACTAAGATCAGTCGTTATATTTTTGTAGTTATTGTGTGAACAAATGAACAATCAATTCATACCGATACAGGTAGTGAAGGTGGATTTATTAATTTTTTTTTTTTGTGACTGAAAAATGACTAGTTTCAGCCTGCCGTTAACACTTGTGTGAAATTACGTCATGAAGCACAATTTAACAAATGATTGTGTAGCTGTGCAATCATTTTGTCCGCTCGTGTCTGTCGTGTATGTACAGTAGGCTACAGTATTTCCCTGCGTCTTCTGATTGTGTGTTGTTGAGTTCGTCCAGGAGGGGGCGCGTGGACTCTCCTGTTATTACAGCAAACCAACGAATGACGTCACTGGAATTTCAAGATGGCCTCGGATCACGGCCAGGATACGGTCATCTACCGGGTTGACACAGGAAATCTTTGATGTTTTATCGGGCATGTCTATTGTCTCACGGTATCTGCGTACTATTAATATCGATCCTGTTCATATGGTGGAAGACGGTGTGAATAGGCGTCATCGTGAAAGAAGAGCGGAGTACAACACTGAAATACAGCAGCGCTTCGGCTGTCAATCCACAAGAAGATTCGGAATGAGATGGAAACGACTGAGGATGAACCTGTTCAGATATATTCCCTTTATATGAGTGCAAACTGAGATAGTAACATTCCTTACTGGATGGTTTAAAAGAGGACTACAGTAAAGGTCATTCAGGAATTGGGCTGCGGCCGATGGGTATGTACAGTCACTTGCTCTTGTTATTATTGCGTTGTGTCTCAGAGCTTTTTCAGCAGTCTACGTAGACAGCATTTATGGCTCTATTACATGCTTTCGGAACGTTCTGAATTAAGATTTGACCAGGACTCGCCTGTCATGCCACAAAATGCTGAATCAAGAGAATCTATTCTAAGCTGAATCGAAGCTGATAATGTTTGAATCAAATGTTCTGAAGACGGATATAAAGCTGAATAAATATTCTGAAAGTTATTGTCTATAAGCCTTAGTAAACATTCGAGTTCAACAATCCCCTAAGATACTGAATCTAATATGCGGATGTAATGTTCTGTCATGCACTCAATTACTAAATAGAGTATATCCATGTTCGACAAAGCTGAATTAAATGATCAAATAAACACCAATGTACCAATTCAACATTACAAGTGAAACACATGAACACGTGACCTGAACACATGCAAGTTTGATTATGATGTTTTCAAATGTTACATTCCAAATAGAATTAATAAATCAACAAATTACCAAATCAAACATTCCAAATCTAAGATGCTGGAATGTTTGATGTTACAAACGCAGTTATGATGCCCAAATACTGAATAAAATGTATTTCGAGCATTGTGATGTTCAGGAGCTGAACAATTCCAACGATGCTTAAAAATACTGTATCAGTGCTCAGAATACTGAAGCAAACTTTCTAAATGTGATTATGATGTTCAACAGACTCGGATGTCCCAAAACATCTGTGATCTTTAGTCCCTAAAACACTGCATCTAAAATTACAAACGATGACCCAAAACAATGAATTCAATATTTCTGACGTGTCTAGGCTCTGAAGTGCAGTCTTATCGGTAGACTGCTTGGCAGGGTTTATAACATGCAAAATAAATGTGGTTTATTTTAGGTTGTCCAACCAGCGGGGTCCAAAAGAGCCGTGTCATCTCTGTGCATTGTGGGCATCACCTGTGAAACTGATGGTGGAGTCATCTTCCTCTGGAGGCAGGGGTGCTGAGGAAAGCGGACCACCTCCACGCATCGCAGATGTTATAGACAGGCAGGAGAACATAATGCAAGGCATGTTTTCCCACACTGGAACAACGCAGGGAGAGAAAGGCCAATTACAGAGCAGCCAGGACCACGAGGCGCCGGAGTCATGTGATAACGTACAGCATCAGATCAGTAACCAGCCATGTGGCACTAAGCTTCCAAACGGACATGCAGGCCACAGTACACTTGAAGTGACTGAGCGGGACGATTCTAAGTCATCTCATCTTAAAGGAAGCTACTTGAATTCAGGAGATGACCATGTGATTGCAAACGGAGAACTGTTGGCAGACTCCAGAAGTGATGCTTTGGAGGCTGTTGCTTCTCCTCCACCTCAAGATGCAGCTGAAGACCTAAATACCAGCTCGGAAGACTGCTCGAACTCCCAAAACGACCCGTCAACACTGAAACACTCTCTCAGGACGTTTTCTTCCAGCACTTTCCTCAACACTGACTCTGCTCCTCTGAGTCCGGATGATGATGAGACCTTTTCCACATCAGATAGACCTGATGACATGAGCTTCACGGACGTGAGTCTGAAACCCAGGAACACATATGAGATCAGCCGGCGTCAGAGCGCCCCAGACAACATCTCTGGTGTCTTAAGTGTTGCTGTCGCAGATCTGACTACCAGCCAGAGGAAACAGGGCATCTCTGAAATCTTCAGCAGGTATTGTGATGCTATACAGCTTTACTTCATATGAAAAATTGCTTTAGCTAAATGAATAATTCCATCCATTAAAAAATTCAATTCCATCCATTAATATTGAACCTATCATCAGAAAGTTATTTAGATGACGTATGAATTATTGACAAATAGGATTGTTCATAATAAAGAAATATAGAGTATAAAACAACCACACACACACACACACATATATACCTCCATACATTTTTGTTATATTGCAGCCATTTGCTAAAATCATTTAAGTTCATTTTTTCATCATTAATGTACACACAGCACCCCATATCGACAGAAAAACACAGAATTGTTGACATTTTTGCAGATTTATTAAAAAAGAAAAACTGAAATATCACAT
>JAUCMU010000021.1:538943-555552 GCA_032275025.1 Enteromius treurensis | reverse complement strand
CATCTCCACATCATTGCATTCAGTTTTTATTCACAATTTGTTTAGTGTCCCAACTTTTTTGGAATCCGGTTTGTACACCAACATATATTACATACACCAAAACCTTCATTCTGGATGAGATTAATCGAGATTAATAGCTTGAAGTTTAGCACTGTAAAAATAAAATAATAAATGTTTCTTGAGCAGCAAATTAGAATGATTTCTGAAGGATCATGTGACAATGAAGACAAATCACAGGAATAAATCAAATTTCAAAATATTTCAGTATTTCACAATATTACTGTATTTTTGAAGAATTAAATGTAGCCTTGATGAGCAAAAGAGATTGCTTTAATAAACATTATTCTTTAATAAAAATAATTCTCAGTGCACATTTTGATGAGATTTTTGTTTTAATAACACCAGAGGAGGAAGCAGAGAGCGCTCCGGTATTAACTCCTCAGGAGCAACTGGAGCTTCGTACTCAGAGACTGACGGAGAAGAAACTACGCATCGCAAGTGTGTCGTCTGCAATACTCGCAGATCCACACGTCAATGTAAGACAGCCCTTCTCAATGATCTGCTGTGTGGTTGTCACACGTACGATGACGTTCCTCTGTGTTCCAGATCAAGAGGCTGAAGGAGTTAAGGGCCATGCTGATGGAGACGGACCCCTGCATCGCCGTCACAGTCAGAAAGTTAGTCATGGTGTCCCTCCTGGAGGTGTTCAAGGACATTGTGCCGTCATATCGAATCCGACCGCTGACGGAAGAGGAGAAAACTGCGAAGGTGCAGTGCCCCACTGTTAAATGCGATTTGCATAAGAGTTCAGTGCACTGTGAAAAATATGCAAAAGCTTTTAGAGCGACTTTAGATTTAGCTTTTCTTGAAACCGAGCTGCAGAAACAGCCTGGAAATGCTTGCATTTCTGGCCAAAATTTTAGGCTTCCACGTGGCTTTACAAAGATCAAATCTGTGGTCATAAAAACATAAACATTCTAATTTACATAACTCAAATTATGGTTATTTCTGGTTATTTAGTTCAACGTAAACCATTGAATGATAATAATTTATGATGATAATAATTGTTTATTAAATTCAGAATTTTACATTTGCAGTTCCCATATAGCAATATTCTGACAAGTTTAGTTTGTTTTTGTGTCTTTTGTTTTTTTTTTAGGGGTTTGAGGGCGTAGCGTTGAAACTCTATTGTAATTGTTAGAGTTTTTTTGTATTATTATTATTATTATTATTATTATTCCCTAAAACTGATCGTGCTGCCCAAACCGTAAGGCCCAGAAAGCTGAAACTTGGTCAGATGGAACTCCGGCCTAGGAAGGACCGGCCTGAAGGGGGCGCTACAGCGCAAAAAACAAACATTGATGCAAATTAATTAGGGCTGTAACGATACACCAAACCCACGATTCGGTTCGGATCACGATTTTTTTTCGTGTGGGGTGGGAGAAAAAAAACATAAAAATAAAATATATTTTTTATTAAATAACATTTTTAAATAACATTCTTTATAAACTGAACACCAAAGAACAAGATTAACTATGCAAATTATTAACAATATAAATAAAAATGCGCCCGGCTTGGTAATTGATAACGGGGCTCGAGCACACAGAGTAAATACTTGAACCCCTTGTTATCGACAACCGGAAATGGTCGCATATCTATGGTGGCGAATCTATGCCAATAATGCGCGAGCGCACCACTGAAGAAAGTGGAGCCGCGAGCTCATTTCAAAACCGCGTGCGTGATATGTCATCTGCGGGCAATTCCAGGTAGTCACGGGGTGTGTCGCGATGCTCCCTTATCACACCGTGACACAGGATCGTGGATCTGAGTGTCGCGATTTCGGTTTCATATCGTGTATCGTTACAGCCCTAAAATTAAAATCTATGCTATCTATATTAGCCAAATGTTATTCAGCCTATAACTCTGGAACAGAATGAGCTATCTTCTCCAAACTCGGTGCACATGTAAATAAGCTCAAACTTCAGTCAAATAAAAAAACGTGCGCGGCTCTGCCACTTGGTGGCGCTATGAGGCAGAAGAAAACATATTTTCAGCTATAACAATGCAACCGTTGGTCCGATCGGCTTTAAATTTGAAAGGCAGCAACTTGGTCCAAACCAAATTGGCTTATGAGGACATTGACGTATCTCAAAAAACATGGCTTCCATCGGCCAATGAAATTTGAGCACTTATTAGACTAGGTTAACGGAGGTCGATTGGAATGAAACTCGCTGGGCATGTTCCACTCATGGCCCTTAAGGTCTGTAAGAATTTTGAAAGAAAATGGCCACTAGTTGGCGCTAACGAGTTTTTTGGCTGAGCAATCACGTGGGGTTTCACACAATATGCATATCATTTGATAGAGCTGCTCAAAATGAGCAACTTTGCCTCAAGAACCATTGCTGTCAATCAAATCGTTTATCGTTCGCTCAATCTCGATCAAAGAAATGTTGACTTATGTACTTATGTAGTTAGCTATAATTGAACAAGTGAACTCTTTGGAAACGTGGACCCAAAAGAAGGCGACAACCGTAAAAGGCAAGAATTAAATGACCCGTTGAAGCATTTTCTGTTCTCCTCCAGGTGAAAAAAGACACGCTGCAGCTGAGGGAGTTTGAGGAGGGTCTCGTCAGCCAGTATAAGTTCTACTTGGAAGATCTGGAACAGACGGTCAAAGGTACGTCCTGTGCCCTGTGCTCTTACCTTCCCATTTGTTCTCATCACCCACCACCATCTGATCTGATGCCGTTTCAGACTGGAAGCAGAAGAAGCAGAAGAGAAGTCAGGCCGTCTCTCTTCAGAGTTATAAAGGTCTTGCTGAGGTGGCCATCAGGTGTATCTGTGATCTCCTGGTAGCTCTGCCACACTTTAACTTCCACAACAACATCATAGTCATGGTGGTGCCTCTGATGAGCGACCCCGCCAGGAAGGTCAGTCTGTTTGTTGTATTCGCTGGAAACACTCAACTTTCGGAGATTTGCTCATCATTCCACGGTTGTTGTTTTTTCGTTCAGGTGTCTGAGATGTGTTGTGAAGCCGTCAGTAAACTGCTGAAGCAGGACAAACTGGGTCAGGCTTCATTAGCGGTGGTCAAGGTCATCTCAGGCATGGTCAAGGCCAGGAACTACAAAGTCAAACCTGAGGTACAACTAGTTTTGCCTGGTCAATGATGAACAGAACAAACAGACAATACAGATTTATTTGATTGAAATGGACGGTTTGCCTTTTAAAACTTGGAAACAGATTTTCTTTCAATGAAAGAACATTTTTATTTTTTTTTATTTTTTTTTTTTGTGTCATTTATTTTTAGCAGTAGTATTTTTGTTGTTTTTTAAGATATAGGTAAATATTTAATTTATTAACATACATTTATTATTAATATTTATAATTAATTGCTTGGTATTTTTAAATCATTTTAGTTAACATTTTAGTCATTGTTTCATATTTAATTTCGGTTAAACCAAAATTTGATGTTGGTCTTGGAAACTAGCTAAAATAAGGTTAAGGTTTTTAATTTTATTAATTTCTATGATTTTAATTGAATGTGTTTGTAAGCATTTATTTCAAGTAATAATACGTTATGTTCATTTATTTGATATACTGTTGGTCTAACACTAATAATACATATCAAAAGGGAAAAAAACCCTGAAAAGTAAAGTTTAATTTAGTGAAGAGAAGTTGCAGTTCTGATAGAGTTTCCGGTTTTATTGGCTTTTATTGCATGAAGTAGTGATGATTTATAGCATCTTGATGCAGATGTTTTGACTGGCTAATGGTGTGTTGTGCTGTGAACGCACAGGTGCTCAACTGTCTCCTCTCTCTGAGAATAAAAGAAGTGGAAATGAAGAAAGATACAGAAGATACTGCACCAAAGAAGAAGTTCATGACCTTCAAGGACAGGCGGACAAATTTGTCCAGGATGCAGCGGAAGGTTTGAACTGCGTTTAATGTTGTTTCAAATACATGTCATGATTTGTTCTAATGAACAACCTTTATTTGAGATATATATTCTTTTTGAAGTTATGAATGACTTTACTGTTAATACAGTGTAATGTAATGCACCCTTACTATCTGTTTTTATCTGTTAATGAATGTAAATAATTTTTAAAATGCTTATTTTTCTGTTTTGTGACCTTGATCAAATCTTCTTGTCCTTAACAGTGGAAGAAAGCCGAGGAGAAGCTGCAGAAAGAGCTTCTGGAAGCTGAGGCATCAGAGAACAAAGACAAGAAAATTAAATTGGTCAGTCTTAATGCGGTGAACGTAGAGCTTGTTTTTGCAGGATCTTGTAATTTACCGCATGTTCACTTTCATGCGTTGTTTTATTTCAGCACACAGAGACGCTGAACATTGTGTTCCTCGTCTACTTCAGAATACTGAAGAAAGCTCAGAAGTCCGTCTTGCTCTCCTCCGTTTTAGAAGGCCTTGCAAAGTAATGACGTGAATCTGATTTATAATAGTGTTATTACACTGTAATAAAGCGTGCCGCTCAGTATTAACGTCGTTCAATCTGTATCCTGCAGGTTTGCTCATTTGATAAACTTGGAGTTCTTCGATGATTTGTTGGCGGTGCTGTACGGCCTCGTCACGTCAGGTGTAAGTATTTCACCCAGGAGCGCCTGCTTCGCGTCACGTTTCACACAATGACATCTCACCGTTCTCCTTCTCTCAGGATCTGACGCATCGCGAGAGCCTGCACTGCATTCTCACGTCCTTCCACATCCTCTCTGGACAAGGTCAGTGCCGCCACAGCTCTGGTTTCGCAAACGTCTCCCCCTCGCTGAGCTAAAATACATCTCCGTTTGCAACAGGTGACGTCCTCAACATCGACCCTTTGAAATTCTACAACCACTTATACAAGACGCTGCTGACGCTGCACGCAGGTGAGATCTCCCGTGACCCTGGGTTAATATGAGCGAGAACATCAGTCACTTACACACCAGGGACGCGAAGGACATTTATTTTTAAGCTTTAGAGGCACAACTGAGACTCATTTGATAGCTTATTCAGGGTTTCTCTAATTTACCCTTCCACTAACTGAAGTTCTGTCATTCATTACTCACCCTCATGTCGTTCCAAACTCATAAGACCTTCGTTCATCATCTGAACACAAATTAAGATGAAATCAGAGATCCATCTGACCCTCCGCATATAAATATTCCAATGTTCCTCACGAGTTTGGATGACTGTTGTCTCGGGCTGCAGGAGGATCGAACGATGACACAGCCATCGTTCTGCAGTGTCTGGACGTCATGCTGACCAAACGCAGGAAGCAGGTGACACTGCAGAGAGCGCAGGGCTTCCTGAAGAGACTGAGCACGCTCGGCCTGCACCTGCTGCCTGACTCCAGTGTGGGCATCCTGGCAGCCAACAGGACTCTGATGCATGTGAGCCACTGCTGCTCCCCCTCCTTCATCTTTCTGAGCTGAATGGATTACAGATGCGACTTACTTGTGTGTGCGCGTGTGGTATTTGTGCAGACCTTCCCTAAGTGTGACATCCTGCTGGATAATGAGATGCAGGGCAGTGGTGTGTATCTGCCAGAGCTAGATGTGCCAGAGTACTGCAACCCTCAGAACACGGCATTGTGGGAGCTTCACTTATTGAAGGTATCGCTCAATCACTGACAAAAAAAATTAAAACACAACATTATATTATACTGTTTGTGAATGAAATAAGACGAATAGAAATGATTCAATTCAAAATATTAAGAATAGTATATGACGTATAATCTGTGCTGCTCTTTCAGAGACACTATCATCCTGTGGTGAAGAAGTTTGCGGTTCATCTGACGAAAGGTGCTCCTAGTGAAGGGTCCGGGGCTCTCAGCATGGAGCTCAGCAGAAGGTACAGAGACAAATGCATCTTTCTCAGCGCTTCAGTTTGACCAAGACCAGTATATGAGGATTGTCCTTGTATTTCTCAGGACTCCAGTGCAGCTGTTCGAAGACTACAGTGTTAAAGACATGACCTTCAACCCTCCTGTCTCAGGACCTCCCTCAAAGAAAAAGGTCTTTCCATCAAACTAACCGTGCTTTAATATTTCTGTCGTGTAGTTTCAACTTCTAAATATCTGTTCTGCTTGTGTCACAGGAACATTTCACAATCGGTGACGCGTTTCTAGATTCGGAGCTGAAGACGCTGATTGATAACGCTCTTCGAAACGAGAGCGAGCAGATGAGCCTAGATTTCACATCACACACACAGCAGGAAACATGAGTGAAATGCGGTTTGGTATCAGTTTGTGTAAAATAAATGCTCAGATATAGAGTCACTTTATGACCAGACATGGACTTTTTTTCAACACTATTTATTGATGAATGCGATTCAAGTAAACAAATAACCCAATATTGACATCACAATATTGATTATACATTCCTATAGAGCTTTAAGTGTGCTGAAAACCATCACTAGTTAAAAGGTCACCATGTTTTAAACTTCAAACAGACAGATTCAATATCAAGGAAGTAAAATAACAGCATCGTGACACACTAAACAAAGCCATGGGGAATATACTTTTAAAAAACAAAAAAAACAATGCTGCCTACATTCACTTAAATGACAAAATATCTTTAAAAATCTAAATTACAAAAATACAAACGTTGTACATTAATACAGTACGGAGGAACATTCATGCCCTTACAAATAAATAAATGCAGATTTCATAACTATGTACTCTCGTTCATATGTACACCTCTGGAAAACCATAGCCAACCTGGGCTATAACGTTCAATAAATTATTAGAGATTTCACTTCAAGAAAGAAATGGACCACTTAAAGTCGAAAGAAAGGAAAGCAGGTCTGTTTAGAGATCACATGAATATATTATAATAAAATATTTAATAATTACTGAGGTCATAGGGGACATGTACCTCTTAATGTATTGTTTTTATATTAAAATATTGCAAAACAAGCACTACAGTGCCAGTGAAGATCTCGAGCCCTCCATAAATGCAAGAAAATAAATATTTGCACTGCGGCTGCAAAGGGGGACATTAAAACAAACAAACAAAAAAAGTGCAAAATGAAAGAAATTACCAGCTATAATAATATAAAGAAATAAATCGGTATCATATACAACATTAAAAAGTGACTGTCTTCAAATGCTTGTTTTTGTAATACTGTAAGTAGATTTGTGGCACGTCACAGAAAGGTACCGCTCAACATCTTGCTTTTTTCTTTGCTGTTGGTCATTAAAATGCAGTGCAGGATGTGTGCTGTGAAAACCATCAAATTAAATTAGCTGCTAAAACACGTAGATCTGCTTTGCATCTTTCTAAACAACCCGAAAACCAATCGCGCCGTCAAAAAACAACAACAAATGGATAGTGTTACACCAACGTGCTGCTTGACTTCATTCCAGCCATCCAACAAAAAAAAAGGGATGTAAATGAAGTATTAAAAAAGCTTCCAAAATAGCTGGATTCAAGGTAATGTGCAAAACCACAAACAAAAAGGCAAACGCATGCAAACGCGTTCGCTTACAGTACAGTTTAAAAAAAAAAAAGGAAAAGAAGTATAGAAGTGAGGAGAAACTGCCTTCATCTGACGTCCTGTAACATGCTGAAGTGAGCGAAGCCGTCTTCGACCCATCAGCAAGCCTCTCTCTCCGTGCACGGGACGAGCTCAAGCGGCGTCAGGCTCATGAGAGAGAAGTGAACACTACAGCTGCTGCTCTGGGTCTGGACTCATTTATGCAGCTTCCAGTTCCACAGCAGCGGAAGGGTCCAGGGGGACGGGGCAGGGCCCACGCGTCCCTCAGCCATCCAGGCCTTCAGCCCCATCGACAGAGACCCTGAGAAGAGACGCATATAGCATATATCACAATATTGCTGATGGCAGAGGGAAGGTGACTATAGCCCCTTCATTACCGCTGAATCAATCAAGTCTTTGAGCTTGGTAAGATTTTTCAATGTCAAGATTAATTGCATTCAAAATATTGTTCACACAAAAAAAATAGACGGTAAACACACACATGTTATGTACAGTAGTCAACACTGATGAAAGGTTTTGATCCACTTTGAATGATGTAAATGTAAATATTTTTGAAATATAAGCTCTGTGTGTGGGCTTTTATAAATACGCAATAAATATACACATCAAAAAGTGAACATCCATTTATTATGCAAACAAAAACTTATTTTGGATGCAATTAATAAAACAGCACTAGTCTCTTAAATGGTCAGCAAGGCTGCATTTATTTGATCAGTAATACAGTAAAAGCTGTAATATGGGGAAACATTACAGTATGTACAAATGTAATGAATTCCTGTGACGCAAAGATGACTTTTTTAAGCATCATTACACCAGTTTTTAGTGTCACTTGATGACTATATAAAAAAAGTGAGGCTGTGAGGAACAGACGCAGTATTTTCAGATCCAAACGATGTCTAATTTTATAGGCCAAAAAAAGGCAGCACCAGTCTTTAAACAGGCTCAAATACATTTACAGCAAACTGCACACTACATCGACCTTGAGCCCAGGTTGACCTATTAAATATAACATGCCGTTAATTATTTTTTTCCACATGATGCGCTGTTAATTGATAACATTAGTTTAGGACAGATAAAGAGCAGGCAGCCCTGCTTTTGGGAGACGAGCAAGTGATGCAATGCTACATTTCTCCAAATGTGTTCCAATTCAACAAATCATTTGTAAGGATGAGTGCATTTCATTTTTGGACACCAGTTGAATGCAGTCTGAGTGTGTAGTACCGATGTGTGTTGAGTGTTAGTGTCTAGTACCTCGTGAGAGCTCCATGCACTGCACACACACACTGCAGAGCGTTCCTTCACTCCGAGGCCTCTGGCAGAGGCACCATGCTGGGACATGCAGCCTTCTCTTCCTTACTGTGTGTCGACTCCTGAGCTGCTGACCCGTTTGTGCTCGTGTTCACTGTCAAGCTTCGACTCCGACCCGTCAGCTTCCGGAACTCACTGGCAAAAGATACGCCCTTACGCTTGTCCTCACGAGCCATCTGACAGTTCACCGAAAATAAACGTTAATCATCAGTTTTTACACTGTGTACATATAAATATTAACTTTGAAAATGAGCTGTCATGCGGGTGTGTAACACAGTGAATGAAAACATCCTGCAAACTTTTAAATCTAAACTGCACTCTTTCAAAAGAAAGAGTCGACTCTGAATCATTGAAACGAGTCATTTTAAAATGAATGTTAAGCCGTTTATGTTGACGTCAAATTGAAACATTAGCATATTGCCCGCCCACTTGTTGCCACTAGGTCACGCTTTTGGAGTATCAAAAATAGCTGTTTTCCTGGTGAAAGGTGTATATAAGGCAGCACTGCTCACAATAACAAACACAACCAATCACCACAGATAAGCATCAAGCAACGAAGAATCCTCGAGCCAATAAGGTAAAAATAAATGCATTTTATAAGAAAATGAACAGGTTTTTTGACCATGCGTGCATCTCAACCATGTCAACCAAGAAAAAAGAAATCGTAGTGAGAGTGTGCTGAACATGCATTCGCTGAAAATCAACGTGAACGTGAGTAAGCGTTTACCTGCTCCTTGAGTTTGAGGATGAACTTCCCAGCTCCCCTCCAGCGGCTCTGAGCCTGGAACACACACTCGTGGTCCTGCAGCACACGCTGGCACGGTTTAGCCGAGGACAACTTCTTTCCAGCCGCGTCTTTAGCGACCTCCTCCATCAGGACGTAGTCGCATGGGTTAGGGTTGCTCAAGATGCTCAGAGAGTACTTGGCTTTGCTGAGAGTCTGCAGCAGAGCACAGGTCTTAGATATTCTGACATTACCAGGACAGGGATGAGATGTGAGGGTGATCTTCTGACCTGCTGGATGATGTCCTGAGCGGTGCTGTACCGCGGGGCTTTGATGACAGTGTGAGGCTGCTCAGGAGAAACGTCATGGACCTGCACGAGGAAGGTGTCGTCCTCCGAGCTGCTCACCTCCTCCAGTCCCTCCAGCGCCGTACTCTTCTCCTTGATGTTCTGCTATCAGCCAGCAGGGGGAGCAACACATCAACAATTAAATATTGCAAGAATAAAAGTAATGGGTGTGGAGCTTTTATGAAGCTTGTATGAGTCACTACTGTTATGGGTTACGCTTTGTCCAAAGATATTGGAATATAAATAATATACATTTATATTACAAACACATGCATGTAGAAATTAAAGAATAAGGTTATGCATGAAAAATGTGTGTGTGTGTATATATATATATATATATATATACACACACACACACCCATATTATATATATATATATATATATATATAATAAAAATAATATAAATAAATAAATACATATATAATAATCAAATAATATAAATATAAAATATAGAAATATACATGTAAATATTTTCTAAATATGCACTGCATGAGTGTGTATTTATATATGAATGATAAATAATAAAACATAATAAATAATAAATAATAAAAACATTATGTAAACAAAAACTTATTTTGAATGCAATTACTCATTTGACAGCACAAAAAAAAAGTTAGAATTATTAATATATTAATAATATTATTAATTATGAGCATGTTAGAATTATTTCTGAAGGATCGTAAGACTGGAGTAATGGATAAATGACATTTTAAAATATAGTTTATTTCAATTTTATTTAAAGAAACTATTGAATTTGAATTCAATTCAAATTTATTTAAATTTTACTGCATTAATCAAACAAATCCAGACGTGAGGATAAACACTGAATGAAAAAAATACCAAGCCAAAACTTTTTCAGTGGTTGTTGTTTTTTCCTCTTATAGAAGTTATACAATTGAAAAGGTCCTGCGTAAAAGGACTGTAATTAAATGAAAGCAAGCCCAAACCTCTTCCTTGGTCTTCAGGTATATTCTGCCGATATATCCTTCCTCCGGCTGCCAGCTGTGAGTAACTCTCAGGAGCCGCTCGTCATTGGCTAGGGGCCGCTGCTGAGGTGTTTTCTTCGACTCACTCTTCTCCTTGCACAGAGGCATTTTCTCCTCCATCAGGAAGTAGTTGAAGGAGGTAGTCGGAAACAACTGGCAAGAAAGAGACCATTTAAACACGTGTTTATGTGCCGAGGAATGATGAAAACGTGAAGCTGACCAGTAAACACCGCTTGTTCCTAACGAGAGAACGGATGACAATCATTCACCACGCGGAGGACTGTTTGGCAGCCGGATGAACTTCCAGGGCTAATCCGAAACATCATCTCAAAACTCATAAAAGCTACGACCTCTCAAGATTTCCGAGAGAACTCTGATGGCACCACACACAGAGTGCTTACACTGCTTCATCTACAGTAGTCAGTGTTCTGGTTTGTGCTGGCCTGTCTAAACTGGCTCGGTTCTCTTGCGTTGACACTTACAGAGTCCAGGAGCTGTTTGGCTGTGGTGTATTCATCAACGCACATCACGGTGAAGGGTTCAGGGCCTGGGACTCCATGCACTGTCACTTTGTGCTGCTGGGCAGCGCGTCTTTCGTCCGTGCCGAACAGCTGAGAGAACCACAAAACCACAACATGCCAGAATATATGACTGATAATAACCAACAGAGCAGTTTATTAATAATGATTCTGAGCTATTAAACAACTCCTGACAGTTGAACTAAATAAAATGATTCAATCTCACTGTGTTTACAGTGAGGAGTGTCATGCACCTACATCAGCAAGAGGAGATACAAGCAAAAAGCCACAGCAACTTAGACAAAAACACGTGTATTTAATGATTTTTAACATGCAAATACACACATTATTTTCAAAGGACTGATTCTGAGATTTTCCATTCAGAACGCTTTTATGGTGCAAGATTAACGTAGATCCACGTCAACCTTTCAGAATTTTATGAATGATTATTTTAGGTTCAAGTGTGTGTCAAGATTTGGAAACAAGCAGAGTACGGCTGTTTCTAAAGCATGCAGCGCCATCTGCTGTTCAAAACTAAGCTTGGGCGCGATGCATTCGGAAAATCTCAGAAGCGATGAGGAATTGTTGTACATTTTACAATAAACTACTTTTTCAGTTTTTATATTTCTTTCTGCTTCTTTTTAATGGCTTGTGAAATGTACCAGCAATTTCTGAGACAAAATAGCCTTGAAGTCATTTCTCCAGTGTAGAGATGGACACAAACCTTTATTTTTAACTAATTCTTTCCCCAGTATTTTTCCAGTTTGAGCATGGCACTTCTGTATGCAGTAGCGTGCCTGTCTTTTTAAGATTTCCTGTTTTTAATGAAACTAGGCTGCACTGGGATGACAGGGACCGAGGGAGAGGAATGCAGCACATTCCAGAGTTTTAAAAACATCAGAAATATTCGTACAATGTTTTCTCAAACATGCTGGCCACTCCCCTGTGAGACTGTATGGCACATACAGAGGAATCATGAACGTAAACACTTTGATTCCTGCTGTCTAGCTCCACCGCTACATGTAACACAAATATGTGCCTGAGATGCTGGCAGCTGCGGGTTATGAATGCGCTCTCACCACAGACGCAGGCAGTGGTCCTCCGGTGGGGCTCTCCTCCGTCCTGCGGCTGAAGATGAACAGACTCGAGATCTCCAGAGACTCGTTGTGCAGGTTCCTCAGCTGCAGGTGTCTGTAGCCTGGAATAATTCACAGAAACCCAATGAAAGATTAGACAACGTGTTATTGCAGCAAATGATTAAATGGAGTAATCTGAAGGAAAAAATGATCATCAACAATTGTTGAACAATTAATATTTTTATAAATGTTTATAATATAGTGTATATACAGTGCCCTCCACTAATGTTTACACCCTTGGTAAATCTGAGCAAAGGTGGCTGTAAAAATAAATCAAAATAAATCATGCATTGTTTATCCTTTTGATCTTTCATTCAAAAAAAATTGTTCAAAATTATAACCTATCATTGAATAAAACGCACTTAAAGATGTGCTTCTTAATGTTTAAGCAGAATAATTTAAATGGAAAACATTATTGTTTGTAGTGTTGTCGAACGATTAATTGCAATTAATTGCATCCAAAATAAAAACATTGTTTACATAATGCATATGTTGCGTATGTTAATTATGCATATACAGTATAAACACACACACACACACGTGCATAGATTTAAGAAAACTATTTTATGTTAATATACTACATATACTGATATATAATATGAATTATATGAATTTAAGTATGTAAATACATAGAAATATTTTCAAAATACCTACTGTATGTGTGTGTGTGTGTGTGTGTGTGTGTGTATGTGTGTGTGTGTGTGTGTGTGTATATATATATATATATATATAATACATATACACAGGTCACACATATATTATGTAAACTTAATCATTTGACAGCACTAATTATTTCACAATATTACTTTTTTCACTGCTACTGATCAAACAGATGCAGCCTTTTTTTTTTTTATCTTAAGTGACCTGAAGCTAGTGTAATCATGTAATGCTCTTCACCTGATTTGAGGGTTTTGAGGGGCAGTATCCTCTGAGCGGTGACCTGGGAGCTGTTGTTCTCTACGACAGCGATGCGCAGAAACGCCATGTCCTCGAAGTGCACGTGGAACTGGAAGTGCTCGTTCCACATAGGATTGAGAGTGTTGCGATGAATGGGCTTGGTGCGGAAATGGCAGCTGTCTGCCGGCATTCCCAGCACCTCCACTTCCACACAGGGACTGCCGTTCGAGTTCCCCGGACACACGTTCTGCCCCGACACAATCTGTGTGCACGTGATTAATCAACATCTGTTAGATTAGCTAAGAGTAGTTTTAACGCTAAACAAATGTGGTTCATGTGGGATACCTACAGTGAGAGTGTATAGCGTGGGGGTCATGTTCTCCAGGTCTCGATCCAGAGGGTAAAACTGCTGATAGAGGGGGCAGCTTCTCTCCCACAGGACCGGAGGCTTCAGCACATAACCACAGTGACCATTAGCCTCAAACAGAGCTGCGTTCAGCTGCATGGGCAGGTCTAGAGGAGAAAGTACATTTGCATTTAAGCCACTGAGCAGACGCTTTAACCAAACCCTTAAAAGTGTATTTTGTATGTTTTCTGGTTCACTAGTCTGACAACTTCAGGAATACACACTATAAACACTGCCTGACCATTGAGCACGGTCAATATATCAGTCTATCACTATCACTGGTTTATTTCCTGTCCTGAGCAGGAGATCACACTCTTTACCGTCGGTCTGATAGTTAAGGGCGACCAGCTGGACTCCGTGCAGCCAGAAGATGAGAGGATTGGGGTTGGCGGAGTCGATGCGTGTGGCTGCAGGGTACGTGCGGAGCAGCTGGCAGCTGGTGTGCTGGATGAGTTTCTGAGAGTAGCGGCGACACAGGCGCTTTGCAGCGTTCTCGTTGACAGAGGAGATGTGGTAGCATTTGGGTGTGCGGATGATGGAGCTGAGAGAGGTGCTCGGGCTCAGCGTTAGTGATGTTTGCTCCTCCCAGTTCATTCGAATGCCCTCCAGACTGGCTGCAGAAGAAACAAGAACATTAAGTTGATATGGCAACAAGTGGAGAGGACCCAACAATGTATTTTGGATAAAGTGTTCTGCTATCAGTACTGGAGGGGGAAAATCCTATTTATTTTTGCTAAATAATCATTATCTAGCATATGTTAACCCTTTTTTTGATTTGCGATAATATTAAAGACATTTGGCTGCACTTGTTATTGGCAATCTCCAGCGCTAAATGTCCATCTGTTCTGCTGTACCCAGAGCTCACACACACACACAACACACCAAAGCTCATGCTTAATAGAGTGACGATGGCAGAGATACCCGAAAGAACTAAAGCAGTGGTTTTCAACTGGTTTGGCCTTGGGACCCAGAGCGTCCCATGATCACCCATTATATATAGGCTATAAAGCAGGTGTAGGCAACTTCGGTCCTGGAGGGCCGGTGTCCTGCAGAGATTAGCTCCAACACTAATCAAACACACCCGAAGAAGCTAATCAATGTCTTCAAGATCACTAGGAAGTTACAGGCAGGTGTGTTTGATTAGTGTTGGAGCTAAACGCTGCAGGACACCGGCCCTTCAGGACCGAAGTTGCCTACACCTGCTATATAGTTAGAAAATAAAAACAAAGCACATTTATGCGAGCAACGAACACGGCATAACATCTGGCAGGACAGGAAAGGACAATGTTCAACAAAATTAAAATGCCAGTAGGTGCCAGTAATGAGCGTTCAATAAGTGAGTCACTGAGTTTAGATTCATTTGAATGATTTGTTCATGAGGCAGATTCATTAGAGGTTTATGAATGGGCTAATGTAACTGATTTGTTCAAAACACTGAATCATTCAGCAATGGATCGACGTGTAGAGGTGAGATGCGTTGTTGTTGTTCCGCCTAAATGAAAGTGACCAAATAATATTGTATTTTGCCTTTTCAACGATTTTTAAAACCATTCAACTATTTGAATAGTAAAAATGTTGAGTGACTTCGCTTAACTAATTGTATATTAGACATAAAGACATTGCGTTTTGGTGTTTACATTGTTTTTTGGTAATAGATGTTTTAATCATGTTACATTGCTAAACCGCTACAACAGATGACTTCTGAAAAAAGTATTTGGTATTCTTTAGTGTCAAAATCTGTAAGATTTTAACAGCAGTATTTTGTGAAAGAGATAAAGTTGTCTTCATGCATGTTGTATGGAAGAAAGTCGGTCTTAAAGATTTGGAGCATCATGAGGACAAGTAAATACTTTTAATAAAAAATAAACTGGTTAAAAAAATAGATGCACTTTGGTTAAGATGGCAGGAAGTTATCAATTTAAAATTTAAAATTTAAAGGAGCACTTGCCCTTCTAAAGTGCTTCTCCTCAGAAAGCACATGCTTGTTTTCTCATACGTTCAGTCACTGGAAATATTCTGCAGGAAGGCATTTTTATGTGCTTTCGAGGGACTTCTGTATAATGGAAAACTTGAGAGCCCTTTTCCCATGGGTGCTCTAAGTGGGTGTTCTATTTCCTGCGTGCCCTGTGCACAGTTCCATGCAAGACCGAGGCAGCCGTACCTTTCCCTGGAGCTCGGACCAACGTCACGGGCTCCCCAGGGCTTCCGCGAGCAGGAGCACTGCCAAAGATGGATTTCCGGCTTTTTCTGTCTTTTCCCCTTCCAGAGCCTGATGGGGAGAGGGTGGAGAGGCCTAGTTCCCACGCACACAAACACAAACAAACACATATGTAAGGTCACGGCTGCAGGGTACATGCTCCTCCAGAACTCAAGAGCCTGATACTGTTTGTTTGTTTGGCTCGCCTCTGGGACTATTACGGTTTCCAGTAGAGCCAAACACCTGAAGCTAATTAACCCGCCCTTTTTGTTGAATTCAGCAAATTCTACAGCAGTTTACATTAGCCTTGTAGCACAAATATGCAACAGATGAAGTGTTGCTTGTTATAAGTTTTAACTGTAGTTGAAATGTTATGCTACTCAGAAGGAAATACTGAGTCTCCATTTGTAGTAGCTTTCTTAACACAGTGTGGTCATCCGTTAGGAGGTTGCATGTACTGTTCTTTCACTAGTCAAATTAACTTTTCTCCAAAAAAAAAAAAAAAAAAAAAACATATATAATTCATAATAAAAAACAACAACACATAAACATACATATACATATATATATATATATATATATGTGTGTGTTTGTG
>JAUCMU010000021.1:511520-525441 GCA_032275025.1 Enteromius treurensis | reverse complement strand
CTAAGCTACATACCTTCTATGTACATATCAGAGAATAATTTAAAATATTCTCTCAATGCATTCTATGGCACCTTTAATAAATATACACAGTACACATGTGTAAACAAAAACTTGCGATCTATCATTTGAAAGCACTAGACTGAACATGTATTTGCAAACATTGTTCAAAATTAACTCACTGGTTTCTGCTCTTGTCTTTGAAGGAATTTTTGGGGCAAACTGTAATCTCTGGTGCCTTCTCCTCAGGCTCCTCTGCCTCCAGGCTTCGGTTGCAGCTACGAATCGTCTGCAGAATGTTACTGACAGTCGCCTCCTTGTCAGAGCTGTGGAGCCCATCGCTCCCAACCCTCTGCAGGAAGTTCTGCTGGCCGTTGTAGTCGGTGACAAACTGCGTAAGGTAAAGAGAACTTCACCACAGAGATTCCACACAAAAGAAAATGACCACAATTACAGACAATATGAGCAGATTTGTGGGCTGTAAAAGCTTTCATATTTGATTTAATAGTCACCAGAGTGACAAAATGACTTTTTCCTGGTTGAATCACTCTAATGTGTTTTTTGTGAAGCCAGGAAGCAATTCAGCAGGCGTATTAAATGTTTGATGAAAAGGTAATTGCTCCAGCTAGCCAAAATGGTCTCAAGATTATTATTGTAACTGTAAAAGGCAATTAAATTAGACCGTGGTGATACAATTTCCTGTGTTAGTCATCATCACTCTTCAGAAGCACCTAATCCTCACCTCCACAGGATCTTCTTGAGAATCAAACGATGGACGCAATCCGATAATGCTGGCTGCACCATCCAAAGCCTCGCTAAGTTCCTTAAGGAACACGCCACAGAAGGGCAC
Organism: Enteromius treurensis; assembly: GCA_032275025.1. Lineage (NCBI taxonomy): Eukaryota > Metazoa > Chordata > Actinopteri > Cypriniformes > Cyprinidae > Enteromius > Enteromius treurensis. The sequence goes on along the minus strand of JAUCMU010000021.1, from coordinate 524,594 downwards.
CACTTTGCATCCTGGGATGTTGAGAGCACGGCTGACCACTTTCTTGTACTCAGAGGATGATTCATGCTGGGCCATGGCATCCTTCAGGCCACGCATGGTCTCGATATCGGCCTGGTCCATGAACTGCCACATCTTCAGCACTTTGCGAGACCTGGGAAAAAGATGTACTGTATAATGCTCAAGGCTTCCTAACACTTTTGTTTTTAAACGTAATTTAAAACTTCATTTAGGTATGCAGTCTGATGGATAGTGTACATGGTTTGACGTTTATGTGCAACCAGAGTCATACAATATTTTAGGATAATAACCAGCAAACTGTATTGTTTTTCTCTCTCTTACCAACACAAGTGGTGTAAAAAATCAAAATGACTGCGCTGAGAACTCAAAGAGACTGCTACATCTTGTGACTGTAGTTAAATAAAATGTCTTGGAGGACTAGCATGAATTTTAATTTATGGCAAGATAGATGACTAAAATTCTAGATAACTAGTCCGTGGAGAAAGTAACTTGGGTTGCAGATTAGTACTGAGATTAAAAGAAATGTGCTGTCAATAACAAATCACTGACTCAAGAATGTCCCTCACTTTGTTAAGCAACACACAACACAAACAGAGAGGGCCATTTATTCTCAAAGGATTATTTCTTTTCTAACCAAGCCATTCAAGGCATCATGCCATACCTGAGACCTGCCAAGAATTCCATGACCGCATTGTAGTTGCCCATGTTCCAGGAGCACTTTGCCACATGGACAAGGTATGAGAAGACTTCTCTCTTCTCCTCCATGGACCCAGCAGTCAGGATAAGCCAGGTCACCCATGAGCTCACCTAAATACACAACACACACTTCAGTTTGAGGCCCAAATCTCCATCACTTTATTCACATGGTGTATAATCACACATATTTGGACGAAACACTGCAGACTGTATAACATAAATCTCTAGCTTTAAACTTAAAAAATTAAGGTTTGAGTGAACAAATGATTTGAGCACACTGGACCCCATAACACTAACACTGATAACAATACAGGGTAACTGTATATTCCAAGTTTTCTGAAGTCATACTATGGGTTGGCGTAAACTTGGTATACCCTTTTGTTAAGGTTTGGAACCACATGAAGGCGAGTAAATGATAAACCTTTGCTTTAAAACAGAAACATCTCCAATGTTAGTGTCTGATGTCAGTTTAATATGCAGAGAATGAAGTCACGTGTGTGTTGTTTCCCTTCGAAAACTGTAATACAGTGTTGGTGCTAACAAAGCATTGCTCTATTTTGAACGTCCTTACCAATTACATCCTAGCAATTGCATTGCAACATGCTAAAAACCACTCGGAATACCCGACGTCTTTTATTAAAAGAAAGGAATTTACCATATCGCACTGCATTTACAGATAACAGATGTAAAATTAGGGATAATATCCTAGATTAAAATGAGCAGAACATTTTCCTTTTTTAACGGTGCATCAACTGCACAGAAACACCCTGGCAAGCACCCAGAACACCCTAGTATTGTTGTGTCGAGCCTTTGTACGGTCAATCACCACTCACATTTTCTCTAAACACAAAGTCACAGAGTCCAACCATCTCTAGTCCAGAGTGCTCATAACAGCAATCAGTTTGAGCGCAAATATTTACACGATGGCGTGTTGTAGCTAAAAACACCTCACAGAAAGTCAGCGAGTTACATAAACAGTTCCGCCGGGGCTCCGGATGGTCAGGGACGTTTAATACGAGAGGGCCGGTACACTGGAGCTCATGTCATTCTGCCAGGATTCCACCGGTCAGACTGCCGCTCTTGAGTTACTGCACAGGCCGGCCAGCCAGCAGTGAATGGACAGCAGATTTGACACATTAATAACTTACGTAAGAGTTGCCAGAGACACTGCTCCCTGGAAGGGGCTTCAAAGGCGGCCGGCGGTCAAGAGTCTGAATAAGACCACAAACAACTGACCGCAACAAAGACAACAGACCGCAAACCCTAGGCTATGCAAGAACACCCAGTGGCAACACTTCAGGGATGTATTATGTAGGTTGCAGCATAACCAAAATAACTCAACACATTGCTGGGGCAGGAATGAGTCCGCAGGAAGCATTAGGGTAAAAGAGCGAACCAAATCCATCTAAAGGAGGAAACCGGGACTTGTTCGCAAAGGACACTAGGATTAACGCCAGGAGGGATGTTATGTGATCCATTCAGTCGGACATCGCATCGAAGCCTATGATCTAGAAAACTCCCTTCAACCAGGAAACCTTCAATGTTTCTTCTAATCGGCGATGGAAAGTTAAGCAGGAACTGCATTCAACGATAAAAGACGATTCCTTAGAGCATTACGCTACTTGACAAGACATAAGACTGATTTCCACAAAGCAAAGGTCACCTTTCTGAGTTGTGAGTCTTATATAACCAGCAGTCGCTCTCGGGGCTATAAGCATCTGCAAAGCTTTACTTTATGTCATTCCCAGTCACAACCTGTCTAGATTCTTGCTTTCACATGAAACATAACCAGCTTTGATGATTCAATATTTGAAGTTTTCATGTTTTGAGTTTTAAAGCATGCATTTTATCTCTATTTTGCTTCTTAAAATCAAAACCAGCTGATTTAAAGGCAAGCGTGCACCTTAAAGATGACATCATTCCAATTTCTTTAAGGCCCGTTCAAAAAGAGAAACACGATTTTCCTCTGGCACTCTCTGTATCCAATATTTAAGACAACTGCAATAAAGTAGGTACACGCTGTGAATGTGAAAGGTCCAAGTAAAACAGGCAACAGAACAGACACTTTGAGCAACCATGACAAATGTCCAACAAAAATGTCCAGGGTTACCGCCCTTACGTTCACTTTGTTATGAATCTGCACTATTAAATGAATGCTCACCTCGTTGAATCTTGTGACGAGGTCTTCTACGGTGTTGCGGTGGTCGTTCTGAGTGGGCATGATGGGGGCGGACAGGGAGGCTTTCAGGTGCGGGTGGCGTTTGTTGCACTCTGGGCTTCCCAGGTCTCGAGTGAGAAAGCTGAGGTAGTCGAGGGGGAAGACGCGGCGGTACAGCTGCTGCTCCTGTTCTGTCAGGATGGTGGCGATCTCCTCTGGGAACTGGATGAGGTGCCGCAGGTCGGCTAGTTCCTTACTGATGCCCGTCACAGCGGACGGGAGGATGCTGGAGTTGGCCATGGAGCTGCACAACTGGCGTTCTAAAGACACAAAGAACGTTATGAAGAAACTGCTAGTTATTTAAAGTGAAGGTCAACTAAATGGGTTAAGGTTTAGGGGTATTAGTTTCAGGGATATTGCCTAGTTATTACTGTAATCCCTATAATGAATATCTAGTATGTACATGTGGAACAGGAATGTGAAATAAAGTGCTACTGGAATTTGTATGATGCACAAATTGTAGACAGTCATTACTTATGATGCTGCCTTAGAAGGCAGCTACCTATATAACTAGCAGGCTGCAAGTCAATCCACTAGGATTTGGAACAGAGCCAGTATATAGGACATTTATTACATGCCTCTAAAATGGTATTTATACATTCAATCAACAAGCGAGACAGGGGTGGTGATAATTGTGCTCTCTACAGTGCAGCGCAAAGGACAAAGATAAACACAGACACAGAAAGACCAATCATAATACAATAAAGTACAGTGTTTACGTGGCAATTAAAGAGAAGCGGAAAGTACCACAAAAGACAAAACAAATAATTTGAATAATGTACACTGTGTGACACTGCAGTCTCATCATCAGTGCAGTCCAGTAAAAGTGAAAGGCGCCAGGCCTGAGTTGTAAATATTCCCAATCACCCATATACTGTGACACTGATGGATCGTTTCTTCAACATCACCGGGCACAGAGTTTTTTCATTAAGTCCCAGTATATTTACATATCCGCACTGTTTCCTCCACTCTCATCTGAGATTGCCATCAGAAAACAGTTATGCTAGTACGGTGCTCAAGGGCAGGTCAAGCAAAAATAATATAAATACTGTGAATCATGTTGTCTGGACAGCATCAGCTGTCAAGAGCAGTGTTTGCAGACTCCTTCTGCTCAACGCGCCGCCATGGAGACCGCCGGAACAGGAGGGGCAGAGTGAGAGCGCCGGTTGATTTGTGTATTCGGTCTAGTCTTCTGATAGAACACCAGTTCTAGTACACACGAAAACCTCAAGCATTATATCAAAACCTTGGTTTGAAACCTTTGTGTTAGCACACTGCTAATGGCACAATGCTCCAAAAGGAAAATGCTTAGCACACAAATAATAGATTAAATGGTAACACTTTACAATAAGGTGTCATTTGTTACCATTAGTTAATGTATTAACTTACATGAACAAACAATGAATAATACATTTATTACAGAATTTATTTAGCTATGTAAACATTAGTTCATAAAAAATACAACCATTAATTGTTAGTTCATATTAATTCACAGTGCATTAATGCTAAAAACACAATTTGTGATTTTAGTAATGCATTAGTAAATGCTGAAATTAACATCAACTAAGATGAATACATGCTGTAGAAGTATTGTTTGTTCTAAGTTCATGTTAACTAATATTAACTAATGAACCTTATTGTAGAGTTTTACCAATTAAATATATATTGTTTATGAACATGGAAAATACATATCAAGACTATACACGGCCTAGGTATGGCAGACCGTTTCCGCCACTGAATAAAAAATAAAAAAGATAATTGTGAATTTTTATCTAACAAATTTGACTTTTTTCCTCGCAATTGCAAGTTAACATCTCACTATTTTTTTAAGAAATAAACTCGCAATTGTGAGTCAAAACTGTGTCTTTGTAATGACAGAATTATACGTTTTAAGTCAGAACTCTGAGTCACATTTCTGAAAACTTTCAGCTGTGAGTTTATATCACAGAATTCTGAGAAAAAGAGTCAGAATTGCAAAATATAAATTGAGACTTTATATGACACAATTATGATTTATAAAGTCACAATTCTGACTTTATAACTTTCAGTTGCAAGTTTATATCATGCAGTTCTGACTTCATAACTTGCACTTGCTATTTTATATAAATCACCATTATGAGGAGAAAAAAGTCTGAATTGCACCAAAAAAAAGTATTTTTGTATAATTTAATTATAAATATAGTTTAATTGCACTCAAAAAAAAAAATTTAAATCTAAAATTTGAAAAGTTTTAATAAACCTGAGGTGAGCTGTCTTTGTATCGCTTCAAACTAAACCAATGCCCGGTAATACTGAGAGTTTTATTCAGAGTATTTCAAAATATGCATATATTCATTCACATTTCATTAGCCATCACATGCATCTGCCTTGTGTCATTTTCTCTCCGCACATGGAATCTTTTGAAGCAAAATGTAGGGAAATGAATGCACCGCATTAGGCTGTGAATGAGCTCTCCTGATCTTTATGCATGGGCCACTCACGGTTCAGGTCTACAGCAGACAGGAAGCAGTGCTTGTTTTGTGAACGCTATGCTATTAGGACGCACAGAACAGCTGAGGTGCATTTCCAACATGCTAGAGGAGAACAACAAATTGAAATTGATTAAGTTTTCAAGTGTTGGAATAAACGAATAGAGAAAAGTGTTTTACAGAAGATGCAAGCTCATTTTTGTCCTGATCAAGCAGCTTTAAAGCATGTTTATGTATCTAGACTAACGCAGACAAGCTCTGTAATATACAATTAATAGGAAAAACAGATAACTAAGGATTCATTTATTTAGAAATGATGCTGATACAACACATTAACCTAGTCTGAATATCAGTCAAGAGTGTTAGGAGCCTTCGTCTTGGACAGAAATAGCCTGGCTTATGCATGTTTAATTTATGACCAGTGAGTTTGACTTACAATAACATCCCTAGTATCCCATCTCCTTTGGAGAATAAATCATTAATAGAAAGAGCTTCTGTAAAATAACTAACCTGTAATGACAGAAGACCTATATAAACCATAAAAAACATTACATTGACCGTCTTGAATATGTAGGGGAGACTGAGGGCAACTATAACAGAAAACGTATTCAATCACAAAAAAAAAAGTGATGACACTCACTTAAACACTGCGTAAAGTTTCCTCTCTTGTGATTTAGTCTTTTAATAATACATGAACATACAGTATAATGAAAAGTACCAAACATTAGCAGATAGATTTGCAGTGTTAGGTAAATGCCGTCAGACTCTTCTACAACCTCCAGAAAAGATGTGAAATGAAGATGCAAGAAAAAAATAGAAATAGACAGTCATTCAGAATAACCTTGAGCAGCATAAAAGCTTAAAGGACGTCACAACCTAGCAAAATAGAAATCCTGTTCAATACAACGTGTGGATGTACTATTAAACTACGCACAAATTAATTAATTAATACATCGCTTGATTTCGTATCTCAATATAGGTTCCGGTAACCTAATCTATCTATGAATAAAGGGCTAAAATTAAATGAATGATGCACTTATTCTTTATTCTTCTGTTGACATAGAATCTTTTTTTTTTTTTTTTCAAACAAATACTGTCTACAAAACCCTAAATCTGTTCTATCCTTTAAAGGGACTATCCCTAATCACCTGTTGTCGTTCCAAACCCGTACAACTTTGTGACAACACAAACAAATTATACAACCGGAATCAAACATTAAGGCGTGTTCCTTCTCATTACTACATTCCTGACATAAAAATTCAAAGTGTTTCTAGGGATGTTTTTGGAGTATTGCACTAGTTTTTCTAGTCACACACCAAAAAACATTTGGCTGCCAAAGTACACGACTAACTCTCTATACAGCAAAAAAACCAAAAAAAAAACAACCACAACACTCCAGTCTTTGACACCAAGCACACCAAGTCAGAGGAGCACCGCTGATACAATACTGAAAATGTGACAGCACTGCCTGTTGCTGTGTGTATGGTAAAGTTAAAGCGTGACTTACTGAGCAGCCTATACTCCATCCTCTGCGAGTGGGAGTGTTTCATGGCTGTGACCGTAGCTGCAGTCGGCTCGCTGACTCCCTGCTTCACGCTGCAGCGGCGAGAGGCGCTTAGCCACATTTAAACTCAGCCTGACTGCAGCTGCCAGCTCTCTACTACCACAAATCTGACTCGCTGCATATCTCACTCGTGTTTGGCCACTCGTACTCCCCTCCCTCTCTCTCTTGCTCTCTCCCTCTCTCACACACATGCTCCTTCCCGGCAGGTCATGTTACTCAGATGAAAGCGTTAAGTGCAGGGCGAGGAAATCGAGCACCCAAACATGCTCTGATCACCTCGCCGGTTGACTTGGGTAAGAGTCCAGTTCGAATACGATACAATGACTTTAAAACCTAAATTTGGGCATGAGACTTGGTGGATGTGCTTAAGCGTGCTTGTTTCCATCATTAACTTTCCCAGTACATCCTGTGCAAGACTGATCGAAGAAAAGAACTCATCCAATGGCTTTATGGTCCACATGCCAGCTCCATTAAGCACAGAGAAAAGCTGTCCGGCAGATCCAGCCATTAACGACTCAAATCAATTGCATCCCTTAAGACACGTCAAAGCCAGAGTTGCTGAGTATAGGAATATCAACACAGTTCATCTGGCCTCTCATGTCTATTAAACCTGTATGACTTCCTTTCTTGTGCATGCTGCACTTTTTTAAGCAACAAAAGCAACTGGTGATGTCAAACTCCAAAGGGGACGAAAAGTTTCCTTATAGGAACAGCCCATACTAATCATGTGTTGTGAGGTCATACAAAAGATGTGTGACAGAAATGTCAGTCATTAGTCACATCCCGCCAGAGGTGTCACAAAAACAGGCACTATGCTAGATTTGAAGTCAGAGTCCTTACTACTTACTAACAGTAACCCTAAGCCAAGGATTCAAAAGATATACAAACGATGATAAAGCAAAATGTGTCACAGGGGAAGGTTTGCCATTTTCTGCACATGCAAAGCAAAACACGTCATCGGAGTGCAGTCCCAAATATCACTGCTTTATAAACATACTATGAATGTCCAACACGACCTGAGCCGTGTCAGAGTTTGCATTTCTCCTGCGAGCACAGAGCCGCCTCTCATTCAGCACATATGTGAGTGAGTGTGTTCTCCTGACCTGACCCAGCACACTATTCCTGTCCACCTCGGTTGAAATTCTGCGCATCTGCGTGCTACTGCATTGTTTTCAAACAACCCGGTTTTCATTTTTATTTATGCACGATTCCCCTAAAACGAATGTCCCACTACTACCAAATCGTGTTCTGTGGGGAACTGTTTGCTCTCTTAGAAACAGCTTTCCTGAGTGAACCCGAACCCCTGTGGATAGGGTTAATAAAAACCTTTGCTGCTGTAAAGATGAGGGATGAATCTTAGAAACTGGTCTTTTGCAGCGACTCTAAAGTATTAGACTTCGAATAGAACAAACTCAATGACCACATGACACAAAGGCAACCAATTTGTTGCACACGGTTGTAACCACCAGAGATTTATTCAAATTAGCATGAATGCGTCTTAAGATTGTACCTCCTGAATCCCAATTCAGATCTTATTTTTGGAAATGCATTTTCATTTGTGCTAGAAAACCTGTTCTAAAATTTGGGGTCAGTAACATTTTAAAGTAATACCTTCAGCAAGCAAGCAAAATTGGTAGTAAATAGATTTCTTCTTTTGCTGTCTCTGTATTAATTTAACTGTTTTCAACACTAATTATAATAAGAAATGCTTTTTGAACAGCAAATCAGCATATAATTGTGCTGAAAATCAGCTTTGATCGCACGAAAAGAATTTATTACAATACTTTCTTTTGTATTATTTCACAATATTACCATTTTTACTGTAAGACTTAGTTAGAAGAAACTTCTTTGCTAAACACTGAAAAAAAAAGTACAAACCCCAGACTGTCGCAGAATATATACATTTTCCATTTTTTATAATCATCGTTGTTTCTTCCCCCCAAAAAATTAAAAAATACAAGCAAGCTATAAATTATACAGCTGCAGAGTAAGTCATGTAAGGGTCTATTTTGCTATTTCCACATAACCTAAAATCTATGTTAGCCAGTTTATTTGTATTATCTTGGTAACAAATGGGTTTACAACAACAACAACGTTGAATAGAAAACCAATTAGGTCATTCCATGTCAACTCAACCAGAACTTCCTGGCTCAGATTTTTGATTTTGTCAATATTTTAGTATAATATAAAGATAAATATGTATGGAATACATGCCACTTATGTATATTTACAAAGTAAGCCACTATTCTGTATGTCATGTTCAGCTGGAGACGCCAGTCTGCTGATGGCACTCCAGCTCCAGCAAACTGTTTTATGTCTGTTTCCACCCAATTGACTAATTATCAATGGACTCATGTCTCTGCCTACCTTGTCTGCTGTCTTTGTTGCTTGTTCATGTCTCCGCCCCTCTTGTTTGTTGTCAAGGTGATTCATTGTTTCTCCGCCTTATGTCACATGTATAAATACCTCGGATATTCTATTGTTAGTGGCTCGTCAATGTTTGGATGTACCGTGCCACCCGTGTTTCCCTGTGTTCCCTCCGTGTTTCTCTGCCTTCCTGGATCTGGACCTTCGCCTGTACTCGGACTATCGCTCTTGCCTCGCTCCTCTGGACTCTGTTTGTCTCATCGCCTGACCCTTTGCCACGAACTCGGATTATTCTCTTGCTTATGCCTCTGATATGCCCCTCTGCCGCTATCGACCTTACTGCCTGTTTTACTCTGTGTGTCCTTTAAATAAACATTGTTGCTCATGGATCTGAACGCCTTCCCGTGTCTCAATCGTGACACGTGTCCTGCAGAGCTTCAGCTTCTGGATTTGCGTCTAACAGCGCACCATTTATATAGGTTAAATATTTAAAGTAACATTGTGGTCTGCTTGACCTGTTTTATATCTATCCTATATAGATTTTATTGTAGGCAAGTCGTGATGATTTGAGAAGCCTAATTTATCAAAACTCCCTGCCGCTGGTCACAAAAAAAAATTAATTAATAATTTTTTTTCCAAAAAAAAAATTCATATTAAGACTTTACCTCGCTAATAAATGCCCCATTCAGGTCAATTAAAAGTTTTATTAGTTGCTTTTTACACATCGTCTGAAACAGAACAAAACACAAAAGTCTCACCAGAGAGAGAGAGGGCTTTCGTATCCGAATTGTTGTATGTCAAGCCATTAGGTCTATCTCCAGGGAATTCTCTTGCATACCACACAAAATATATAAACTTTGTGTTAACATACCTTGTTCCGACCATTTACATGTGAAACTCGCTAATGCAAAACCATCGTTGCCTAAAGTTGATGCTTAAATGAATCATTTGTGTAAGACTATGAAATATACCTACATACAGAATGACGTAATTACAGTTTATTTGACATTAAATAGCTTGAATGACAGCCCCACTTTGCGAATGCGCATTAAAATCCAATACCGCATGCCCGTCAAACATTCAATACGTACTGGCTCTGTGTCATTAGTGTGCTACAGATTGCAGTGGGGACCTCTTGTCTAAATCATCAGTAGACACGCCCCTTACCGCTGATTGGTTACAAGTTTGTTTGGGTGCTCGACCCAAAAGCATTTTTGAAAAATCGCTTACCCTGCCCTTAAAGGTTCTTCAGCGAACCATCAATGCGAATAAATAACTTTTATTTTTAAGAGTGTAAGACAACATCTAAATATAGAGATATACAATGAATTTGGATACTGTAGATCAGATTGTTTAGCCTTGAAAGAATCTGACGAGAATTGATTTCAGATTAATGAAGTTTACACAAATTAAGTCTCTCCAAAAGTGTTTGAACAACAAAATAAAATATATCAGCAATTATTCACTTCTCCTTGTTTACAGGCCATATTCACACAAAATCACTTTGCTTCTTTGCTTCCCTTGGCATGTTTAAGAGAGTAATGATGAGAGAAGCAGGTCTATGGAATGATAAATTAATCATTATTTTGAATCACTTTTTCTCAATGAATCAACTCGACGTTGATCAATTAATGTCTTTGTTTTAAACAAATTCATCATTAAATGTTTTTAGCTTAAAATGAGTCATCATCCATAAAAAAGTCAAAAATCAAATCTTGTTTAAATCAGGTGAGAATCTTCACAGATCAAGCTGTATACAAGCAAAAATAGTCAACAGATATTTTGCTGAATTTAGATGTGAAAGAACAACAGGGTATTGTCTTTTTCAGTAGAAAAAGCATAAACAATTCTTGCAAACACACAGCTTTTAACCTCACAAGACGTTAATTGATGGACTGGAGAGGTGTGGATTACTTGTGGATTATTGTGGTGTTTAATCAGCTGTTTAGACTCTTATTCTGATGCACCCACTCATTGCAGAGAATCCATTGGTGAGCAAGTGATGCAATGCTAAATTTCCCATCTACATTTTGGATAGCTTGAGGGCGAGTGCATTTGTATTTTGGGGTGAAATACTCCTTTAAAGTTTATAGTATGTTGGACCACTTTTATGATACTTTTATGGTGCTTTTGTGTCTTTTTGAAAGCTTGAATACTTTTATTAACTGCAGCTGCAAAGACAGCATCTTCTCTGCCTAAGAAAGTCATATGGATTTAAAGTGACTTGAGTTTAAGTAAAACATCCCCGGAATTAGCATTTTTGGCTGATATCCCTTTAACCCCAGAAGTATGTTCTAATAGGAGATGAATCTCTTTCCCCCTCCCGCACAGGTACATGACTGAGCAGAAAAGGAGATACTTCATCTGTGAGATTAGCTCTGGCAGGCCGGCCACCGGACATGGACTTCTGGACAGACTTAGTTCTGGATATTGAGATCCACTCGCAGATGACAGATGAAATCTGTCTCCTCCGGCTGGACGTGTAGCTGCAGGTGATACATGATCACAGATAAAAGGACACAAGGTGGATGTGGGGGATGGAGACCACAGGGGCCCCTGATCTCTGCCGTGCTTATGTCACTGTCGCAGGTGGCTCACTAACACCGCCCCTAACCTCCAAAGCACCAATCACACGCTTACAACCTATTCAGGCATCCATTGCGTGTGTGTGTGTGCGCGTGTGAGTGACTCACAGAAGTTTTATCTCATCCCCATCTGTGTGGTCTTAGGCACGATGATTTTGGACCGCAGCCACGTCAACCTTCATGCCATCCAGAACTAGAGGAAAAGAGACAAAAGGAGGAGGTGAATGGATGTCATTTATAAACAATGTGTTCATTCTACACTCTTAAAAATAAAGGTGCTTAAAATGTTCTTCACAGCGATGCCATATAAAGAACCATTCAGTCAAAGGTTAGAACCATCTCTTTCTTATGTTTTCATAATCTGAAGAACCTTCTTTCTCCACAAAGAACCTTTTGTGAAAAAGAAAGGTTTGTCAGATGTTAAAGGTTCTTAAGGGACAGTTTAGACAAAAAGGTTCTTCTATGGCATCCTTAAGTACCTTTATTTTCAAGAGAGCAGTCCTATTTTAATGTTGGGTAAAATGAGGCTATTAGATCCACCTAATAGAATAAAATTGTAACTGATAAATAATAATAAAAATAATTAACTTAAACATATCTGGACATTATTATTTAACAGCTGTACAAATGTAGTTTAAATAGACCATATACTAAATATTAAATATACTCTCTCTGTCTCTCTCTCATATTCTTTATTCTCATATTTATTATTAAATTAGTAAATACAATTTATTTTCTCTATTTCAAATAATGTAAATACTACTACTACTAATAATAAAAATAACAATTATGTCACAGCCCTACAAATTTCTTGCTGTTGTTATGATTATTTTATTTTATTATTATTTTTAATAATTCTTCATACTTTTTGAAAATCACAATAATGTATTTGTATACAAAGACAATTCATCCTACTGTAAAGAAGATTAGTGCTACAAATACATATAATACTGCAACTAATTTGTAAAATTAGTGCTGTCAAATGATTAAATTGCAATTAATTGCATCCAAAATAAAAGTTTTTGTTTAAAAGTGCCATAGAATGATTTGAGAGAATATTTTAAATTGTTCTCTGATTTTATACATAGAAGGTATGTAGCTTAAGTAAGGGGAAAAAATGCCCAGAAACGGTTTTACAGGTCCATTTACAACCCTAGA
>JAUCMU010000021.1:494503-511420 GCA_032275025.1 Enteromius treurensis | reverse complement strand
TCAGTGACTATCTTTGAATAAAGACTCTACTTATCTGCACCCTGGTTTCCAGTGACTGCATCTGTCCGCACCTGACATTGCCACGAACTTGGATTATTCTCTTGCCTGTGTCTCTGATATCCCCGCTTGCCGTTGATAACTCTGCCTGTGACTGTACTCTGTGTGTGTGTTTGTGTCTCCATTAAATGTTTGCATATGGATCCGAACGCCTTCCCGTGTCTCAATCGTTACACTGTAGAGGAGTGTTACAATTGAAAATGTAAAACAAGATTTATATCTAGTTTTTATGTTATTAGTTCTTCAGACATTCCTCTTTAAAAAGAAAAGAATAATTATCTGTATGCAGAGTGACCCATTTTTGGTTTCTGACCACTGGAAAGGTCTACAATTTAACAATTATACTCTTGAGGCCACACCATTGCTGGAATGGAACCACATAGAGCCTTACTAATAAGGTTGCCAAAAAGAAAGTTTGTTAAGACCCAAAATATAAAAGGGCATTAGGATATCTTTAATACTTCTTCAGTTACATGCATACTTTGGAGAAGAAAACTTTAAAAAAGTGCTTTTTCTCACGATCCTGTCATCTTTCTGATGTCATTTTTCCAGATCTCAAGCGAAAACTCTTATTTCAACCACCCTCCATTATCGATTACTCTGTTCATTTACACCTGTGACATTTACAATTTGACTTTCATCACCATGCATGTTTATATATTGAGCTGGGGAAGTTTAGGAAATTTGCATTAACGATTATTTAATTGTGCTCAGCATAAACAATAGACGCCCAAGATCAAGATCAAAATGCAGGTGGCCTGAAATACCATGGGTTGACCCTAACTGTACAACCCTTATGCGAGTTTGTTTTATTCACAGCTACAGTAAAAACTATTCTAAATTCTAAAGCCAGCTACATTCGAATATAAGCTGTTCTTGAAAGGGGTTGGCTGTGATTTAAGTGCAAAAGCTCCTCATGACTTTATGCTAAGCAGGATTTAAATATCTTTTCATCATGGAGTTCAATCTTTGCAAGCTGTTTGCATTTGAATGGCGAAAACAGGACAACATGCTCAACAGATTTCAGGTGCGCAACGCTGCCATCTGCTAAAATAAACATGAGACATCTGTAAGGGGGTAAAAAATTAACCACCTACGCCACGGCCTTGTAGGTTAATTTCACCAAAACAAAAACATTTCACTGACCGACCCAACAAAACAGTCTAAAACGACTGATTCTTGCCCAAAACAGCCAATAAACCTCCAGGCACGATGAGATTTTCAGTGTCACTTCATTTGCAGAACATCTTTACCTCTCACTGTGTTTGAAAAGCCCAAAAATGGTGAGAATGTCCATTGAGAGAGGCCAGATTGCATTTTGGCCCAGATGCCTGAACGTCCCACAGCTCGCGAGAGAAAAATAATGCTTGTGTATTTAATTATGAGGCCGCGAATACCAGGGTCACTGACTCACGGTCCCACACAGACGTCATGTCACCTGGAATTAGTCCAGAGCAACGTGTATTCAAATCACTGAGGATCACTTTACACTGACATGCCTCACGAAGGGCTTGAAGGTTACACTCTACATGGACGAGCGCCAGGTGATAAGCTAATGCGGCCAGAATCAAATTAAAGGGACTTTTCGCAAATCAAAGCAGGCGTTTGAAGTGCGCTGTTTGAATCGCCTGGCGAGCCAGAGCGAAAGAGCCGAGGAAGTCAGAGACTGACGCCCTTCTCCCCCGCGTCGGTCACGTTACATGGCCCTGGACGGAGGAGAGAAATGAATTTCATTCGTTTAGAACCTGCTTCTGCGGCGCCTGTAAGAGGCCTCCTCATAAATCATCTCTCATTCAGCAGAACTGCTACGTTCTCTTCGAATGGAAAGAGCAAAAACCCCACGAGCATAGAGCAAAGTCATTACTATGAACAAAAGAAACCAATTATTCTCATGCAGAAAATATTATCTCACTACTATTATGTATTATCTATTACTCTGTGGTGCTTGTGACAACGTTTGCAACAAAGACTAGATTGTGGAAAATCATTCTGTAATGTTCTGGAATCACTTCTTTGAAAAGATGAAGTAGCATCCGAATGATAAGAAAATGCATGCTGTCACTTGAATCTCTCTTTTAAAGAGGCTGGAGCATCTAATTTGTAAAGAAGAAAAAGGAAAAAAGTGCGCTGATGAAGAAACTAGTTAGTGATTTCCAGGGAATGATCTGCACAAACCAATCATCCAAATCCTGACCAATTCTGTTCAGAGGACCCACAAAGACACAGAAAAAACACCAAGCTATAGGGAAATATACTTCCACATGTCAGCACAAAAAGACCCTTAAACCAGAAAAGACCCTTGTGTCTTTTTGATCTGTTCAACCTGAATAGAAAGCATCATGCAGCAGTTAGTGTCACCTTCAGACAGATGCCACAATGAGAAAAGCTGGCTCCTGGAATTGTCAGGTTTAAAAGTTTGATGTTTTTCGTATGCATATATAAACTATACTCCTTGTAGCTATAATAAGTCTGTAAAATAGTCTGCACTTATTGGGAATGACAAATTACAGTATGTGTCTTCATACTGGTTTATGTGGTTGTGTCTTTAGATGCATAGTGAAAAATCACTTTGTTGCATGCCAATCTATTATTATGGCTTTGAAAGATTTAAATAAGCTTTCATTAAAAGAAAAAAGAAAAAAAAACATTTCATTAAACCTGAAGTTCCATTATTGCCCTGCTCTACAATATTTATTACTGCATTGAAGAGTTAGAGCAGTGAAATTAAATATATTCCATTTTGCTGATAACTGGACGTCATCACTTTAAAAGGATAGTTTGCACAGATTTAGCCAGATTGTTACCGTAACAAAATCAGCAGTATGAGTAAATGAATGATTTGTAAACTTTCTCTTCATTGCCTCCACCTGGGTATTCCTGTTCTTTTGTTAGCAAAAGTCAGCCAAATACAAAAATGCTAAAATCCTGTAGTTCTAACAAAAGCCTCGGAGTTTTGTTAAAGCTACAAATTGATCTTCTGCATTTTTGTGACCAATTCGTATGTATTTTACAAGGTGGCTAATTCGAGCAAATTCATACAACCTCACTCGTACCATTTTGTACGATTTTTGTAAACAATATTTTTATTAAACAGTAGGGCTGCACGGTATTGGGAAAAAATTACATCGCGATATATTTTTGCGATGTGTACACATTTATTTATGTTCATCAGCATCATCCTTTTTGTATCCAAAATAAGGGCTGGGCGATATGTATTGCACATCTGGTCAGTAAAGCCAGTTCTATAATCAGCCGTAAATTCCATCAGGTGCGTGATTTTACACTAAGCCGCATTCACTAGGCAGAGCCGTTGTGCACTGACGAGCTGCGCAAATTCGGGTTCATTATCAACGTGATTTTGACAATACATGCAAAGTACCTCTTTTGTAGCCGAAATAGTCCCAAATAGATGATTTCGATTCCAAAATCTTTTTTTTGCGGCGAATCCTCTTCGTCGCGCATTTTTATCAGTGAATGTTGGCTGTGAGCGATGAGCAGCGGCACAGCGAACTGATCACTGTGCAGGCACGCGGAACGTGCATGTCACCCCAGCAACAAGCCATACAACAAACTCGTGTTTACTGTGTGCTACCGTTCTCTTAATACACCATGGGCTTCTACCCTTCACAACGTATGTTTCGGCGATGCGCACGTGCACATCGCGATGTCAATATCAAAACATTTCTGCACAACACAAAATATAACACCTCAATCCAGACTGCACAATACAATTTGAGCGATGGGGCAGGTTTAGGGGCCAGGTTAGGTGTGGGTCATACATACAAATTAATACAAATTGTGCAATTCATAAAATATGTACAAATCTTATGAATTTGTACGAGCGAGGTCGTACGAATTCATACAAACTACCCACCTTATTGCTCGCTTACAGTTGGTATTGGCCAGATCAACAATGCATTATGGGTGTTGAAGTGTTTGTCAAAAATAAATATAATTTTTACTTTAAAACATCAGCATGAAATTTTAGATTTTTTACCTTTCAGCATCGCTCGACCTGTAGAGCCAACAGTGAAGCCAGGCAGAGAACTTCGGGCCCCGAGAGCAGCTGTGGCCTCCAGCAGGGCCCCGCTCAGATGAGCTGCAATGCTGGTTCTAAGAGGACAGGCCCGGAATCTAACCTGCAACGTGGAGACTGGCGGCCATGACACGGCCTGGGCAAGCAGCTTTTTGCACGGGTGCAGGAGATAGATCTCAGGACTCAGGGCAGGAGCAACATGGTCAATCTGTAGAAGAAAGAGACAATGGGAATGCGTGTTTGTTGATGTTTTGGTCTTGTTAAACAGAGAACATGCTGTCTGAGGTTGTCGAACCAAATCGTTGTCGATGCAACGATTTCGCACGATTAAAAAACATATTACTGATCACACAACATGTTTTGATTATATATATTTTTTTTAAGGTTATCTATTGCTTATTTTGATCTTTCTTTGAATGCTTAAAAATGGTCGAATCATTATGCAGTAAAACTCCACAATCACAAATTCACTTATATTATACAAGGAACGTGAACTTGAGCGTTGTACGAAGAAATATACAGACAGAAATATATCCACAACTTAAAAATTGTTCCTATGACTTAATTCAAAAATTCAAATGCAAGAACAAATGATTCATTATTATGTATATTACATGTGCATTTTTGCTTTATTTATTTATTTATTGGAGGAATAACAGCAACATTAAAATAAAACAGTCATAATAATAAATTACATTACATTTCATTCTTTAGATTTTTGCTTTTTATATTAAAAGGGATCATATTAGGCGATTTCAAATTTTCCTTTCTCCTTGGAGTGTTACAAGCTGTTAGTGAATAATAGATAAGATCCCTAAAGTTGCAAAAATTAAAGTTTCAAAACCAAAGAGATATTCTTTATAACAGTTATGACTTGTCCATGCCCCTTAAAAACGTCTCGTTTAAACACTTTTCTTTGTCACAAAGTGCGTTTATTTTCTTGTTTGTGCTTCCAAAATCTGACATAACTTGAAATCAGTGGTCAAGCTGTTTTCGACAACACTGTTCCAGAACAGTTCATCCCAAATATGTTCTGTGCATTTAAGGAGGATGGACTCCTAAAACCTGGAGAGTAGCCTATGCTGGCTGTGCACAAAGTGAAAAGACAGTCTGGTGCTTCTGACACACAACCTTTAAGTAAGTTATGTTTTCTTATTAAAAGAACCTGCTACCTACTGTTTTTGAGTTTTGAGCATTTAAGAGTTGTGCTGTTGTTGCAGACAAATGCAGACATGGTGTTATGTTTACGAGGCATAATGCAACATGATGCGTAAAAAGAGTAATAAGTCATGATAACCAGTAATTATGTCTCCACTTGGTGCCACAAATGCCTTATTTGTAATGTGTTTTATTGTTTTTGCGTCATAGCGCTGGGACACATCACATTTATAGTAAGGGGCATAACATTTCCGCCAAATGCTTGCGGTATTCGACCAATCACAATGCACTGGATAGCTGGCCAATCATAGCACACATCACTTTTTTAGAATGCTGAGCTTTGTAAAAATCGACCTGTTTTAGGAGGCGGGGCTTAGAGGAGGAACAAAAATGTACATTATGTGAAAAAATACATCAAATGCACAAAAACTAATTCTTTTTAGCAACATCATATGACCCCTTTAAACTAAATAAGCCCACTAGTGGCCTAACAACTAGCTGAATAGTCGATGCAACACCTAATAGACACGGAGGTCTCCATCTTCGCTTCTCTAATAATCTCTGACTTGCCCTGCAGTGATTTTTTCCTCTGTCAATGTGAAAAATCCAAGGAACCACCAGCTGGTTTCATTATAATGATAACAACAGGAAGCTATAGGAGTTAAAAAAAAAAAAAAAACACAAAAGGAGAATAACAATCTTGATATAAAACTTATCCTTATTGAGAAAGGGCACAGATTGGGTGATTTTAATCCTATCTTTGACGTAGCGCACATCTCCTCTCTCTGCAGTGAGCAGCCATTATTTCACCATTACTGATCCCAGACTGCATTTCTGCCAGCTATTTCCAGGAAACTCATTACAGCTGTTGTCTGTGGCCTTCCTCTGAAACGATTGACCCAGCTTCTTTGCCACCTCTATCCCCAAACGACACTTGCTCTGATGAGAATTAAACCTCTCTCACTGGATAAATGGATTCAGAGGCGATGCAACGTGACCGGCAAATAGCAGGTGCTCTGAGGACCTTGAAGACCTTTCACTTAGGGTGTTTATAATGTAAGAACAAAACCAGAAAGCAGCAAGTGTAAGTCACAGTTTGGTATAGTTTACAGACGTTTTAGATTTTTACATGCCCTTGACAACATGTTGACTATTGTTATATTGTTTTCTAGTTGAATGTCCTTTTTTCCCCTCATTTATATATATATATATATATATATATATATATATATATATATATAGATAGATATAGATATAGAGAGATAGATATAGATAGATGGGTAGATATAGCTAGTATTGCTGTCAAATGATTAATCGCATCCACAATAAAAGTTTTTCTTTATATAATATATTTGTGTATACTGTGTAGATTTATTATGTATATATAAATAAAAACACATGCAAATATATATTTAAGAAAAAATATATATTTTTTATATATTAAATATATTTATATACAATATAAAATATTAAACAAAAATATATTTTAAATGCATTTACATATAAATACCTTCAAAATATATACTGTATGTATGTGTTTTAATACATACATAATAAATAAACACAGAGAGAAACATACGCATGTTTTATGAACATCAGCAGTTGTTTTAACTTATATAATGTCAGTTTGTTTGTGCAAACAGTGCACTTCTGATCTCTAGAAAAACGATCAGCAGATGCAATATTTCAAGGGTGAGATGAGTAACGTCTCTAATTGGACACAGAGAGTATTCCGCTCGCCACCGAGGATAAAGGAGCTTATTGCCACAGCAACCAGGATGAAAGATTCTTGATAGTGCTTAGCAAGTCAATTGCTCTGTTTCTGATTTTTCTCACTTCAAACAAAGAGAACACAACAAAAAAACTCAATCAAGATGAGGACTTATGTAACGAGGCAACTCTCCTTTGAAACGGTCAGGACCCGTGTTTATGAGGTTTTAATCAAGAAAAGAAAGCCTGCTTCAGAACACTTAAAGAACATGTCATCACAGTATGCTTAAAAGGCAAATGCAAACACATTTTTGACACTTGATCTCTAAATATGTCATGTGACTTTGATTGGCCAATATGTGAGTCGACATCATTCAGAGGTCAGCCAGGATAACCAATAGACAGTCACAGTGCATTATTATAAATGATACCACAGCCTTGATTCTCATTGGTTGACAGACTTTCGATTCTTTAACTCTATGTCGATGAAGTGCTTTGTTTAATGCATAAACTGCACATCACATCACCACAATAATTTACAAACATACATACCGATGCATCTCTATAGATGCGGGCTTTGCAATTACTTTCCATACTTTAATGATCTGCCATCATTTATTTTTTTATGTATTGTTGGCATTACAAGCTGGTTAATACACTTAGAATGTGCATGAAGTAACCGAGTACTAAGGCTGTTGTCCAATACTGATTGATGCAGAAACTGTGCAAACAAGTACTGCACCTGTAAAACGGGCCTCATTGTTTCTGAACATTAAACTACAGCGCTAAGCAAAACGTCTCCTTATCTGAAAAATGAATTGGCAGTCCTCAGAAGCCCCTCCCTGAGCCGTAGAGCCGTGGTTCTTTATAATTACTCTTTAATGGGATGGGTTTCCTGCTCTGCTCATGATAAAAGCGAAGTCTGCTTTTGTCAGATCTTAAACTGGACCTTAGGGACTAAAATCTGCACGTTCACCGGCCCGCTGAATTCTGACACTAATTCCAAACTGGTTTCAAAATCAACAGCCCAGATGCAATCTAGATGAGTTCTTAAAGAGGTTCAAGGTTCTTAATGAAAAAATAGAGGTTTCAAAAGAGGGTTTTCACAGGGATGCCATAGAAGAACCAATTTTGGTTCCCCAAAGAACCTTTCAGTGAACAGTTCTTAAAAAATGATAATAATTCTTAGAGGGTTTCTGCAATGTTTTATGAAGGTAAATTTAAGACGTTTAAGTAAATTGAAGGATACAACACGTTATCTACATGTAAATGTCTCCATTTGAGTTGCATTATTGATACTTCATGCAGTTTATAACAGATTTTTTTTTTTTTTTTTCGAAAACAAATAGCTCATTTATTGTATAGCTATAAACCCAAACACCACAAATACAGAAATACTGTAACTTTCACTCGTACCTTCTAATCTCACTGCAAAAAAAAGTAACTTTTATTCCAGTGCAAATGTCTAAAAGATTCTTAAATCAAGATTTACTTGAGAAACAAGAAGCCCTGTTCTCTGAGAATTGTATCAAAATGAAGTGAGTTGAACAAATATCTGTCAAAAGGTTCAGACTAATTTACATAGCCCTCATATTTGTACTTTTTGAATGCATAATCTCAGTTTTATTTGGTTTAGTTCAATTTCACAATGCATATCTTCATTTTTTGTATCCTTACTTAAGGATGTTCAGATGTTGGAAAACAAGACAAACACGAGTAAGACATGTAATTTTTGATGTACATGCAACAATTATGTCATGGTTTTATGCATTTAAGACTTTATGCACCTGTTTTATAGCTTTACAAAGTGTGAAGAACATCTAAAGAACCTTTTATCATGCAACCACAGATACCAAAAAAAGAACCAATCATTTTAGGCATGCATGTTTTTTCTAGATATTTGAAATATTTTGAAGGGAAGTGTTTACCAGAGCATTTCTAGATGGTTGCTGGTTGGTTCACGTTAAAACTATCATACCTGGTATGCTTGTGTGTTGCAGAACGTGCCTGGCTCTAGAAATCCTTTCAAATGTATAACATGTTTCTCAATCCTTTCACTGACATTAACGCTTAACCATTGACTCTGTCTCAGTGGCATGTCCCCATCTGACCACAGTGGTAGCAGGTGTGTGAGTCACCTCTAACCGCCCTGAGAAGACGGAGGTGGTGACAGTCTCTGGGCAGAACTTTGTAACATGTAATATAACACTGGTTTCAAACAAACCATGTCAAATTCAGTTGTATCATTATCATGTTAACCAGGACTGAAAGCGTCGGATGTCATTACGTCATGATTATCGAAGTCAGATTGGACTGAAAAGAAAACATTACGCAGGCCTTGAGAATCCTGTTGGCTCAGTTTGGGCCTCTTGGTTCTCAGTCTGTCAAAGCTTCATCGTTGACCCTGTCTTGTTCTGGGCTCTCTATAGCCACTAATCCAACAAGTGCTTTGAAGAAAGAGTCACTGCATGAGGGTCCATTACAGGGGCTGAAACTCTAGCCGGGAGGGTCAGTGTGTCTCTGTCCAGCTCTGAGGCCGCAGACATGCAGGAACGGCTGGAATACCTTGAGAATGACTGACATACAGCAGCTGAGTGCAGTACTCAGCACATCGAGTCTCTGCTGCCTTCAAACGCATGCCAAACTGAAGGGTGCAAAACAACTACGCCAAATATAATTGCATAACATTCTCATCAGTTTAATACGGAAGTAAGGAAGTAACTTTATATCTCATATTACAATATCTCTCATTTTCATTCTTACCGAATATCCCATAATTGTAACTTTATACATACAACAATGACTTTATACCTAATTATTGGCTTTACATCTCACAAAGTGACTTTAAATCTCATTTAAAATCTCATTTGATGCCAGACACTAGAAAGTAAGAGTCAACAAAAAGTACCATTATAACAACTGCAACTAGATAATATATTATAAACTGTTCTTTTGTATATCTAATGCAATAGAATTGAATGTCTCAAAAAAGCTAAACAAACACAAAAAACAACAGGACAAAAAGACAGTACACGAAAGTAAAACTAAATTCAACAAAAAACATTATTAAAATAAGAAATAAAAAGAAAAAACAACACAAAACAAAAGCAAAAAAAGACAGCAACAACTATTAAACGAAACCAAACAAATCCCCAAATTACTACAAAACGAAACAAAATGAGACAAAATATAAAAGTAAAACAAAAAAAATGAAAAGCAAAAACACAAAATGACACAACAATGACATAACACAAACAAAACAACAACAAAAAGTCAAACAAAACTAGTTTTCAGCTACAAAGGTAGTGTAAGCATAGACAGAATTTTCATCTTTGGGCAAACTATGCCTTTAAGCAATGTATTGAATAAAGCGCTATAAACGTATACATAAAAGATACAGTCTCCTTTCACCTCATCTAAAAACTCATTTCATTTCACATTCACATTCATTTGCATGATACAGCTGAATTTGCACATTAATCAAGTCTTCTTTTCATTTGTTCTGCACCCGCTCTGTAAAAAGCCCCCGACAACAGTGACACAGCCCACCTGACATGCATCTAATCAGTGTATTTACTCTGCAGCCCGTCATATCCCGCATCTCGCCTTAACTGTTACACTGCCCTTTAATCTCCCACTGATGAAGCACAAACTGTCAATGTGGCTACTGACTGGAAGTGGGCTTGATTTATTCACCCAGAGCTGCCCGTGGGCATAATGACTCAGCACAGATCTTCCGGGTTGATCCGGGGTGACCTGAGGATCCTTCTAGCACAGTGAGAGCAAGGTCTCATGTGACCCAATCGCAGCAGCTGTCACAGACAGACCAGGTGAAGAGGTTCAGCTGGAGTGAGTTTGTAGTGTTTTGAAGCGGTACAAACAGGGTGGTCTAGGGTTACAGAGAAGAGGAGCCAAATCGGGCCCCGTGTGTATGTGAGATATGTATGTATATGTTGGGCGATATGACTCGCATGTGTGGATTTTTTTTTTTTTATTTCCAATGCTGGTATTGTTTTTTTTAAAGATGTCTTTGTGTATCTCTCCTACACAGGATTTTTAATTTACAATTAATATTTTAGTTAAAACACAATTCTGTTATGTTAAAAATAATGACACTTCTAAATAAATAAGCAAAAAACTGAAGCACTAAATTAATTAATTGAACACAAACATCAATTATATGTATGCTCCAAGAGCATTAGGACTCAGTGTAAGTGGTGTGGCGGCATAGGTTTTAATTTCATGTTTAATACCGTACTTTGAAGCAATCTATTGCACAAAGTGCTAGAAATAAACATTGCAAACTTTTAAAATCCCTGGGAGCCCTTCTGATAGGACTCTAAATGTCAAGCAAAAACATTTTCAGTGCACAAAAATCAAGGGATTTTATTTCACCATTTACAGGGTATCTTCAGAATTTAGAAAAATCTATTTAAGAGGATTTGTGACCATTTTTAAGAGCTGCACAAGTAAAATGAACACCATTTGACTGGGGTTGGACTATATCTATTGTATCTTTTTAAACCATAAAATGCCATGATTTACAGGTTAAACACAGGTTCACAAAAACTAAATATTTCAGCCAATTTTATAAAAAGGGATAAACAAATTATATTATTTTAAAACATGAATATTGCTGTCTTTGTTTTTGTAGATTTTTCGAAGGCACATTACCTTCTTCCACAGTTACAACGGTGTTTGCAGCATAAGAACATAAGTCAATATCTGCATTGATGTGAACATAAACAGCAGAAAGGCTTATTGGAAATGCACAGACATTCTCTCCCACAGGGCGGTGCTTTAAAGGAAAGACGACATGAAAATGCCAATGAGATGCTTCTGAGGACAGTCCATTCGCTTCAGAGATACATCCACTGCCTGTTTTTACTTTGAATTGTGCAGTGCTAATATTTATTCAATGCCATCATTGCCTTTGAGGTTTCTTGTCTTTCTGTCCCTGGAATTCTAAATTAGACATTTTAACATAAACATATTTACAGCCTTAAATTTGATACACCTAAATTGAAGAGATAAGGACTCACAGGAGCCCTGTACTTAAATGGTGATATATTTTTGCGAGCACTGTTCAGAGTTGGTGCAAACATATCCACATCTCTATAGCGCTGGGTACCGAAACGCGGTACCATAATGGCACCGATACGCAAGCAACCGAACCAAATAAAAACCTAATTTCGGTGCCGTGCCTAAACGACAAACCCAATATATCTATGGCGGCAAATCTATGGCATTAATAAGTGAGTGCACCACTGATGCTGGCGCGTGCAGTAAATCATTTCCGCGAGAGTAAAACAGATCTACATGCAAAGAAACGGGAGCCCGCGAGCTCATTTCAAACCCTTGCGTGCGCATGATATGTCATCTGCGCGCGATTATTCTTGCGCTCGATCTTCTCTCACCTGCTCACGTGATGTTTATTTTTGTCAGTCGTGTCAGTATTGGATGCCTGTTATAAGATGATTTATTCACTTGACTTGAGACTTGACATTGGATCATATGCTAGTTACTTTAAGCTTATTTTATTAATTCATTTATTATTGTTTTTGTCTTTATTTAAGGTAATTTAATGTATTGTTTGTAGAGTAAACCTTTTTCAGATCTAGACTTTTTAAACCTTTCATGCAATTTCATGATAAATCATTCAAGTGAACAGTTTCAGATTTATTTGCATCTTGAAATGAATCGTTCTGTATCCCTCGGTGTTGTTTTTATTTGTTCTGTTTGGAAGATAACCGAGCCTTTAAATCTCCTTTGTAATAGCTATGATTTTAAGGCATTCACAGCTGTATTTATAAACTGCTTACTAATGACTATTAATGTTGGAACAGTGCTTTATAAAAGATGAACCGACTGTTTACTAATGCTTAACTAATGATTCATAGTGTGCAGTTATTAAGAAGTGTTACCCTTTTTATTTTATAAGTATCGATTTGTCACCGGTATCGAAAAAACCCTAAACGATACCCAACCCTACATCTCTATAATCAGATGAATCAGAGAAATCATGCAGCACATTTTTGCATATTCATCTAAAAGCTGCTTAAGCATTAGGATGTACGCAAACTGTTTTTTTCTTTTTATATCTTTCTACCTCTGATTGAAGAACGAACATTTCAGAGCGTTTACTTTGCCTCTGCAGTGAAAGCTTACTAAACTAAAGCTACATAGTTTAGTAGGTGAACTTGTGAACTTGCCAATAAATCTCAGTGATTGTGTCTAAGCTATCACGGTCACCCCCACCGCTGACTTTCATTGTGTTAAAAGCAGACTATACAGCAGCCATAGCCCTGTGGGACGTACAAATAACTTCCTCAATGCATTAATCAAATGTGACACACATTCTGCCAAGAACAATCATGTGCTGAGGTTACAGTCGTGCCAGCACCTCTGATAAGGTTTCCACAAGAGCGAGCCACAATATGGAGAACTGCACAGGACTCATAACCGTTCCCTTCCAAAATAATGAAAATGAGAACATAAGGACGCTCAGACGTGAGAAATTCATCCAGGTCTGTTGAACTGCTCTTACCTTGCACAAAAGCAGATTACATTGACCCTTTTTATTGTTTGGAAGAGTTTTTACCCCGCTCTTACTTTCTTCATCATGACAGGCCTTTCATCTAGGCAGAGAGCCATCCCCCATCACCCGTCCCGATCTAAAGTCTTATATGACCCCCCCACCTCCCTCTCACTGGATGGATCTGGCCTTCTTCACAACTGACTAAATATTTTGCGTCCATGCCAGTGTTGTCCTCTTTTCCAGACAATGCCGGCTTCAGCCAATCACACATCAATTAATTCTGTTTGTATCAGCAGAGATATCAGTGTTTCAGGCTATCCAGATTTTCTTACTGTGAGATGTTGCGTAAAGGAGTTTCTGTATAAGGACCACTGCATTTATCAAGCACTGAAATGATTCCTGCTATCCAGTATCCTACTAACAAACCAGCCTCAGAAAGCATGAAGAGAAGCGAACGCATGAAATAGTGTTTTCTTCTGAGGAAAATCACTGATGGAAACAGCCCGCTGCCGTCAACATGACATCATTCACAAGATTCCAGCAGTCAAGCATTCTGTCTGTGCGTTACGCACCTGACAGGAGCAACTACGTGCACCAAGAGAGTAACCCCAAGCAAACCCAGTTCGTCAAAACATGTTTGACAGCAAATACTGGCTTTTGGATTTGATATTTAGATGTGTTTGTCTCTTGACCCCAAGCATCTGACAGAAAAAGGTTGAAATGCAGAACCTGGTAGTCTTTGACCTGAGTAAGGTATTTTATATCTTATTTAAACTAACCTGCTACGTTTTGTGATTTTGTAGTGTTTTTTTTTTTTTTAAAACAGCCTTTATCAATCATCTAAGTAATAATATTTAAAAATAAAAACAACAGAATGCTTCCAACTAAAATGTTTAGCACTAAACCTGCTTCATTCGTGTGTGGCTGACAGATGGATCACTTTAGTTAATGTATATTCTATATGATCCGACTGGATGTAAATTGTATATGCAATACATATGCAATTTTGTACAGCCTTTTTTAATGCAACTTAAAGGGATAGTTCACCCAAAAATGAAAATTACCCATGATTTACTCACCAACAGGCCATCCTAGGTGTATGTGACCTTCTTTTAGATCAACCGGAGTTGGATTTAGAATGGAAATGAATGACTTTGCAGAATTTATAAAGGATTATAAAGGAAGTGAATCGATGTGTTAAATGTTGTATGCACATTCACTTTGACAGTGGTGTTGAATTAACAGGGTTGAATGTTTTAATGAGATGAATGTAGTCAACAAATATTGAAGTAAATGCATTCTTGTCTTTTAAAAGAAAGTCTCCAAATCATTTTACTTTACAATTTCAGGTAATGTGGTAACAGACTGCAACAAAATGTGTAAGTAATAAATATTTTGTTTGAATGAGAGCATCTGTCAAAAATCAATACTTGTAAAATGTAACAATTATGCTAAACTTTTCTCATTGTTGATATTTTGTCACAGACAGGAAAGGAAAGATATAGACGTGTAATTTAAAACTGTAGCTACCTTTCATTGTACTGTAACGTTTATAATGTGTCTCAATGAAAAACATTAGATATATACTTGGTCTTGGGAATGAGATTGTTAGATTTGTTACACCCATCTGATGTAAGCAGTGAAAAATGGGATCTTCAGTTCTTAACTTCTGATAAGGAAAGCTGGGAGTAGACCGTGCATCACTTTGCTGTTGCCACGCTGAAAAACAAATCCCACCATGCTAGAGCTGCTTACGTCTGACACCCATAAGACCCTAAAAAATGCTTTGTTATTGTCAGACACATACAGAGACAGTAAACGACTTTGAGCAGCACCACTGCCGGACAATAGAGAGAGGTTGATTCCCACAATTCAACTGAACCACAGGGGGATCCTAAATCTGCTCAACAAACCGCATACTTAACAATGATTGCTGATAGTCTCCCTCACTCAGAGCTCAGTGTGAACCCATTCAAATCTCAAGACTCAACTAAATGGAGGAGATGACGACGTCTTAACTGATTCTAACATTTCAATAGCGAGCCTTTAACAATCCATTAACACTTTCATATTCAGCTTACGGCTAATAATAAACTCTGACAGAAATAAGCTGAAGACAATAAAAGATAATCAGAAGGCACTAAATATGCAACTTTTAACATTTTGTATCACGCAGAAAAAACCTATAGGTTACTCACTGAACTCCTCTGAAATCCACCTTCGATTGATCCCTGGGCCCCTAAAAACTAAGTCCACCGCAGCTTTTCTTGTGTAAGAGTCACATGTGAGATTTAGCGTGGATGTGGCCACAAGAGGCAGGTTCAGGCCGTTAAGGAGCATTCAGTGACCCTGATGTCTTAGGCTGCTCTGGCACACGGCAGAGAGAGGTGGGGCCTGAACGCTTCATAATCTGCTGTTGAATTTCACATAGGGACGTCTCAACAAACCCCAGGACGCGCTCTACGATCTCTTATCTCAATTCCCTGGCTTGTGCATTTGTGTGTTTGGCTGTGCGCTTGCAGCACGTGTACGCAAAGTCTGTGCATGAGAGAGCCAGAGATCAGACACTATTTGTACACTATGTTTATACTCCAGCTGAAAAGGCAGTGAAAAGAATAGACAAAGTCCATTTAGACCCTAATGTTCTGTTGAGACTGGCTTTCAAGGGATAGTTAACCCTAAAGTGACAACTTTGTTATCATTTACGAGCCCTATGCTGTTCCTAAGCAATACGACCTCAAAATGAAAGCTCTGTCATTAATCACTGACCCCAATTTTGCTCTAAACCCGTAAAAGCTTTGTTAGTCTTCAGTCTGAAAGTTCAGAAGTGATGAGAGTACTTTTTGTATGCAAATTAAATTAAAAAGAATGACTCCTCTGTGTCTCTACACATTTACCGTCGCACCATTTCGAAGAATATCCACTGCACGCAAACTACATACGGTCTACACGTATTTCCACTTTGATTTGAACAAAAACAGCGCATCCTTGTGGCCTGGCTGACACAGAACGGTGTTCGTAATAAGTTCAGTGGATCCTCTCCAAAAAAGACGCTACACGATTAATTGGACATTTTAACTAGATTACGATCAATGAACGATTACTTTATTGATTTTTTTGCCGTCATAGTTCACTGACAAATCTTGTACAGTAAATATGCTCACATATTAAAAGTGAGAGATTTTTGAACAAAGGGAGCAATAATTGAAGGAAACACACTATCTACTATCTATGATTATTCATTAAACATCAGCGTTGAACAACTGAAATTAAAGCACACTTTGCCTAAAACTAACAGTCACTGTGTTCTTATAAAAAAGAAAAAATTTAAAAACTCGATAAATTATTTTCAATGTTTTTCTTATTAAAAGTAGAAAATAAGCAGTATCTCTTCTAAATAAAATAACTCTTGTATATC
>JAUCMU010000021.1:463872-474522 GCA_032275025.1 Enteromius treurensis | reverse complement strand
CTTTCTGTACCCACCGTGTATACATATATATATATATATATGACTGCAGCAATTAATATTTTGTCACACATTGTTTTATTTAGTTCCAAACAGTGGGAGAGTCATGATCTCTATTTAAGACAAGAAAAAGTGATTCTCAGGTTATTCAGAATCGTGCCGCTCTAATTTTCATAGCTTTAGCTGAAAAAAAAAAAAAACATACTGTATGTCCTTTCTTTTGTTCCTCATTCAGAACTATAGTGTGCTTTGGAGTGAGGTAAACAATACCTGTGACATGAAGATGAGTACTGCTATTACATCAGAAGCCACTTAACATGTCTTGTCTTTATCTGTACCCAAAATACATTCTCCAACATTACTAAGAGAATATAACGTATGCATTCCTGCTGTGAAATCAGATCCTAGAACAGATAAACCAGACACACCCTTGTCTCTATGACGAAATGTCATATGTTCACATGAATTCATGAGGCAGTCTACTAATGAAGTAATGGAAAAATTTGTTTTTATTTATTTCACTTTCATTATATCTGGTTGTTAGCCTGTTAAAAGCGCCTAAAGGGTGTTCTGGAGGGTTGGATACCGCTCAAAAAGGGGGCTAAAATAAGTAACAATGGTAGTGATGCTTCTCTTAGCAAACACAACTAATAATAGTTCTTTTAAAATCGGTTGAAGCCCAGAAGTACTGCAAGCCTTTATTTGTGTATATTACATTATGAGAGATTATTGTATCCAGTCACAGTCATTTCCTGTAATCCTTATTGATGTCACAGTCATGTGCCAATGATCGACGTATCTGATTATGTCAGCCTGCCTGCAGTGGGTTTACATGCATTTGTGCCCTAAAAACCTGAACTTGTCAAAGACAGCTCTCACTTATCTAAACTATGAACTGTAGCAATAAAGAGGCTGCATAGCGTGCCTCCAGAAAAGAAGGGTGGGGATGAGTGTCTGTTGAGGCATGAGGCCATTGTAACGCTTGGAAATTACGGGAATTCCCACCTCCCCAAATCCACCTCCGCACCCCCTCCTTCTCCCCTTCTTTTCTGAAGCCAGCACAAACTAATTATCTGTGCTAGCTTGATTCCGTTCCTGTGCAACAGGCAGCTACTGGAGCTAAGCCTCGTCCAGACTTGGAACAGTTTAACTTCATAAAATAAAGTTTATGTGTGGGTAAACATTGCCATTGACGACAGCATACATGCAGGGCAAATTAAGATTAAGGTAATCTAAGATAACAGCCAATCATAAAGTGAACTAGGTCAACTGTTGTTGATCTCTGACCGGTGTTACTGCAGTTAAGGCTGGAATACACTACACAGAAGTTGGCAAGTGTATGCTACATAACGTTTTAAAACCTGTTCATATTTTAAAACTAATTATAGTATGAGAAAAACATACAGTATAGACTGAGAATTACACACTTCTAGATGTCCGAGTCATTCTGAACACAATCAAACTCACACAGAGCATGTGTCTCGTTACTATAGATGCATGACAACATATTTATGCATGCTAAAATTGGCTCAAAATATCAAACATAGTGGATATCAATGACTAAACGAATTCATAATATGAAGCTAAAAAAAATCTGAGACTGTGCAAAACTTCACCGACCGGCCATGAATTTTGGCAATTAGTATTGACTCATCCAGACTGTAAATTGAGGCAATAATTTGAGCTAAAGTCATGTAGTGTATTCTAGCCTTTATCTTAAACCAAAACTGAAATAAAATGTAGCGAAAATTAATATTAGATGGACAAATTTAATTTAAAAACGGTCAAATAAAATTAGAAGTGTTGCCTTGCACACAACTGAATAGGTACAAACAGATGCACAAATATTTTTGCACAAATAATTATATGAGCCTTAAACAAGCCGGGGCAAACACAAGCTGACAACTTGTAAAAAAAATCCAAAGAAATCCAAAGATCACTGCAGGCATGTCTTAATATTTGGAAAGACACTTGTTGACAATAAATGAGTGTTTAATGTCATAAATCTACAGTCTAATGTTGTTGATCATTTGTGGGTGTGTCGAGCTCAGGTGTGTCACCCCAGATTCAGTTTCACAACACATGAAACTGTCTGTTGTGATTACTTACACCGGTAGCATTTAATGCAGACAAAAAAAAAAAAAAAGTACTGTGCCATACACTGAGTACAGTCATAACTGGTCAAAGGTCTATGATTCTAGGCTTGTATACAGCCTAGCAAAACATGCAAGAACAGTAACCGACAACGACTCGCCTCAAAGTCTTTCTCCATGGAGTTTGGCATGTGAACAGAAGCAGACGAGTTTTCCATCTATTCACATTTTCCAGGCTGGTAAATGAAAATGGATTGTATGAGTTTGAGCCTAAAGAGCCCAAACCCCGGGATACAGAGCTGGTCAGCTCAGTCACAGCACTTTACTAGAGCAACATAAGATTTCCATTAGAAGCTGATTTCACCAAACTAGACTTGGGGGAGCCAGTGGAGGCAAAAAAGGGGGGGACAGAAAAAAAAATGTCTCACTGTGCTTTTGGAGAATGTGCCTTTTATGAAATATTCCCTAACATACATGCAATTTAAAAAACCGAGCATCATCGTGATGTCACACACGATTTAAAAACATCAGCACACGCACCTGTCTAAACACTAGCAAACAAATGACACAAAGTTGCAAAGCATTACTGCGGTATCGCCTACTGTATGAAGTAAATATTATACAAAGTATCCATGAAGACGAAATAAAACAACTTCAGTGAACGAATACACGCGAGTAGCAAGACAAACTCTTTATTTCATTCGTTTCTGACTCTAGTAAATCAACTAACACGCTAGTTTTGACGCTCAACTGCAGTATATTTAGATAAACACAAGATTTAACACCACAAACGTAACATTAACACGTGCCAAGCACAGGAGAAACAACTCACCGTTGCTGTAAGAAGTCACAGCAGAAAACCGCCTAACAGACTGAAACTTCATCGTGGTTTCAGAAATTGACTGTAAAGTTTGCACGCTCCCGCAGCAGCCTTAGTGAGAGTTGGTTTAAGTTGGTGGAGGCGGGAAACTCCAATAGGGTAGTCAATCATTCAGTCTACAGCAGCAGCAGCACAATAGCTGCTGAACTGACTGCAGAGGTGTCACTGCATAGGAATGTCTGAGGACTTTTAACTCACTGTACCGCTCTAGAGACTGACACACTTCATTACTGTCACAGACCAACGCTTGCATGTCTTCTGAAATCCCAAATATTGCACTTTTGAGTTACAGCGGGACCCGATCTCGTGGTGATAATTACTAGGTTTTTGGATGCACCGGGATACGTGGAATTGATTGAAATTCCATGCTTCTTATATCAAATACAATAGAATTGTAACAAATTACAGCAGTTGCCTCCTTGAATTCCATTTTCCAAGATTCCTCATTGGTGGGAACTGACTCATTGCAGGTTACAACCTTCAGCCAGTAGGTGGCGACAAGTGACTGTTCTTATTAACGAGTCATTTGGATCATTTATTTATTTGAACAGTTATCAATGTACAAACAACTTGGCAATATCAATACATATTCACATTACAATAAACAGAGCAGTGCACACACAACAGAGCGAGAGAACAGAAAGGTGAAAATTAAATAAATAAACACAGGTTTACATCAATTTAAGTGATTTTGTGTACATTTCAACTCATTATGAAGTGCATAAAAGACCGGTATTACTTTTAAGTGCTTAGATTTGTGAAATTTTCCCATCATAAGGAATGCTTGGAATGACAAGAAAGTCATCTTTGCTGTTGTTTAGTACGAGTCCACAGATAATGTCCTTTAGGGTGAAGCTAAAGTGGTTTTAGTTTTTAATGGCATCACATTTATTAGAGTCAAATCCAAACCTAAGTCTTTATATTTTATAATGCATTTCTTTAATTTTAAGAGATTAAGGATTATGTAGTTGGTTTTAAGGATGTGAATGGTGTCTTTTTGGAAATGATAAGAAACTGAACTGATGTTAACTATGATAGAATAGAATTCAAGAAGCGGGAAGGTGTGTTTGTTTTGGTGCTTTTAAATATCAACATCGTTTGGCAAAAATTGAATAGTGCATGCACCTTTACACTGATCAATGTGATTCCACTACTGTCTGGTTCAAAGACGTGCATTGGGTGCTCCTGTTTCGCTTTTTGAGATTATTTTTACTGGTGGTGCAAAATTAGACAAAATACGTGTATCAGATATCACATAAATTATGAATGTTTACTAAATACATCTTTTCATCGTCGAATTTGATTAGCTAAGTTAAGCAGTCTTCCAAGAGTTCGTAAATGTGGTGGGGATTGTGAGTGTTGTTGTTTTGTTTTGTTTTGTTTTGTTTTTTGCTGCAGGTTATGCCTATAGTTGCCAAGAGACTGTATTTATGAGTCACAGTATCATTAATTCAATCAATCAATCAACTAGTTCATTCAAAATGCTAATTCATTCAGTCACACTACTGTTTGGAGACAGGCAACTTGTTCAATAACCACTGAACTTCTTTCAGTTTTTGGGACTAATATTTTATTGGAAATATTAATATTTGCACGGTAGTACTTCATTTCATCCTCAGATTGGCCGAGGTGTTTTCCAAGAGCTCTAATATCTGGACAGCATTATGCCAGTAGGTAGTGACAAGTGACTGTATTCAGAAAAGAGTCACTGAATCCTTCAACCAATTCATTTAAAGTGCCCCTATCAACGACTCCCAAACGATTAATTTTTCCAAACCCCTCCTTTGCGTGATAACCTGCAGGGATTGTTCCAGTTAAAAAAAGCTAGTTTTGTGAGCAGTGCTACTTTGTGTACATCCGTTACCGGGGAAACTGCTATTTTTACCGCTTAAACAATGCACTTTAAAACTTTGAGTTTTGAAATAAAGCCTTTATTGTGTGTATCTATCCCAAATATAATTCTTTTCACTGGTGGAGCCAAACATTGTCTATAATTTGTAGGTCACTCAGTACTAAGTCATATGCAAGACAATTATGTTAATACCACATTTTTGACCATTTAAATCAAAATATTGATATCATTCTTATGTGTATTATATTTTGTATACCATGGTATACCATTCTTTAAACTACAATTAATAAAATAGCATTGCGCTCGTGGGAATGCTACATGGGTATTATCTGGTTTTGGCTACATCTGAAGGTTACTTCCTTTGGACGAATTGATAACATTGTTTGATTTCCTGTTGTCCCAAACTAGATGAATTATATCTTTGCTTTTTTGGATGAATAAGATCACAGAGTGAAAACCAGATGTTTTCATGTCGTAAACACATGTTCATGAATTTGTATTGTGCTAGTTTATTCCTTTTTCTGCATGTTTGTTATGCTTTGTTTATGCGTGCACTGATTATCCACAGCTAATACAGACCAAACAGAGGGGTTTGTGAGCAATTCCTCCCGCCATGCACCACTCAAACGTTCAAAAAATTCCAAAGGGAATATAAAATGGGCTGTTAGGCAAATTATCATATAGAAACATGCCAATGCCTATTTACTTTAACTATGTGTTTGTATTCTTGGCAGAATAGCAGTGATTTTTCCGATTCTTAGTCCACGAGGAGGGAACTCTTATGCCATCCAAAAAGAATGCGCAATTCTTCCACTCCCAGTCAATCTGTCACATGTAATCCTACAGCACTGTTGCTTTCCAGTTGCAATTCATTTACAAAACCACACAAGTAAGCCTTTGTATGTTGCAGTTCACTATGACAGATTTTGATGTGCTTTTATGATTCAGTTTTTAGCTTTCATACAATGGTTTCTGATCATTCGTGACAAACTATGCAGACATAACTGTGTGTTTTTAGCATATTTTAGGATGAAACTATTAAACAAGGCTTCACGTGATTGGAAAGATTCAGGTTTGTACAAAAGTGTTTGCTATTCTGGTGGAACTTCATAATCTGTCTCTTTGTGGGCTTTTTGTTTTGTCTTTCCGTCTAAACACCTGCAAGTGAAGGTTTTCGTGAAGTGACGTCTTAACAATTAAAGACGATGTCATCGTCACCTCATGATCTGTGTTATACTTCCGCCCTCTACCGGATAGTAACATCAACTGACGAGTGATTTAGCACTTTTATGTTACCAAATTTAAACAATAAGGATGTTTGTTTATCCGCTTTCTAATTGTTTGTTTGTATCTGTAACATCCGGTATGTTTTTTTGCGTAAATGTTACGATGTGTCACCATTTATAGAATGTATCTGACTTGCAGTTTCCGTGTGTTTGTGTGTGTTTATTATTCACTGATACTTTAGACAATTTTTTTATGTAACAAACATCAGGTTTGGACAAAATTCCAATAAAATGATAAATAATTAAAATAAAGTAAATAATTAGACAAAATCTATTTTCTCAAATAATTACAAATTAAACTGTTGGCAAAAAAAAAATGTTGCCATCTTCACATTTAAATCTATTACTTAACATACAGAACTAAAACCACACACATGTACTACTAATAAAAAAAAAAACCTTCATTCTGTTTTTTAATACAATGCAAAAAATAAAACTAATGAAATATTATGTAATGTAATGAAATAAAACTAAATTATTTCTGCCAAACAATGAATTAAACAATAAAGTACATAATATGTTATTGTTTTTTGTGTATATTTATTATTTATATAAATACACATACGTGCAAATGTATGTAAGAAAAATATGTTAAACTTTATAAATCTAAATATATCACATATAAATATTTATATGTGATATAAATATATACATGTAAATATTTTCAAAATGTATGCTGTGTGTGTATTTGTACATACATATTAAATATACATGCAAACAAAAACTTTCATTTTGGATGTATTTGATCGCGATTAATCGTTTTATTTGAAAAACAATATTATTAGAATACATTTTACAAGTAAATACTATTTTCATCTTTTTAATTTTTACTTGTTTAAACTTTAGATTTGAAAAGCTTTGTTTCTGAAATTCATTGCATTTTAATCCTGCTTCACGAAAATCAAATTACTGTACACTCTTCAGTCCTGTTTGCTACTTTTTTAACGGCATTCTCTGTCCACTTCTGAACAACGATAGAAAACAAGTGGCATATTTTGGCCAAACCCTATAAAATACCTGGTTGTTGTGCCTTTTTGCTTTTACATTTAACATTTGAATTCATCTATAGCAGACACTTTATATCATAGTAGATTGACATTGGTATTGTTATCCAAAGTAAGCTTTTAGTGAGGGAAAATGCAATAAAGGTCAGAATAATACATTTTAGGCAAGGTTATCTATCGTATAAAGGCTTGTAAAGGTAAAAAGCAAACTGGTTCCCAAATCTTCTGACTGTCAACAGTTGTATATTTGATAAAAAGGAGTTGGGTACGACCAATTTTTCTAAAAATGTTTGTTTGAGGAGATTAAAGGGTGCAACTCAAATAACCAAGGCCTTAATTAGAAGGAGGTGTTCCATGTGTGTTTATTAAAACTGTGTTGATCTATCATTAAAGCCTGCAGCGGTTATCTGTTAATAATGTGTATCGCATTGGAACAGGCTGTTCATGTCTAGTGTTACTTACCAAACAGTCTGGAGCCATCTGTTTGAGGACAGAGGGGGAAAACAGCTTGTTCTTTTTAGAAGGCACACTCTTGGAAAAAAGGTACAAAAGCTGTCACTGGGGCAGTATCTATTTGTACCTTTTAGGCTCTAATATGTACCTTCAAGGTAGCAAAAGGACCCTTATATCTTTTGAAAAGGTACAGCCCCAGTGACAGCTTTTGTACCTTTTCCTGAGAGTGCCGAAGGCAAAAAGCCCTGGATGATAAGATATAAAACTGCTCAAATTCAATATCATAGGAAAATTTTACCCCAAAATTTAAATTAGCAAACAACAGCAAATGATTAATTTGTTTCAGCTTATGACTTCACAAGGCATTGATTTAGGATCCATGATTGGTGAGCTAGTGATGTAATGCGTTCCTAAAATTTTAATATACATTTTTTTTAATATTAAATAGTGCTGTCTGCTGTGTATAACACTTAACAGAACTTCCATAAATATATACACAAAGCATGAAGTATGTGATTAAAATGATCCCATCTAAGGTGCAAAACGATAAAATAATGAGAGAAAGAACAGAAAAAGCAGAAGAATGCAGCTATAATCCTTCTTAACCATGGCAGAAGTGAAAGTCACATTGTAGCCTACTTATTTTAATTCTTGCTTAGTACTTCAAAAAAGACTCTGTACTCAGAGAGGTAGGAATCTGTCATTTATTTCAACTACTAAAGCTCAAAAGGTACATATATATTAAAGGTGAAATCTACAGCAGGCATTATTCAAATCAACAACCTTATTCAATAAATAAGATGGAAGGATCTGCTCCTAAATTGATGGGTTATTAACATAAAATGTCATCAGATTAAAATAAAAAATTAAGGCAGCATATCCATAAATTGCTGGTGAAGTATCATTAAACCGTTAATAGTGCTTTTAATAAAGATAAACTGACACAACAAGTCAGTGTAAAGTGCTTTTAGGTCAGTTTACACAAACAAGTTTAAATAAAATGTTCAAATTAAACAATGTAAAGGGAAAACAAACTGAAGAGACCTATTCTGCAGAAGAATACAGTCACAGCCTCTTGTAACAACTCACAATAACTTATCTTTGTGCCAAGACACATGTCCGATAAATAAATAAGTGTGGTTCATTCTATATCAGGCAAATATTTGTGAAACAAACATGTGCGTATGTCGAAAGTACATAAGAACAGAGTTCAAGTGGTTCATCAAGGTTCAGAACATATTACTGATTGCATATTTAAGCACTTTTAATTCAAATCTTAACAGAACAAACCTTAATATGAGTACGCAAAAATATTCAGACACACTGTCGACCCTGTATTTTCCTTTTATAAGTAATACCAGTACAGCACATTTTCAACAACAAAGTGCAAAGGGTTTTAAAGGGATAGATTGTCCCAAAAAATTCAATCCTTTCATCATTTACTTATCCTTGTGCTGTTCCAAATGTCTTTGCGTGGAGACAAAATCTAAATATTTGGCAGAATGTTCACCCTGCTCTTTTCCATAAAAAAAGAACAAATGAATGGGATGCAATGACAAATTCAGTCATTTAGCATGGATTTCAAAGTATTATAAATCATGATGTGCATGTATGGAAAAGAGTGACTTTGAGAATAAAAAACATATATCTCCTTTTATGTTTCATGGTAAGCACCATACTGCTTTGCAATGGCTCGAGGGTGAGTAAATGATGGAATTGACATTTTTGGTGATTGCAGGTCCTGACCAGCAGTCTATTTTTACGCCGTTTACTATACTCTCTATATAATAAAGCAGTACTGTCTCAACAGTAGTATCTTGATTAAAAAATATCTGTTGTCTAAAGAATATTGACTTTAAGAAACTACAAAATCTCTAAAAAAATACTGTCATGTACTTTACATACTGCAAACAGCAAAGATCAAAAAAAGATCTCAGACTTCTGATGTATATTATTACAGTAATATAGCTTCTTTGGTATCTAATGCAGCAATTATTTGTAGCAAACATAGAAAATGCTTTTCTATCACATTCCAATATGCAATCAGCTCTTATTTTTTGT
The DNA here is from genome assembly GCA_032275025.1 of Enteromius treurensis. Classification (NCBI taxonomy): domain Eukaryota; kingdom Metazoa; phylum Chordata; class Actinopteri; order Cypriniformes; family Cyprinidae; genus Enteromius; species Enteromius treurensis. The sequence goes on along the minus strand of JAUCMU010000021.1, from coordinate 464,896 downwards.
GCTGTTATACCACTTCCTTACAGCAACTCCACTAGTGCTGCTAATTACACACAGTGCTCCTCCAAGACTCCACCATGTGGGCTTGCGGTTGAGGAAAAGGAATTGCAGAATGAATGCCAGGAGCACGTCCATCGTCCTCATCAGCGCAACAGGCCCTGCTTTCTCAATCTGCAGGGCTTTGGTGAGGAACGTCTGGCCGGCAATACCGAGCAGCCCGATTGCCATGAGCGTCCACCTGTCCCAGCCGCAGGACGGAAGGGTCCATTCGTCCAAGATGAACAAAACTATGATGCACTCGATGAGTCCCAGGACTGCATAGTACCACACGGAGAGGTAGTAATGAACACTTTTCCCTATTTTTCTCAGAATGACCATAGTGCAAGCCGCTCCGACCGCTCCTGTGAAAGCAGCCACCGTGCCTTTGATGTGACTGGTGTAGTCTCCTTCGATCCCAGACAGCTCGCCACCAAAGAGGAAGGGAGGTCTGGCTATCAGTATGACCCCGGTGAGCGTAAACACAGTAAAAACCACGTCCCATATGGTGCACCTCTCCTTGAGGAAAATCCAAGCCAGCAAGGATGTGAAGACTGGATTACTGAACATTATAACCGTGGCATCAGCGAGGGGCATCTGGAGAACTGCATAATATAACAAGATCATGGCGTTGGAGCCCAGGAACCCTCTGAGGAACAGGTAGATTCGCATACCCCTTGGTCCCAAAAAACCAGTACTGAAAAAATGTTTAAAAAGGTTATAAGTCATTCCCAAACTGTGGAGTCAAATGAATATTGAATCCAATTACAAGGTCAAGAGATTGATACTTATGTATTACATATTCAACATAGTATTTTGGATACACACTTAAAGGTTGATCAGATTCATACTTGTTTTATGGATTCTATTAAAAGTGCCATAGAATGCATTGAGAGAGTATTTTAAATTGTTCACTGATATGTACATAGAAGGTAAGTAGCTTAGGTAAGGGGAAAAAATGCCCAGAAACGGTTTTACAGGTCCATTTACA
>JAUCMU010000021.1:404973-463772 GCA_032275025.1 Enteromius treurensis | reverse complement strand
AAGTAGGAAACGATGGTGTTTGAGACTCACAGTATGTTATGTCCATGTACTGAACTGTTATTATTCAACCATGCCAATATAAATTCAGTTTTACATTCTATGGCACCTTTAATGTATCAGATGCGTACTACTTGTATTTTAGAGTCTTGTATCATATCAGATTTATACTTTTATTATAGAGTCTTGCAGTTGTATCGTATAAGATAGATATATATTTTTGTAAGAAATCAGTTTCATATTGCATTATAAATTCTTATCAGATTCATACATGTATTATTCATATCTGTATTATATATTCTTACTTGAAATTTATCAGATTCATACTTGCATTATACATTCATATTTGTGCTATGGATTCTTATTTGTAATATAAGATTCAATATTGCATTATACATTTAAACCTGTAATATCCTTGTATTACAAATTCATGCTTGCATTACATATACTTACTTTGAATACATTAGATGTATATATGTTTTATACTATCATACCTGTATTACATTTACTAATGATATATCAGATTTATAATTGTATTATACACTCAAACTTGTAATATATCAGAATCTTACATGTGTTGTAGATTCATACTTGTATCATAACAGATTCTTGTAATACAGCAGAACTATAGATTCATACTTGTAATATATCATGGCTGGCATGACAAACACCATCTGGAAGAAGCACCGTATCGCACTGATTTCGATGGCATGCATCCCCTCAATTTTCTTCACAAGAAGAGCTGCAGCAGAGAAGAAAACGGATGCTAACAAGGAGTACAGAAGGCCCAGCCCTGGACATGCTGGTTTCTTTTCTGTGGATGAATAACACAAAACACTTTTACATCACAGGATAGCATGCTGATTAATTAATAGTTTTGAATTGATCAATATATTAAAAGAGAAAAGCCACTAAATGCAATTTAAGTAAATTATCCTTGTGACCATAATTGAACAAAATTCAGATTTAAAGAACTTACAGCAGAATTCACAATGATTCTCAACAAAATGCATATCCTTTAAAAATAAATAGACGTTAATGTAACGCATACATCAATTAAATTGTAATATTTTTAATGTCTATTATCTCTGTTTAAGTGATAAATTATATATATATATAATTTCAGCAATTTCTTATTAATATGTGATTTTAGAGAAAATATGAATACATTAATCATAAAGACAGAAAAGTCTCTGTATAGCAGGAATGACCAAGTTGTTAAACCATGGTAACCACAAATTAACCATGGTTTTGCTACACTAACCATAGCATTTGTTTTAAAACAATGATTACAAACCACGGTTACTACACTTTTATTATAATAAAACCATAGTTCATTATTCACTGGAGCACCATATGAAAACCCTTTAGCACCACAGTCTTTTTAGACAAACTCTTTGCAGAAATGATGGAAATGAGACATGAGAAGTACACAGCATGGTTTGGCTTTGTGGGGTGTGATCTGAATTTTGATGTGGAATGAGATGGAGGGAGCAAAACAGCACGAATCTCAACACACTGTTGGTGATCCTGTTTAACTTTTACAATGAAGTGATATCAAATGTGACGGAAATTATTACGCAACTATAGGAATCTTTACTACCTGTAGGTGAGCTGGGTTCATGCTCAATCAGGTTGTGTGGTTGCCAACCCTGGACAAAAGCCAAATTGTATCAAATGTCCCTTGAGGACCTGGCCTCACACATAGATCATGGGCCCTGGAACATAACACATACCCAACAATACGGGTTTGAGTTAAAACAAACAACTTCACCTGACACAACCGAAAGAAAAGCATGCTTCCTGGTGTGATTCACACATAGTAATTCCCACAAAGCCAGTACTGTTCATAGTTATAAAAACTTCTGGTTCACCACTCCTTGTGAAAATATGTCATTTGCCATTTCCTTTTTGTAAGAGGCAAGATGACAACCTAAAATACTTTGAGAAATACAATGGGAACACCAAATACATAATACTTGAATAGAGTGTAACATGGTGTACAATGCATCAGGTAGTACAACTGACACTGTACACATCACTGTAGCATCCTAGTGTTTTTTATGTACTTGCTTGGTCATACAAAATCTCATTTCAAATATAGCATGAACAGCCAAGGCTGATACAGTGTAAGTGTTCCCCTTTCAAAAGTTACCATGGTAAGCACAGTTTCCTACAACAAAGTGTTACAGTTGGGTTCCGGAAATAAAAATCCCATTCATTTCTCCATTGGGGAAAAAAAAAAAGCACAAAAATGACCAGTTTTCACTTTGTAACATATTTTGTGACAGCCATTACCGTTTTAAGCAATGTGCAACTTGTATATATCTGTTAACATCTCAAAAAATGGGTTTCGTGACCCTTTAAACTTCTAAACCTCTAAAGTCAGACTTCTTAAATTTCCAATACCAAGACTACTGAAAAGTGGACGGGAACTGTTGTACTTTATTGTATTATACACAATTGCGGTAAATTTGCCAAATGTTGCCGTATTATAAGAATTGAACGGTAGAAATACAAACTTTACTTTTTTTTAAACAGGTGGCTATAAGTAACCAAAGTATATTTTAAAAGTGGAAACAATGGTTACTGTGGTAACTGTATGTAAGGGGCTTGATACAAAGTAACTGTTCTGTCAGCGTTTATGAAAAGAAGTTACCGTGGCAACTGTCATTTATCCTACAGCATTATACTTAATATTTAGTTACTATAAATTGATTGCGATCACAGCTCATTGTGTTACATTTTTAATTGGCATATGGCTAAGACACAGTTCCCATAGATTTACTGTAGTATCAACGGTACTCTTAAAAAAAGATACAAGGTTACTAGGTTGAATGTGTGTTAGAGGTTTGATACAAATCTGCAAAGTCATGTCAAATCATTAATGGCAGGCTTCAAATACCAAGTTACCACAGCTTTATTGTAGTTGTATCAATAATTATAGTAACTGATGTACTTTAAAAGAGGAAACGATGGTAACCATGGCATGTAATGGGTTTGATACAACTAACTGTTCTTGTCAGCTTTTACAGAAAAGACTCTTAAAAGTTACCATGGCCATCCTGTCATCCATTAGGAAAATTAAAGGATTTACTAACAATAAATAAATAAATAAAATAAAATAAAACAAATAATAATAATAATAAAAGGTTTCAATATTTAAAACATCACGGTTTTGCTACACTACCCGTAGTTTAACTATGGTATTTTTAGTCAAACTGACAAAGTTAGTAATCAATACGCCACATGGTTAAATTGATGTTTCCTTATACGGCTGATGTTAAACCTCTACGGTCGTGATAAATTAATAAGGAGTTTCCTTGTTTAACAGTTGTATTCATTTCGTTTATCATTAATCGCTATATTACTGTAACGTTAGTTATCGTAGATTAATATGACTAGACAGAGCAAGAGTAACATTTAAAATGCTTTATAACCATGGTTACTATGGTGAACGTAACTGTAACACTCAACGTGTCAGAGGTCACACAGGTGTAGAAATAGAAACCACAGAAATAGATCGATCGGAGATCAAATTCGGGATCTTTGATAAAAAGGCATCTTCCGAACATGTAAGAGTTACGCTCAGTTTACCTTTTTGAACTGTGTTTGCCCCCGTGTCCTCCTCCTCACCATCGTCGTCATCATCATCATCATCATCCTTCTCATCGCGGTCAGGGTGGTTTCTCTTACAGCAGCAAACCGGCAAACAAACCCGGTAAAACGCCGGGCCGTTGTCCCGCCGGCAGTCTCCTGCGTCAGCATCCGTACCCGCTGGCACTTCTGATCGAGTTCGCAACTCAATATCCTCCCCAACGTTCCTATCGACAACTTTATGACAAAGCACCCTGATGTCGTCTGCTCTACAAGGGACAACAGATAAATCTGTGTCATTATTACTCACAGAGCCATTGCGCTGTCTAATATCACCCATGACAGAGGACAACCGTTGCTTGGCATACCTTGAACACGCGTCTTGACACACGGTTGCCTTCGGGTAGAAATGGTACCGAGCAACAAGTTAAATAATTAACCTTGTACAAAGAAAGAGGTGTTTGCGTTGCTCTGCCACTAGAGGAAGACAAAACGTGGTTGGAGAGCGGTTGGACGACAATGACGTTTCACAGCGTTTGAATTCAGAGACTATGGAATCACGCGCGTGTACTTACACGATGACGTCATGAAGTATTCTCATGAGGCTTCACAACGTAGATTAATTGAAACGAAAAGTTTGGGAAACTATCTTTGTTTTGATTTCAACGTTTGACAGGTTTCGTGCATCGGTTTAACACTTGACGTATCACGACAAAGCAGGGTGATATTTTTTTGTAAAAGTTTTATTAGTTCTAAACAAAAACAAGATCTAGTAACTAACCTTCCTTTCCACGTTTACTTTACCTCAGGAACTGAGATCTAAGTCTATTGCTTTCTGATTATTAAAAGACACTGAGTCAAAACAAGCTTTGAATCTATCACACCCAATGTGGTTAAATGGGTCGATTTTGTTTAAAAAAGTTAAAAATGGCTTTTTACACCACCGTAAAAATGTAAACAGTTTGTTTGGCAGATTGTTATTACGTCAACAGTTAACTGATTTGACCTTTGTTGTTTCCTTATTATACCTCTTTAGTGACTACATGGCAAGCATGAGAGTGTGTTAACAACAGCTTTTGTTTAAAAGGGACAAAAAAACGGGAAAAAGTGAAAAGTGCAGAACAGATGGTGACAAAAGAGAAAAAGACACAAAGGGCGTTTCTAGAGAGGCATTCATCTGGAATTATTATTATTAGCGCTAGGCTAGATCATGCATGTAGTTTCACAAAAGTCTCGTCTGTGTGAGGGTCTGGTTTTCTGCGCTTTCGATCGGCACCCTAACTGCTTAGGTCGATCATCAAGTGCTCGTAGATCTGCGTTTTCCCTTTAAAGCTGGACGCCAGCAGGAACTCTCGGTTGTCAATGGACACCAGCGAGAATGCTCTGGGCGCCTGGACATTGAGCTCCTGGAAGTGCACAAACTGGCCCTTCTTGGTGTCCCACTGATAGACCTGGGTTAGCGAGTAGTCGCTGCCTAGGATGGCGTACTGCCAGTTGCCGATGGAGACGGGCTGGAAGACCATGGATCCCCGCGAGGGCATTGTCTGTATCTCTGTGAACATGGAGCCATCCCACTTCATCACCTTGGAGTCACCGATGAAGCGCGTCAGACAGACAAACAGCTCCCCCTTCACCTTGAAGTGCTTGACGGCATAGACGTCCTCCATCTCTGGAATGTCCGTCCGTCTGTCGAACTGCTTCAGGCTTCTGCTCCACTGGTAGATAACGGGCCGCTGCGAGCTGCTAGACAAAATAAGGTGGGGCTTGCCCGCAATATCCAGATACTCCACGTCCGTGTCGCGGTACCAGGCATGGAGAGACTGGTGAGAGTAGAAGCCGTTGCCGTTCCACTTGTACACCGTGGTGGAGCCGGCCTTGGAGCTGTCTGCTATCACGAAGAAGAACTCGCCGTCCACCCGGAACGTCTCAATGTCGTTGGGTTTTCTGATTTTCAGGATGTCGATGTCCTGGATTTTGATGAATTTATTGGCCGAGCTGTCCATTTTGTAGATGTGAGAGCCGCCGAAAAGTTGGGCCACTACGATGAAGAGGTGGTTTTCGATGACCATCGGCTTGCACACTACTGTGGAAGTGCCTGTAATGACAATCACAGAAATGCACTAATTAAAAATCTGCATTCTTTTGAAAACAGGCTAATTTTGTAACTCCCCTAGGTTAAACAGTTGAGTTTTACTGTTTTTGAATCCATTCAGCTGATCTCTGGGTCTGGTGGTAGCATTTTTAGCTTTAGCTTAGCATAGATTATTGAATATGATTAGACCGTCTAAAAATGGCCAGAGAGTTCCAATATTTTTACTATTTAAAACTTGACTCTTCAGTAGTTATGCCTGAAAATAGTCCCCAGCCATTTTAGGGGCGGCGTAATAGTATGGCAGCAAAGTTCCTTGATTATTACGCCAGAATGAGAATATAGTTCCTAATTATATCATCCTAGAAAACCTTTTCATTTTCCGTTGGTCTTAGTACACAATGTAACTATAGAAGAGTCAAGTTTTATATAGGAAAATTCTAGAAATTCTTGGGTCATTTTGGAGTGTGATGCTAGCGGTCTCATTATATTCAATGATCTATGCTAAGCTACAGCTAAAAGTGCTGCCGCCAGATCCGTTTTATTTAAAAAATAAAATAAAAGGTGGTGTGTTCCTTTAACTGGCCCTTTTTAACCATTTCTTTGTGGCGTTGCGCTTGGGGCATTCGGACCAGAGCAGCGCTGTGATGTGTGATGCTCACTCTCTATGGTGTCATAGGCTCTGAACTCCATGTTGACGTGGTCCCATTCCATAAAGCTGCACTTTCCAGAGAAAGGCTGGGCATATACGACATACTGATCGTTCCCGAATGTAAAGGCCTCCACAGATATGGACTCAAATGCAAGGGTTTTCTTTAAAGCAAACTCTGCGACAAACAAACAAAGATTTTACATAGAACATTTTTTAATATGGCAATATTAAAGTTTGAATGTTTATATTGTCACCATATTATACAAACCATTCTGTCGCCCAGTTTTAAACTGCTAAATATGGACAATTAGGATGTAATTATTAATATCGTTTTTTTTTTGTGTATTGTCAAACGCTATACAGTTGACTTTACTCAGTAGCTATTTTTTTTAGCTTTGAGGCTGATGGAATATATATTCTTATATATGATTATTATTATATTATCACGGCCAATTTTGAATTCATATTTGGCAAATTTTTTGCAATTTAAATTTGGAAATTTGTCATGCATTTTGTCTCATAAATTGCATTGCATACATCAGCTATATACTCTTTGGCAGTATTTTTTTATTTTTATTATTGATATACTTTTGTTTAATATTTTGAATGCAAATGCATTGCTATATTTCATGTTTTCATGAAAAAGTTTAACATTAAAATAAAGTTATTTTATTTTAGTTTTTTAATATCTCTAGATTTTATTTCAATATTTTAGGCATTAGAAATAGTTAAACTATATGTAGTTATAAATACAGTTACGCAAAAATATAGTTTTAGGTATTAAATATAGTTAAAGATATAGTTCAATTTGTAAAACTGTATTATTTTTCAGTTAGTTTATTTTATTTAAAATAACATGTTTTTTTATGAGTTTAGATTAGTTAGAGTTGTTTTAGTTCCAAAATGTGCATTATTACTGAAGGACAATTAAAACATTATTTAAAAGTTATTTTTCATATATACATACTTTTGTACTTTGAAAACTTTTTACACATTTGATATTTACATTATTTCTTGTTCAGAAAAAAATTACCATTAATGATGAATGTTGTGTAATGTAAACAGATTTTTAAGGTAAATATAATATTTTGCTTGTGAATTGCTTGAATTCACGCAGGCTAATGCATTTCAGCAGACATGCAGTATCGGCTTATTTCAAAGCCAGAATCTCAAAAGAGTATACTGCACAATTACCTGCTGTAATGCAGTCAAAGGACTGAGGCACCAGGTCATTTATCTTCTTCCCTTGATAGGGTGGAGGCCCACTGCAGTATAACTGATCCACCGTGGCATTAGTGCTGTACATCCATTCCACCAGCCACTTCAACTTACAGTCACAACTGAACATGTTTCCTCTGAGATCCCTGCTCAGTGGATTTACAGATTATATTTATATCACTTTTTCTTGTATATTACATAACAAGAAAGTTGGGCATGTGCTGTAAAATACATACACTTTTGTTAAGGCATCCATTCCTTTGAAAATATCTTTGGGCAGTGTCTCAAGATTATTGTAGGCAAGACTCCTAAAAAACAAAAATGTTTACTTTAACTACATGAGTTAGCATGAACTAAAAAAGACAAATATACTTGCAAAGCATTTCTTAATCTTAATGTAATCAACATTCAACAATCTATAGCCTATCTGTTGACAACAGTTGTGAACATAATCATTTTCATCAATTAACATGAATACCAAATTATACACTAATGTAAATATACATAATAATAATAATAATAATAAAATATTAATGTATTGGAATTTTATAGTTCAAAATATACTTACAGGTGAATGAGAGATTTTAAACCTCTAAAGGCATGGGGTGAAATCGACTCGATTTTGTTGTTTTCAATAAATCTGAGACAGAGAGTTGCATTTATATTGAAAATGACTGGTAATCTAAAAAAAGAGTGAATAATGATGTTTTCAAACGTAGAAAATCAAACTCACAGATATTCCAGATGTGGCAGGCCTTGAAAAGCATCTTCGTCAATGGAGTTGAAAGAATTGGCTGTAAACAATCTAGGAAGTCATGGCAAAAAAAAAAAAAAAAAACATAGTTCCAGTGGTTTCAACGTTTGTTTCTCTAGATATTAAACGATAGTTCACCCAAAAATGAAAATGGCTCATCAGTGGATCCTCTGCAGTAAATGAGAGCCCAAACAGCTGATAAAAACCCCTCACATTATCCACAAGTAATCCATACCACTCCAGTCCATCAACTGTGTTTGTAAGACAAGTCCTATGCATAATACGGTTTTTTTTCTCCCATGAAAATGTCAGCTTGTCTGAACCAGGAGAGAAATATAAGCAAATCAGGAACTGTTTACACATGAAAACAATCTAAACAAAGAACAGTTCTAAACAAATATGTGGGTAGGTTTTGATGTAAAAGGACAACGGGGGTGGATTATTGTGACGTTTTATCAGCGGTTTGAACTCTCATTCTGACGCCACCTATTCACTGCAGAGAATTTTTTTTTAATGTAAATATTTAGCAAATTTTCATATTTAGATGAAGCAATGTTTCATTTGTTAACACAAAATATTTGTGACCACAAATATGTTTCACTTCAGAAGTTGGATCAACCCCAGACACGAGTAGGCCTATATATGGCAATCGGTTTGATCTTGATGAAGACAAATGACATCAGCATTCTCTCTGTTTTTAATTACATTGCTGAAAGACCCCTGTCAGACACAGTTATTTCTAGTTTAGCATGTACCCAGCCAGACTGGTATTTTCACATAATCTTCTTAGAAAAATTCTTTCCATATGTGCCGATGACAAGTTATTGCACAATCAGACCAAAGGCAGGGCAGAAAAGATAAAAGACTGGTCATATTTTGCATAACACTGCCAGGTACATTTGCATGTGCTGTTGTGTGAGTTCACATTTGCATAGAAACGCATCACTTACTGCCTTCAAGCCTTTTCCGAGGCACATTTAAAAGGATTTGTGAATCATAAAACTGCAGAGATTTCCTTATTTGTTAATCACGAGGACAGGGCCATGTCCCTTACAGAGCAGCTGCATTGCATAATATTCACACCAATTTAAGAGCTTTGAGAAATTAGACACGCTGAAGAATGTCCCCAAACTGGCCGTTTTAAAGGGGGACGGGCTGTAATTGCCTAGAACAGACATTGGACCACTTAACATGGTGATCACCCCATCCTGATCAAGAAAAAGAAAGAAAAGAAGAAAAGAAAAAGCACACACATAACACAAACAGAAACTCACAGAAGCTGAAGGGATGGCGTGTGGAGAAAGCTTCCCCCTGCAATCTCAGTGAACCCAGACTTCACAAATGATCTGTTAGGAAAACAATCAGTGCACTTTAGATGCAACACATGCATATTGAGAGATTGATACATTCGAGTCTTTTTATCTGCATCGTACCGTTATAGTAATCCGTACTGTACTGGAACGTAACGTGAACTGTAAACTTACAGTGAGACGACATCGGGAGGGAAGCTGTGTGGCACAGATCTGACGTTTTCACACAAGGCGTTATCTTTGGTGCATGTGCATCCAGAGGGGCATCTGGGTTGTTTGCCTCTTCTGCTCTCAACTAACAGCAGTAGCGTGGCGACCCAGAGCACAAAAGTGTATCCTCGTATGCTCCTGTTTGCATATCCCATCCTGTCCCGGTGTGTTCCTGAGTGCCGCGGGCTGCTGTGGTGTTTTCGCTGGTGATAAGTGCTGGTCTGCTGGTCGCCTCCCTTCAGTTGTGTCCGTGTGATGAATGTCTATGTCTCAGTGTGTCAGGCGCTCATCCAAACGATTCGTTCTGCTATAATGAAAATATCCAGCGGGCTTAGATTTCCCTAGTCGCATGCAGATTTTTGATAATAAACCGATTTATGGTTGTACAAACAACCGAGGGGGGAAACTGAACTGGGAAAATGAAAGTGGGAAAATAAAAAAAATAAATAAAATCCTTGGCGACGCGGGGTAAAGCGTCAAACAATTCCTTCAGATCCTGGGAGAATCCCTCTTTTGCATCATGATGTACCAGCTGCTGTCCAATGGTGTTATTACTGTGAATGCGCATGAACCAAATCCATGAATAAGGGATAGTGAGAATATTCATGAGGCTTTGAAGAGATGCACCTGCGCCCCTCAAGCAATCAAAAGGAGATAAGAAAGAAACACTACGCTGTTATATGCATTCATGTTTTTTTTTAATCATTATTCTTTTTATAGAATAATGTACACTATTTTAATGGTTCCATAATTAATTTACCTTATATTTATAAAGACTAGCCTACGTGTTAATTGTATATAAATTTATATTGCTTTTTAAAAGCATTTATATATATATATATATATATATATCAATATATATATCAATCTTTGCTTACGTTTATATTAAAACTATATATATAGTTTTAATATAAACGTAAGCAAAGATTGATAAATACAATAACAAATTTATTATTTATTGTTAATGCATTGGCTGTCGTATGAATTAACTAACAACAAGCTATAACAAAACAACATCAATTCAGTTTTTATTATTATTATTTTATCAACAATTATTATTATTATTCATAATCGCATTGCGTAATGATTTCGGGTCTTTGTTGGAAGCCCATGAGGGCGTTTCTTTGTTTCTTTGTGTGTATTTTTCACATAGACACTTGGGAACAGTAAAGTGCCTGTCCTGATGGCTGCAACTCTTTCAGTGCTTTCATTTTTAGCATTTTTCCCGCATAAAAGACCAGTTGTTCTAGTTTTGAGAAAATGGCACTTCGCCTCCATACCCCCATAATTTCCCATCACTGAAACTTTACCAATTTCCGATAAAAACAAGTGTGAATTATGATGCGAACAATAAAGTCTGTTTGCAACAAAGGACACTGGCAACTAAAATCACACCCAAGCCCTGGCTATTTGCCACTTTTATGTTTGATCATGTATCATATCTCTTATTTTCTTAATAATTTATGTAAATAACTGTTCTTACGAATACACTGTAATACGACTTTCACACAAATGGAGACAATAGACTTGGCCGTAATAGTTCGCATTAAATGCAGCACAACGACACCAGACATTACGCAAGAGGGAGGACGGAGCGGGGCTACCTTTGTTTTTGCCACGTGGTTTATACGTCATCACTTCGCGCCCGTCTGGGACTCCGCGGCATGTAAACACAGATGAGCGGCATGGATAAAACTGCTCTAGACCTTGTTAAGGTAGTTATGAATCATTGAATTTCATGCGTAATTTATCTTGCAAAATGATATTTGTGGCCTTCTGTCTTGATTTAAAGCACATTTCTTCGTTGGAGAAATTAATCATGTAAAGTCTGACATGAAAGGCTAGATTTTTTTAGACAGTTAATTGAACAAAATATTAAAATATGTGTTGAGTGATATGAATAGGGTTTTTATGGCTCATACAGTATGATGTAATGAGAATATGGTGTTTAAAGGAGCAAAAATATTCTGTTTGGTGCAATTGCTGATATTAACATGGCCAAAAAAGGTAAGGTTTATTTCTAAAAGCTTGTAATGTAAATAAAAGCCATCTTTATAATTGTTAAGCAGGCAGATGAATACCAGCTGGCACTCTAAGTTGATGTTTAATCTGGATGTTTAAGGCTTTGTTGTTTTTATTATGGAGGTAAACATATAATGCAATGCATCGTAAAGACGATTGAGAGAGCAACAAATAAATGTTTCTCCAAAGCCTAACTGATTTTATTTGATACTCAGTTTTACTACGTACAACCACACACACACACACACACACACACACACACACACACACACACACACACACACACACACACATATAAATACAATAGTGTCAAAGAAATCTCAATTTTCAGTTTTTACAATTTTGCTGTAATTGTTAGCAATTTGTATTATTAGTGTATATAATCCCATACATTAGATTGTGTCCTTTCTTTCTTTCCTTCTCTCCTTCTTTCTTTCTAAAATGTAATTCCGTGTGACAATAGTTTACATACAAAAAATCTTTAGAACAAGACTTAAAATGGCCTTAATATTCTCATTTAAATGGTTAATGCATTATGCAGTGTACTTATTCAATATGTAATGCCATTTTTGTGTAGTTTAAGTTCACCAGGAATCTCTTTGGTCTTTCCCCGCATTATAAGTTTATTTCATGGGTCTAGTTGTTGTACTGACCTTCACATGATGTGGCCTCCAGCCTTCGACGCTGGGTGTTGTATTTCCTGTCCTGTGCTGAAGTGGCATCATGGCAGCTGACTCAGTATATCAGTACTTTCCCAGTTTGCTGTGGTCAGCTGCTCACCTTCCCCTCACTTTTGTGGTCCTATACTTGTTCATTATATTTGTGCTTGAATACCAAAATATACAGTGACCTGCAAACTGTTAATGGTGCTTCTGTGCATTGTGTGCTATCAGTTTCTTGTCGCTGACCTATGAAAATACTGTGCTGTGTTCCGTTTTAGGTCCATGGAGGTGGAGGTTATGACTCAGATTTCAGCGATGATGATGACGGTGGGGGAGGGCAGTCCAAATATGGCGAGAATAGGTGAGAGTTTGTCTTATATCACTGACAAAAAATAGCATGTTTTCATATTTTGGGGTATTATAGCACCATGGTAATGCGATGTTATCTCTTTTTGTGCTGGTCCTCTTGTGTGTATTTGGTTTTAGGGCGGGTAAAGACGAGCTGTTGCAGAAGCCATTCCAGAAAGGAAAACACACCAAGGTGGCCCACAAAAATGTTGCTGCCCATGAATGGGACAGGTACACGTCACATCCATACAGTCAAAGTCCAAACTGCCTAGTTTGAGTGTCTACTGAGATCAATATCGTTGTTTTTCCTGACAGAGAGGAAGCCAGAAACCGACGACAACACCTGATATCATTGAATGCTGTATCCTGTCAATGAGTATTTTTCAGGAACTATTTTGACTAACTTTTTCTTCACAGTTCATTTTGCACTGCTCTAGAGACTGAATGAGACTACAAAGTAAAGCACCGAATGACACTCACTCAAATTAAGATGAAAATTAGTGCTGTCAGACGATTAATCGCGAATAATAACATCCAAAGTTTTCGTTTGCATAACATATGCATGTTTTCTGTCTATATTTATTATGTATATATAATTACACCCACATTCAGAGTAGTTTTTGAAAATATTTACATGTGTTTACAGGCCTATATTTATACTCATTTAATTTATATTATAAATAAGCATCTTATATGAAAATAATATTTTTTTGAAATATATACATGCATGTCTGTGCGTTTATATGTACATAATAAATATACACAGCGCACACACACACATATATTGTGTAAATAAAAAAATCTAATTCAAGTTAAAATATAACACGAGTGTTGAAAGTGTATTTTTAGTGATATTTTGACCAATGTAAATGCATTTTTCCTCTTTAAATCATTTCTTTTGAGTGTTAAAAAGTCCTTAACAGCATTTTGTAAGTTTGAACGGCACAAGAAATTTGTCAGCGACTACATTCTGTACTATGGAGGACAGATTCAGGAGTTCGGACGATCCACGTAAGTGTCTGTATTCCTTTTTTATGATATTAAACGTTTAATGTATGCGGTTAGCCGGTGCAGAAATGACACACTTCGGCTTTATTTTCAATTGAAGTTGTTTTAAAAGATGCTCTGTGTTTCCATTCACAGGTCTAAAGACAAGACAGACCTGGATGTGGTGAGAGAGAACCACCGTTTCCTGTGGAGAGAGGAGGATGAGGGGGATATGACATGGTAATGTCTGCTTCTCTCTGTTCGGGGTTCGTTGTAATCTTGAATTGTCACCCTAAGATAAAACGTCTGGAATGTTTAGGGAGAAAGAGCTGGCAAAGAAGTACTACGATAAGCTCTTCAAGGAGTACTGTATTGCTGACCTCAGCAGATACAAAGAAAATAAGGTTTGTCTTGTTTTTTTCATTTTAACCTTGTGACATATGAAATGATAGTCGGAATCCAATTTTTCTGAAGTAGAACGTTTTAGACGTTTGTATTATATTGTATTTGATACATAATGCTTTAATTGCCTTTATGGTTTTGATCATTTATACATCAAATGTTTTTAAGGATTACATGCTTCTGGCAACATGCAATTTTTTAGTATCCTAAACGCCTTATCATTTCTGATTTACTGAATTTAAACTTTTCTGTTACTAGTTTGGATTTAGGTGGCGCATTGAAAATGAAGTTATATCTGGAAAAGGTAATTCAGTAACATTTCTACTCCTCTATACTTATACTTGTGTTTATATATATTACAGTCACACTTTAGTTTGGAGTGCATTTCTGACTATTACCTTACCATGAATAGGATCAGATTAAATCATCTAAAATATGCTCATGGAAAATCATGCATTAAAGAGGCAGTATGCTAATAATATGCATGCTAATATGCAAGTAGTTAATAGTGAGAAGTGGGTCCTAAACTGAAAACATTAATATGTTCACACGCTTGACGCATTCTGGTTGCATAACACGCAAAACACAAATTCAGAGCAATAACGTCCTCAGCCACTTGGTGGTGATACAGGTTTACCTTTTGTAAAGAGACACTGTCATCTGACCAAACCAAGGGAGGACTAGGATTAACAAACAGCTTTTTCTCAGCATCGCTGCGAGCTAAGAAAGAGCTGGTTTTTGCATTGCACTCCATTTGTATAATACATATTCAACATATAAGTAAACTGCTTAGTTAGTTAAGAATCCAGTGTTCAGAGCAAAGCTGGATACGCTTGTTTTCCCTGTGAACTGATACAGAGGCACAGAGGATTACATTTGTATTTAACTGATTTCCAATATTTGCACAAGCTATGCTGATGACTGCTAGTTCTGAATTTTCTTACCGTTTAGCATATCGATTGTTATATGATAGTAACCTAATTGTGAGGTGGTGAGTTAGCCTGTGTCATAACAAAAATCAATGATTTGAATACTCTTGTCTCTGGGTCGTGGTTCACGGTCAAGCTATCTTGGTAGGTAAACAAGGGGGAAGTACGTGAAAGAATCGGTGAAATGACACAAACAAAGACAATTCAATGAAGATGCCCTTCAATAACTGATGAAATGATCGTATGCTGTCACACTTGAGTCACGGAGCATCTGCCATCAGGCATCGCTCGCACCCTGAGCCGCAGATTAACCACCGCAAGCTGCTGCCGTGATACCACACACACAGTAGATTCGATGTAGCAGTAGTTCATAGAGCAAAAAATCTTTTCAAGCATGTTTGATCAAATTCAGAGACTCTATTGAAGGATCACAGTGACAGTGGAGTTGATCTCAAGACAATACAATCCATTTTAATGAGTATAGATACATAGAGAACACAATAAGTCTCAATTTTAATTATACATACAAATATAGCTGCTATTTATTACATCGTACAAATACGTGATCTTATAAAAAGAAATGATATTTTAAATGCTACTATGTGTGAGTAAAAAAGTATAGTAATAATAAACAGGGGTCCGGGACCCACTAGGGGGCCTCAGCACAATTTCAAGGGGCCCGCAAGAGCCATTCAATTATTTGAATAAGATGTGTTAAAATTAGATTAAAACAGACAAAATGTTTATTTCTAAAAGTATTTTTATTTGTCATCAGGACATTTTTAAACTGCCACTGAAATTAATGAAATAATATGTTTGACGTGAAGCTCTAAAATATTTGATCAGATAAGGAAATGTTATTTGCGAATGAAAATAAATATAATACATTTAAAGAATAGTAATATCAAAAGTAAAAAAAACAAAAAACAACATCAAATCACAAAATACAAGGTGCTTTTTCAGCAGAAGTACTAGAAATATGGGGGTCTATAGAGTCAAAAAGGTTGAGAAACTATTACTATTGTACATATTTAACATTAAACTTGGGAACATAACCAGAGCAGCATTAGGTCTAAAGCTGAGTTTATTGAAGATTTCATCTGAGTAACCGTCCACAACGTCTTCGAACGTATTGGCAAGTTTTGCAGTAGTATGTCAAAGCATGTTTGGTGACCAGAGCTTTGTATTTCTGCTGCCGAAGGACATTTTAACAGGTCCCTTTAAGAGATTGTCATGAGGAGTTCCCATCTGCTGGTCATTTTTCACAGTACAGCATCATGAGGGCATCCCTCGGACTCCTAATGAGGGTAAACCCTGATGCGTTTTGTCATTTCTCCAAAGACGCTGTTTGTCAGCTTCCCTGGCTTTAACAGCTTCAGTGCTGCTCACGCAAGCTTAATTGGAGAGATCGGAGTGGTATGTACGTCATCAGAGAGACGGGGTAATTGGGAGTCTCATTAATCCGCATGTGCAACGTGAGGTTGATGCCTCAGTCACTCTCTCTGCCGCGAGATCATCTACCAGCCACGTCAAAGCTCAAGCCGTGTTCCGTCACTAAACCAACAAATTTTCAGAGAGGCTTTTTCCATTCAGAACATAGCTGGAAGGCATTATAATATCAGTCTCAGAAATGTAACTAGAAGCTTATTTTTGGCCACAGAATGAAAAATAATGCTAATAGCGACTTCAGTTGAGACTTTTTTTTTTTTTTTTTTTTATTCTTGGATTTGCAAATTATGCATAAACTCATAGTAGTGAGTCTGCATCTCACAATTGTTGCTTATATACATATAGTATATACTATATATTAAAAAAAAATGCAATTACTTTTTTTTCTGCCATGAAAATTTTTTTTAATTGAGAGTTTACAATATTGGAGTTGCAACTTTTTAACTCATGTGTTTCTCAGAATTGGGTGTTTATATTTTCCGGTTCTTTAGTTTTATATCATGCGTTTCCAGCATGTTATTAATAAATAATTGCAACTTTTCTCAGATTTTGTAGTTTAAGTGTCATTTTAATTTTTTTTCGCAATTTGACATTTTTCTCTCTTTTGACTGCCGTTATCAGTCCCTCTTTATTTATTTATTTTTTTTTTTTTGAAGTCATGAAAACACTGTCGTGGAGTTTTTTTGAATGCAAAAACCATACCATCCCATTCACTGCGTTTCAAGTTAACCCAACTATAATGACTTCCGCTGCAGAGAAACCCAGAAGCGTGAAAAGGGTCCATTGTGAGGAAATATATAAAGATATAAACCTAGAACTGTGAGGGAAAAAAAATTGACTTGAGATATAAAACATCACAATAGTGGAAATAAGCTTCCGTGCTTTAGAGCAGTTCACTTTCAGCAGAAGTGTGCTTGGGCTCAGGCCAAAGCCGATCCAGACGGCACACTGTCAGAGGTATGGGAAGCCTGGAAGAAAAACTCCCTGATGACGCACTTTTCCCTCGGCTCCAATCTGGAGGATCCCCTTGTAAGCCTGCTGGAGCTAATGTCAGCCTGCTGATATCTGAGGTGAAAAGGTCACGGCAGGAGAGTGGCTTTTGCTTTGTTTGTCTCTTATTGTTTCCAGCAGCGTTATCACGTGCAGCAGTTAAAGCCTGTTCTGCGTTTGGCTTCCGACTGGTTATGTTGTGCATGTATTTTCATCAGGTTTATTCAGAGCCTAGATTCATAAAACACTCTTAAGGTCAAAATTACTTTTCATAACTGCCATTTTCTCTTTTTTAATTTCAGATTAAAGTTGATTTTCCATGCATATTAGATAATTAATAGCACTTATTCTGCATGACCATATTTTACATCCCTTAACCTTACTCCATACCAAACTTAACTACCTAAGCAGTAACTAGCAGTAACAGTAATTAGGAGTTTATTGAGGGGGAAAATGTAATAATGAATAATTTCCCTGATCTGTTACCAATTATTCTTACTAAAACCAGAGGGAAATTATAGCTAAATAAGAATAGTGTGAAACCTTTGTTAGGGGCTTAAATTTAATGTAGAATTAAACCTATACCTCTTCTGATTGGTTGATTGGAATTGGCTTTACAGATGAGTAGGCGGTCCTTAATTGTTGTTTGGGACACATTGTGTCACTACTAATGTATTATTATGAATGTGCTTCAGAATTTCATATTTCAGATTACTGGACGCGTTTAATCATATGCAATAGGATCACCTGAGACCACCTGAGAAGTTAATATTTGGTGTAACTGTGCTCTAATGGGACTCAAAAGCATAATCAGACTATCCAAAATGTGTCATACAAATATGCCAAACTCTGATTTACGTCTTTGAAGTTAATGGTGCTGGTTGTGTTTGGGCCTGATCATCATATCTGTGTTTTTTCATGTATGTTTAAATCAACTCTGTGTATTTCACGTGTGCATATTCTGAATTTCACAGGCCAGTTTCTTTGCGGAAACAAGCGCTGTGAGAGTAAGGAGGGTCTCAAGAGCTGGGAGGTGAATTTTGCCTATGTGGAGCTGGGGGAGAAGAGGAACGCCCTGGTGAAGCTGCGTAAGAGCCGCACCAACCACACGGCCGTCTAAATCTTGCCTGCTGTAATCTCTTCCGCTCACAGGACACAGGGGCGGAGCTAATCGAATTAGTGCTGAAGCCCGAGTCAGTAAATGAGAGATTCAGTAGTGTGTGTACTGCTAATAAAGCATGATTACTGTTGAAGAAAGCATGGTCTGCAGCACTTTTTGAATATAGATTACTATATTTAGTATGTATAGCAGGGTCTAAAAATAAATCTGAGACAAAATTCAAAACATGAGATTCTTAACCTGGAAAAACTGTTTTATCGTTCAGACAGTTTTTGAATCAAATCACGATATGACATAAAAGCATAAGAAATATCTGAAATATTTATTCTACATTATTTATTGAGGTTTCTTTTCTTTCTTGAACACTGTTGTGAACTATGGAACTGTATGGTTTTACGTTCTAAATATTTGAGTTCATATAGTTTATATATACATATTAATTAAAAGAAGGGTTGTAATCACTGTTACATTTGACTTAAAACGTTATGCATTCAGATATAATCAAATAAGTATCCTTCATGCATTTTTTATACTGACATATTATTATTTTCAAGGTCTGTGTCCAGAGTGTTCCTTCAAACTAAACTATCATCACAAGTAAGAACATTCAGCCATTACAAACACAATAGCATGTGTAAATATTGTTAAACCTACAGATCTCTAACCTTAAACTGTGATATCTGTTCCAGGAGAAAGGAAGTAACAGTCAAGAAGAGACGGCGATCAAAAGAGAATGTGGATAAGTCACTTGCAAAGACATCCAAATCATCCAGAAAGCTCAAGCGCAAAGACAAAAGCAAAAAGAGGCGCAAAGGCAAGTATATTTTTAATGCAAATCAAGCTTCCAAACTTTTCCAAGAGGTGGATTTTACTGCATGTATACGCTTAAGTTTGATGTATGCTTGCATGGGAGAAAAATGCATATTTTTAAAACAATGTATATATAGATATGTATATAAAAAAGAAATGTGTTGACCAAAGCTGCTTGTTAAATAAAACCGTATTTCTGTACAGAATACTCGTCTTCAAGTTCAGAGGAGTCCCAGGGTTCAGATAAAGGTATGTATAGCCCCTTTTCCACCAAAAATGACTAATGGCTGTCATCTAGAACCCTCAGGCAGAGACTGTACTCAGAATAACCTAGTAAATATCTTCAGAGCTCTGAAACAACTCCAGCAACTGCTGTTTTCCTAAGTTATAACAGATGCTGGATGGGTCATTTAAATCCCTAACCTTCAATATTGCTGTGCATCCACACTGTGCATTTACTACGAGAACTTTAATAGGCATAAATCCTGCTTTAGCAGTGTGCTTAGAGAGTCTGAATCGGTCTATTTTCTAGATGCAGAGAGTGAAGAGGAAGAGGGTCCTTCAGAATCAGAGCACTGGAGAGGTCCAGCACCCACTGTGGAGGAGAAGTCACGGTGAGTCCCGTATATGCATCATTATGATGTGTTTTACTGCAGTGTGTATATGTGAATGTGGGAAATGTTTTCCTAAAACAGTGAACTAACAAGGCCGATGGCTCTGACTCTCTTTCAGGGAGGAAGAGTTTGATGAGTATTTTGAAGACATGTTTCTCTGAGCCGTGGAGATCCAGACGAATCTCACGCCTGCTTGTTTTCTTTTTATACCGGTTATCTTTTGATAGTTTGATTTACTATTTGGTGATTTATTATTTACATTTTTTTCTAATAATCCCTACCGGGTATCATTCAAGCATAAACAATATGAAATAATAATTTTATACATGTGTTTGTTTGTTTATTGGCCTTATTCATTATGTGTATACATATATATACCTATATGAATAAAGTACGTTTTTTTTATTAATTGTTTTATATGTATATATGCAACAACTGCTATAATAGTTTCAAGACTGATTTGTGGAAATATTTGTTTGGTTAAATTTTAAATGAATGAGGCCTACTGTGTTTATCAGTGTAAGTGTTTGTTTACTTTTACAGTTTGGCGAGCTCAGAAATTTATCATGAAGAGATATTTGGGTTCCTATAACTACGGCGGTTACATAACAAGCTGCTGAGTTTACAGCCAGACAATGTTTGCATAATCTGACCCATTAAATGTTGACAGAATAAGAGACATGCTGTGGTCACATTTGCCTTAATAAGCACTGACACAGAGAAGTCTGATCAGATCAGAAAGCCCTTTGTTCATGTGTATAATAAGTTTCAATGTGATTGCACCTATGATGCATTTCTGTTTCCACAAAACATAAAATGATAGATGTGGCCCAGAGTTATAAAAGTTCAGTGAGAAGCCTTTGACTCTATATCGAAAGATCCATAGGTAGAGAAGTCGTTTGTCTCGACTGTCAGCCAATTACCTGAGCCTCTTTACCTGGGGATGATCCAGCTTTATTAGGTAATCCACTGCATGATAGAAAAGTCAGGAGAGGTTCCTGACATGCCCTCTAAGCAACCTAACAGAACCGTGGGGTCACAGAGACCTCAGGCTAATAGCAGATATGGTCAAAGACTGCTTGACACTCAGGGAAAGTTCAGAATAATGTGTTTATTTGTTCACATGACATCGTTTACAGTATATGTGCAGTAGTATTTAGTAAATAACATGATCGGATATCAGTCCCACACTCACTCCAAGTCACATAGTAGATATTATTATACACAAGCCTAACAAAATGTATTAACCTGAGATGAGATTTACTCACTTTTGGCCTCTTCAGTCTGATCTGGACTTGGAGGGTTTGACATTTAAGCGTAGTCTCTAGTTCCACTGAAGTGATTTAGACTGCTGTGGCCCCTGTTATTGGATTAAAGGCCTTAACTGATTTTTCTAACGAGTGGATATTGTATAAGATTTAATTTTTTCAATGCATTGACCACATCTGCCCATAGTTTTTGACCTATTTTTGATGTCAGGTGGTTTATTCACTTGTTCAAATGTCATCAAAATCTCCAAAGATCAGAAAAGAGAGACTTTGACCTTACAAATTGGGCTTGTGTTTCTGCCAGAGGAGATATCTAGAGGCTCCAGTAGTCTGCTTTAAATAAGCATGGTATTTAAAGATTAAAACAGAGTGAATCTCAGGATCTGCTCCCCCATCAAACTTACTTCAATTTTCCATAATGGTTTCCAGTACTGTCCTTGTCATAGCATACAATGCACATTCCTTAAATATTCCCTATCATGCCTCCATAGAATACCACTTAAATGATTGGTATAAACAAATACCTCTATTGATATTCTATGTAATACACTCAATGTTATACTTTCAAAAATACATAATGGTTGAAAACTATGTGCGATCCTTACATATCATTAACTGATTAAAGAACAAACATCAAATTTCTGGTCACAAATGTTCTCCACAGCTCCACACGTTCACAGAATTAGCCATATCGCTTTCCCAGCTTCACTCTTTAGAGAACAAAAGAGTAGAAAAGACATCCTGTATCGTATCCATCCGAACCCAGCTGTGACGAGCAGATGCAAATGCAAGTTACAAGATCCTTGGCAGTGCCATATTTCCAACTCATAGTCAGTTTTGGTTCTTCAACCCTAAATAAAGCAACTTATATGTATTGAAATATGCTTTTCAGTTGTTTAAAAGTAATGCGGTTAAAATGCTTTCACCCCAGTTTACTATATCTACGAGAAAGCCATTTTTAGTTGATTTTACAAAACTAGTGTAATGCTGGTCCTCTATTAGAACATTAAGCTGCCCAACAACACTAATGGAGGGGCTATCCGTTTGATTGACCAATTACAAATGAGGGGAGGAAACCTGTTCGAAAACAATCAGCATTTATGTAATACTTGGTGAAGAAATTACACGCTTCACTCTTAATTGCGATTCACCGAATTCATCAAAAGAATAAATATCGAACTGGAAGCTATGGATGCTATTTTGAGAAATTAGCAACTGGTGAGAAAGTTGCTCATACGTATTGCTCTAATTCTTAATGTTATGCTGTTTAAATGGCATACGGCGGTCTGTTATGGACTCAAAAGCCGTACTTCAAGTAAGCTCTGTGAACTACAGCACAATAAACGTTTGTAGAGCTGTGTTTCAGCCAACACTGTGGCAAGTTGCATATGCAGTACTTCCTCCAGTGAAATCAGTGATTAGGAACAAGCTTGAAAATTGTCGATATGGTGCTCTAGGCTGGCACCCCATCAGAAAGATCATCTGACAGGTACAGTTCTTCCATTTCTGGTGAATGCCTACGTGTTCACTTGGAGAAGGTACATCCGAGGAAATGACACAGAAAGCTGGTGAAAATGATCCAAGGAGCACGTTTCACCTCCCTCTACATGCTGGCCCACACTTTTCTGAATTTCTGTCAGATGGTGTTTAAAATATGGTGCAGGTTTTGGACTTTCCTCCTTCTCCACCTCCATCCTCACCTGGCGTTCAAAAGAAGAAAAAAATTAGAAAATTAAAAACCAAGTTATAGCAAGTTATGTACCTTTTAAGATCAGGTTGGCACAGAATATCCCATAAACACACTCGGAAGCAAAGGTACAAAAGCTGTTACTGGGGCAGTTCCTTTTCAATGGGAAGGGTCTATATTGGTACCTAAAAGGTACATTGGGGGTAAATAAGGTACAAAGGAAGGCACCTCTGGGGTACCAAACAAGTGACAACTATAGTTTTTGTGAATCTTTTTGGGCATCCCTTGCCGTCATTTCCTTCATCATTGTAATTCCTTAATCTACTTTCCCTGTCTATAAAATGGCAAAAAGGACAAAAAAACATCAGCTAGCAGGTCTTACATACCCTTTTTAGCCTGCGCCTCTTCTAGCCGCTTTCGTTCATTCTCTATAGCGTCTACTTTTGCTTGGTAAATATCAGCCAGTTCCTTCCAGTGGACCCTGTTGTTGTTCAGGCCATCAAACATGGGAGTGATCTCTTTGTGGAACCTCGAAAATTCCTGAACGAGAAACGAGGCCAGTTAATGCAAGCATTCACCAGAAACTGCCAACCCATCATTGCCTGTCAGAACATTTAAGTAATGTTTTTTGACATTCCAGGAGAGGACGTTATGGACAGACTCCCCATTTACTGCTTGCACGCATATGTCTGGATTGCGCAAAAACTAAACGGATTCCAGCTTGACAGTACTGGATGGATTTACCTTGTACACAAACGAGCACACAAAGTCAATGAAACCACACTGCATCTTTGGAAGTTCATCTGCCTTGTTCCTGTCCATCATGGGCTGAGAAAAGATTGAAAGGATATGTATTTTAGTTTTCTGACTGTGCAACTAAAAGCAAAACTAATGTTTTTACACACTTACAATGGGTTGTTGGTCTAGCACGGTCCTCTCCAGGTCTCCCTGCTCCCAGAATTCAGCTGCCACCATAAGAGCCACCTTTCGGAAAAGAGCATGTTTATGTTAAAAGAGCATTTTTTAACTGATAAGGCTGGATGTGAACAAAGTTGCACCTACTTTGCTCTGGACCTCCCATGGCTTGGTAATGGCAGACAAGTCACACCCAGTCATCATCATTGCCCTGTATGGAATAAAAAACACATATATCTTCAAACTCTCAATTCATTATGTTCTCAAGAGCAGGGTTCTACTGAGAAGGGATGCTTACATAATGATTTCCTTCCTAATGGGATTGTTGGACACGTAGGCAATCGCTTCCTTCTCATCTGTCATTGGTTCGGTGGCATCAACGATCTTCTGGAACATGGTCCTTTTTCTGGGTTGGGAAAGAAAATGAGACCATCATCAGTACGATATGTTCAAGAGTGTCTCTAGGAGAAGGCATGCTCTTGAGCACTTACTTGAAATACAAGGCCAGGTCAGTCGCAATGATGCAAACGTCATGCAAATGCTGGACCGTCTCAAACTGGCGTTTCTGCAGACTTTGGAAAATGTTAACGCTCTGTAAAAAATTTAAAAGCCAAAAAATAAAGTTGACCTGGTCGTCAAATTAAACTCTGGAGCACTTTGTGTTTTTAATGACACAACAAACCTCATCCGCCATCAGCGTCTTGCTGTAATCAAGATGGTGCCTTTCCAAAATGGAGGAGCCATGGAGTTTGGCCAGAGGTGATGCGCTCCTGTATTGGAAGTTGATTGTGAGTAAAATGTCTATTTTGACAATAATGGTAGGTAAAATGAATATTTATTACATTACTTTGTCTGGTAGAGATTGTTGGTACCCCTGTGGTCAATATCGTGACAGAATGCCGCTGCTACCATTGCAAACGCCTCAAGGTCTGAGTAGTATTTTCTCAGCCTTCCAGTCTTGTGGGAAAGCAATCAATATTCAGTATTGCAAAGCTCTTTGACTGTTAATGATATGATGTGTGGCTTGAAAAACTCACTTGCAAAAGACAGAACATGGTCTGGCCCACGTTAAACCCATGCCTCCAGTTATGGTAGGTGATATCTCTGTAGCCTTTTCGTACAGTGTACATCCATCTTGTCAGGACCTGAAGCAAGTACAGACTCCAAAAAATTAATCCCATAACTTAAGGAAACGGTAACACTTCGAAAGTTCGCAATCTTAAAAATGGTTTAAATATGGACAGAACCAGCAACTGGGTTGTTTTTACCCAGCAGTTGTTATAAAAATGTTTAACCCAACCTTCTGGATAGTAACCCAACAGAGTCAAAACAACCCAATCGCAGGTTCTGTCTGTATATTACCCAGCGCTGGGATGTATTTAACCCAGCATAACAGTTGAAGTAATTCTTTAGCTACAGATTGATTTAATGTTTTTAGTTGAAATCTGCTGAGCTCTCTGTGCGAGTCTGGTAATCGCTACTCACCGGCCAAAAATAAACACAGGCTCTAGTAATAAGATGAGTGCTGCTTGGTAAATTAACCTTAAGAGGATGTTGGACTCAATTTAGACTTGTATGAATGCTGAAGACCATCAACACATACCTCTTCTGAATTAAATTCACACTAACTTTCAAGAATGCAAATGAGCAGTTTTGCAGGAAATTTGACCCCCTCAATATACACTGCTCAAAAAAATAAAGAGAACACTGAAATAACACATCCTAGATCTGAATGAATGAAAATTAAATTAAATTAATTCTAATTAAATACTTTGTTCTTTAAATAGTCGAATGTGCAGAGAACAAATTCACACAAATTTATCAATGGAAATCAAGTTCATTGACCCATGGAGGTCTCGATTTGGAGTCACACTCAGAATTGAAGTGGAAAAACAGTCAAAATGAGTCTCAGTAGTGTGTGTGGCCTCCATATGCCTGTATGACCCCCTACAACGCCTGCTGCTGATGAGGTGGAGGATGGTCTCTTGAGGAATCTAAAGCATCTGGCGTATGGTCTCACAAGGGGTCTGAGGATCTCATCTCGGTACCTAATGGCAGTCAGGCTATCTCTGGTGAGATAGACATTGAGGGCTGTGCGGCCCTCCAAAGAAATGCCACCCCATACCATTACTGACCCACTGCCAAACCAGTCATGCTAGAGGATGTTGCAGGCAGCAGAACATTCTCCATGGCATCTACAGTCTGTCACATGTGCTCAGATGTGAACGTGCTTTTATCTGTAAAGGGCACAAGGTGCCAGTGGCGAATTTGCCAATCTTGGTGTTCTCTGGTAAATGCCAAACGTCCTGCACGGTGTTGGGCTGTTAGCACAACCCCCACCTGTGGACGTCGGGTCCTCATACCACCCTCATGGAGTCTGTTTCTAACTGTACGAGCAGACACATGCACATTTGTGGCCTGCTGGAGGTGATTTTGCATCCTCCTGTTCCTCCTTGCACAAAGGTGGAGGTAGCAGTCCTGCTGCTGGGTTGTTGCCCTCCTACGGCCTCCTCCACGTCTCCTGATGTACAGCCTGTCTCCTGGTAGCGCCTCCGTGCTCTGGGCACTACGCTGACAGACACAGCACACCTTCTTGCCACAGCTCGCATTGATGTGCCATCCTAGATGAGCTCTACCTGAGCTCCTTGTGTGGGTTGTAGACTTCGTCTCATGCTACCACTAAAGTCAAAGCACCGCCAGCATTCAAAAGTCACCAAAACATCAGCCAGAAGGCATAGGAACTGAGAAGTGGTCTGTGGTCACCGCCTGCACAACCACTGCTTTATTGAAGGTGTCTTGCTAATTGCCTATAATTTCCACCTGTTTCTATTCCGTTTGCATAACAGCATGTAAAATTGATTGTTAATCAGTATTGCCTTCTAAGTGGGCAGTTTGATTTCACAGTGACTTGGAGTTACATTATGTTGTTTAAGTGTTCTCTCGTTTTTTGAGCAGTGTATTATTGGGGGAAATGATCATAAAGTCCAGTCTCACCTCTGCTGGCACTTTGAACTTCTCTACCACACCGAGTTCAAAGAAGCAGCGAATGCCAAACTTGATAAGGTCAAGCTCAGTGACAGGCAAGTCACTAAAACTAAATAATAGCAGATCGACGTCTTTGGCCTCTGGAATGTTGGATCTCTGTGTATCAAAATACAAGTAAATATATTTGAAAAGTCAACCTTCATGTTCAACATTTAAGATAAATAATATGTTCACTATGAATATATTGATTCTAAATAATAATAAAAAAGTCATACCAAGAGCTTGTACATTTCTTTCTGGTCGCAGTCCTCAGGGATCATGTCAAACTTCTCCTTCGTGTTCTAACACATTCAAAAATGTTCAGTTAAGATAATAAAGACTGCATTTTCTTAAAGCATAAGCTTGAATGGCACCTCACCAGAATCTCTTGGATTTGTGCTGGGGTGGCTTTGGTCTGATATATGACCATTTCTGCTGCAATCTCTCTTCTCCACTCTGTTCGATTCAGTTTGTCATATGTGTCACAATTCAGTACAGACCATCCTAGGAACTGTGTTAGGGCCTGAAACAAAGTCAGAAAAAAAAACATTAGTGTTGCAGCACAAGATGGAGCCAAAATGGATAGTGACCGTTTAACGACTCACTTCAGTAATTTGTTCATCCTGCTCTTCGAACGGCTTGCCATCTTTTCGATTGAAGAAAGTGGCAACACCCACAATTTCTTCTTTCTTGTTGACAATGGGAAGGGACAGGACGTTTTTGATGACGAAACCCGACTCGTCCACAGCTTCTTTCTGAAGAGAGAAGCAGTTAAAAAATGTGATGGCTGAAAAGGTATTTGCATTTACCTTGCTGATAAACTAATCAAAATACTGACTAAAATAAAGTGTTTCCTGTCTCGTTTTGAAGAGTACAGGTTTGTGGCTATTTCAGGTGCGGATCAGGAACAGTATGAGCTCTGAGAGGGTTTATCCTGGAACGGATTACAGTACCTGGAATTTAAAGTATTCATCGGCAGCAACATTCATCATGTTACAAATCTGGAAAAAGAAAAAGAAAGCAAGAATTCCCTCAGTCAACAATAATACAGCTTGGGTTAAGTTTAGGTTAAGTCTTAGATAGCATTCGTAAACATACTTTTTGAATACCATACCATTACTGTTTCATAATTTTGTATTTTAAGAAAATACTTCAGACTTACAAAGCCATTTTCAGCCACATAGGTGGGGAGGCCACTAACAAGTGCCCAGTGGTCTACAGGAGGTGTCC
Source organism: Enteromius treurensis (assembly GCA_032275025.1). Taxonomy (NCBI): domain Eukaryota; kingdom Metazoa; phylum Chordata; class Actinopteri; order Cypriniformes; family Cyprinidae; genus Enteromius; species Enteromius treurensis. Next base: position 435,488 of record JAUCMU010000021.1, on the reverse strand, counting down.
TAGAAAAAGAAACATTAAAATGAGAAACGCTAGGGTTCTAGTATGCTATATGGGCAAAAGTATGTGGACATCCCAAACACTACACCTGGCTATTTTATTACACCTGTTGAACTGCTTGATAATGCAAATATCTGATCAGTCAATCATTTGGCAGCAACTCAGTTGATTTATAAATAAACTTGGTCAGACGATCTGCTGAAGTTCAAACTTCAAGCATCAGAATGGGGAAGAAAAATAAAAGTGGCTTTTAATGTGGTATTGGTGTCAGTTGGTCTGAGTATTTCAGATCTACTGGAATACTGGTTTGAATGCTAACTTGAGTTTAACAAGTGCAACATGTCCCGACCCTGGAACAACATTGTGATAAACCAATCAGATTTGAAGAAACGGTTTACAGTTTTTGTGATGTTTAGGCTTACAGTCAGTGTTTGGTGCTTGTACGGCTGTGTATCTAAAATTAAAAAATGTAGGCATTATGGGTAAGGATAGGTTTAGGTGTAGAGATATGGTCAAGACTATACTTAATAAAATGTTGTTAAAATGTAGTAGGGTCAAAATTTGGGATAAACGACATTAAAGCATGGATCTATCCTGTCTTGTATTAACGGTGTAATGGTGTGGGGGGTATTTTCTTGCCAAATTTTGGGTCCCTTAGTACCAAGTGAGCATCATTTCAACACCACAGCCTACCTGAGTATTGTTGCTGACCATGTCTATCCCTATGACCACAGCGTACCATCTTGTGGTGTCTACCTCCAACAGGAGAACATGCCATGCCACAAAGCACAAACCAGCTCAAACTGGTTTCAAGACCTCATTTGATGATTGGGATGTGGTGAAATGAGAGTTTCCAACAAATCTGATGCTGTCATGTCAATAAGAACCTGGTAAGTTGCTGGTAAGTGTTTAAAATTTAAATCAGTGTTTCTGAAAAAGCTTATTGGGTTCCTCAAAGAACCTTATAGTGAACATGTTTTAAAAGAAACACTTCTTTTTATAGAACCTTGTGGCACTATTAATAACCTTTTGTGCAGCTGAGAAAATTCCATGGATGTAAAAGATTTTTCAATGAACCACAGGTGCCAATAAAGCACCTTTACTTTTAAGAGTGAAAGGTGTTTGTTTGGGTTCAGCTCTGATTCAGAATCAGTTGATTTGTCTTCACACACATTTCTAGACTAGTCAAACCTACAGTATTGTTTTTGTGTACGAAAATATGCTTACGGTATGACTTTGATCTCTTCTTTGCTTTCTAAGAGATAATCGATGATCTTGTAGAAGATGATTTCCTGTGAGAAGACATAAGTTGTTATAATAACACTAGACAACAACACTGGCTTGTTTACTGAAGAGAAACAAACCGGTTACCCTGCCGTCAGGTGTCTTTGGGCCTTTGTATGGCTCTACATCTCCCAATTTAACTGGCCACTCATCGTAGAACTCCTAAACAATCAAAGCAAGGTCGAGTGTTTTCATAAACTGCTTATCAATGACCAGATGAAGCCTACTTGACTTGACTTGATCACCATATGTCTCAAACCTTTTCTTTGGTCATGTCCAGAAGGCCGACGGAGTACCTCTCGCACTGGAGGTAGTTCCTTACGGTGTACAGGGCCTTGTGAAACTGTCGCTCGATGTCCGTCAACTCTTCAAACACTTTGCTCGCAGTCCATAGAAGAACCTGTGGCAGTTAAACAGTTAAAGATCACAGTCAAATATGTTGTACTCAAACAAGTGTTGTAGTCCGTAGCATTACCTGGCTTCTTCTAGATTCCACGTTATACATGTATGTGGTGTAATGCTGTAGGGCGATGACTGTGGCGAAAGTGATGTACTTGGAGAAGAGCTGAAAAACACAGATTCAGCACAGATTTAAGGTCAGCATCACATGATTTTTTGGTCTGGTACATATTTCAGATACTCACGTCTTCATCTGCTTTGGAGAATTCATTTCCGCCAACTTTGTTTATCACCATGACCACACCAAGTGGGTCTTTTCCATTCAGGAGAGGGGCGGCCAGCATGTTTTTAGTGGTGAATCCTGTCTGCTTGTCCACAAAATCACTGAATTTGGGATTCTAAGGAGCAAATACAGTCGTTAATGTTCGATACAGCCATTTCATGAAATATAAATAGATAAAAAATGCTTAGCTCATACAATATATACATTGATCCCTAAACCATTTTAGCCAGTTTGTCATATTTCAAGATAATGATGCATTAAAAATCATTTAAAATAATCCACTGGTTTGTAAAACATTATGTTAAACTAGTTCTTAGGATATTGTTTGTTTACAATTTAAATGCTCATGAAAAGATAAAGTTGATATTTTTTTTTACAAAGGCATTATATAAGTATATGGTTTTTTTTTTTGTTTTTTTTGTAACGTTAATATATAATACATTTGGATTTGTTCTTTTGTTACTGAGACTAATTCTCCCTAAATTTATTCTTCCGTGTTATGTAATCAAGGTTAATAGATTTAACCCTGTCTTGACCACTTAAGTTGAAGTTGCACTGGTGTGCCATGATTACACGCCATGCTGGCAATTATGTACGTTTTGTTGTTTTTCTAGCAGTTCAATCAAGCCAGGTTCATTTAGTGTAAGCAGAACTTTGGTATATGATATTTTATTGTAGCTTTAATATATAAAAATATATAAAATGTTACATTTTTACTGTATGCTTATTTAGAAAGCATGTCAAATGAGTAATGCTCACTTTCACATTTTGTTTTCTTAAGTAATGATTCTAAATTGGTGTTATTGTTGTTGTTCAGTTTAAACTAAAACTTTAGCCAGGACAGTCATTTGTTGCTAAATAATATTGAGATGCAGCCGGCTATCAAGAGCAGAGAAAATAAGCTGCTTTTCTGCAGGGGGTTGACTGACCTCCATTACCACACGACAGAAAAAGTTTAATCCTTTGTCAAACTAATAGTCGGCATCCAGGTAACATACCCGCCTAATAAGCCTAAGAAGATCTTTTGCTTGCAACTTACTGAGAGTCTTTTTATAAATGAAAGGGTGCAAAGCATATTAGAGCTCTATAAAAAGCAAGAACACAGTTATCGGTCTGTGACCCAAAAATACTTCTTCTTCTGTCAGGTATCGTAGTTTGGTTGATTCAGTCCTATTAACATTATAATAATATTTTGACTGAAGCAATACATTAATAACATTTTTTTGTTTAGCTGATGAAACAAGCATGTTTCATGTGCATGATCTGCATCATCTTGTAGGAATATAAAAAAACTGTTTAAATAATACGTTCCTGTAATTTTGCACCATTCACACAGCCCTGCTGAAAACAAACAATAGAGCCCTGCCCCAAACACAATAGAAAATGTAATGGATTTAATGGGAACTGTATTGGTTTTAATGGAAAGTATAATGATGTCTACTGGTTTGTGATGGATTCTATTGGTGGGATGTTAAATCCTATTGGAAAAAAAGCCCAAAACACATTACAAACAGGAAAAAGCTAATTGTTCAGAATGGTATTTTAATGAAAAACCATTTGAATTTCTGTGATGGTGTCTATCGGGCTTCTATTATTATTTTTTTAGCAGGGAGATGTGTAGCTATTTAGAAAAAGTAGCTACAGTTTTTATGTAAAACAAAGAAGTTTTTGCATAATGATACATTAACTATAGACTTTTATAGTTTTCTTTGCTCCAAATTGCAAAATATATATTGATTAACCCCCTTAAGTTCAAATTAATTTGTTCATTAACTTTATACATTTTAATATTCATTATTAGTCAATTATTCAGTTTTTTTAATTTGTGCTGCTTGAATTTGTTGTATGCATTTGTCACATTCAGAGCTTTAATAACAGTTAAAAAAAAAAAAAAAAGATTAACTAGGGGGTGCTATACATGTATAAGACAGCTTTACTTCTTTTGCTTACCTGTTTGACATCCGGAATATTAGCTGGTTTTTTGGTGGTCACTATTTGGCCAACTATGCCCATGTCAGTGGGGAAGACAATTTCAGATTGAGGGTTGACCACATCCGCGTCGTATTTGGAGGTAGGGGTGACATCGAAAAGACAAGTAGCGAGCTCAGGGATGCCGTTTCGGGCTCGGTATATGAAATAGCTGCAGCGATCAGCGTTCACCAGGAGACATATCCTCTGCAGGACCTTGTGCATGGCCTTTTCCATTACAGGCTGTGAATGCATTTCTTTGATCATGTCAAAGATGATGGTAGCCTCCTGGATTTGGCTGACATCCTTGAACGAGGTCGGATCTTTGATGTCAAGATTCTCTGCAAAAGCGGCGGAGATGACCTCGCATCGGACCTTCTTGTCGAAATACTCTTTGGCGAACTGGGGGTTATTCTCCAAGTATTTTTCCACACTATCCTTGTCTGCCATTTTGAAGTGCGCTTCTCTGTTCGTCCTCTCACAGATTCATTACTTGAGGGGTGTCAGGAGGAAAAGTGAAGCTTCTCAGTGATACCCTCCTTCAGATAGGTGCATCCTCCAGAGCAGAGATCAGTGCTGGTCTCCTCCGACAGGCTGCCAGAGAATAGTGGCTTACAGGCTGAAGGGATCAAAGTGGCCCCTAATTAAAGTGACGTCATGACATTAAACCCCTAAGCTTCCTTAACAAGCAAATCCCCGCCCTGAACATTTTATGTTAGACGACGCAGCTCGAGTCAAACGAGAAAGTGTTGACATATGACATAATGTTTGTCACATCAGTTTGATGACTGGGGTAATGGTGTTTCTGATCTAATTCATCAATGCTTTAGGGTTTATTGGCTCTATAGTAAGCCAGCGTTTTGCATGGTTTGGACAGATAAGACTAAAAATGAAATCAAGTAGTTCTTTGAATTAGTGTAAAGTAATCAACAGGTCATGCAAAAACTTTACAAACTCATGTTTCATTCAAAGGACACTTTATTCAAAGCAGTTATCCATAGATTTTACTTTTTAAGTTATTATATAAATTGTGTGCAGAAAAATTAAAAAGGGTAGAAACCAGATTGTGCAAAATATAAATATATATGTGTGTGTGTGTTTATGCACCTGTCACACTGAATCCATTTAAAATGCATTATTAAAGGCAAAATTATGAATAGAAATAGTGATAAATCAGAGGACTGTTCCTGATCTATGCTTACAGCATTTAAACACTTAAACTACAAAAACAAAAAAAGGTTATGCATGAGTCACCTAAACGCAAATGTCTTTGTAAGCCTTTATAAGCATTGTCCTTATGAACCCTAGCTCTCAGGCTCTGCAAGTAAGAAAATAAATTCTCAGAATTTGTGCTATTATTAGAATTGTTATTAGAATTTTCTGCACACAGAAGACATGCTGGACACCCAGGATCTATTTCCAACGATAGGATTAGACCTTTATATGTCTGTCAGTCTGCCAGACATATAAAGGGATCTGTCTCCTTTTTCTCTGATGTCGTGGAAGTGTCAGGCACACCGAATGCAAAAAAGAAAAAGCCTTGCATCATATGTACCTGGCTTTGTAAATCCAGGATTAAGTAAAAGTGATTATCAGGATATCCTCTCTTGAATGCAGAGAGCCCGGCTTGGCACTTCAGAGCGCTCACGCGTTTAAGTTCACAGCAAGGAGCCGACAGACACAGGAAAGCTAAATTTACCAGGCTCACCATTCATTTCATTGGATCTTGATTGATAAAATATTACACAGGCAACCTATAAACAAAAACAACAAGTGCATTATGTATTTATTGACGTAGTGCACAGAGAAGACTGGAGATATAAGAAAGCTTATTTTGAGATCTCTTCGCCTCAGGCTTGCAGTAAGGTCTTTTATCACGAAACATCAGCAGTTCATCAGCAGATTTCTACCCACTCATTCCTATAGACAAACCAAAAAGGATCAACATTTTGTGTGTTAAGGATCGTCTGCTGCACATCAGTCTAAAAGCAAGACCTAATGAGCCAAGATTAGTCTTGCTCAGCTTGATATCAAGATCTGGTTAACTTAACTTGTATTAGTAATGTTGCAAATAAAGCATCGTAAGATAATATACATTATTACATGAGTAAATACATACAAACTTAAATGACTACAGTTACTAAATGATGAGTTATTAACAATGTTCCTCAACAAATAAAGTAACAACATAATGATTTAGTCAGCTAATAATTGATTAATGACCATCACGGTTTATAAAAGCCATTTATTTTTGCAGATTATTAAACACTTAAGCACTTTACAAAGACACATTACATTACAAAACATTAAAAAATAATATTACATTAAATAATATACAAGGACAGTTAAAAGGTTAATGTCATATATATAGTACATGATATAAATACATGACATAAGTGCTTAAGTGTTTAATTCAGTGTTATCTATGCATTAGCGTACACGTATTTTAAAGTGTTACCGAATTTACCATGTAAAAGTTTTTAAAACTGTCATTATATTTTAAAGTGTCAGTTTTTATGCGATAGCAAAGCTGAATTTTCAGCAGCTATCAATCCAGACTTCAGTGTTACATAATCTTACAGAAATCGTTTTAATTTACTGATAGAAATATCTATAATCAAAGTTGCAAATATTTTTTTGGAAGGTGTGATGTCTTTTACTTTCACAATTCTTGTAATAAATAGAATCCTGAGTGTATTTACAGAATAATTCGCAATCAGAAGAACCGAATTTGTTTGAAAAACATTTTTTTTGGTAATATTATAAACACCTTTACTTTCACTTTGATCAGTTTTATGCATCCTGGCTAATTAAAAGAATTGTAAAAAATTCTTACTGACCTTAAACTTTTGAACGTTAGCGTAGGTCAAACTATGTTTTGCTGTCGTATGTGCCATTTTGTAACAAGTTACATAACTTTGTCTCTTTTTTTTTTTCAGAGCAGGGTAATTTAGGTCACCTGGAGTCCCTCAACTACATAATCTAAGTCAGTGCAACTGCTGACTCCAAATAAGTCCTGAAAAACTCCACAGATGTTATTTAAGAGACAAATAATTTATGTATTCTGTAAATGTTTATGTGCTGTTTGAACAAATAGTAGATAGAATGAGAACTGGACTTTGATTTGCATTTCTTAGTTACCTCTTGTCAACAAGAAAAAAAAACCTAAATTCTTTCATTTTTATTTGCCACTTTTAAAAGAATGAAAACCAGCCTTGAACAACAGCAGAGTAAATCAATGTAAGGTGATTAATGTGAGCCAAATAGATACTATTACAAACCTGAATATTTAAATGCCTTTTTGCAGATGCTTTCACATCACAGATTGCCATCAAATAGCACACTGTTGACGAAGATTGTCAAACCAAGCCTTTGGACTATGCACTATCTACTGAGGAGCTGTGGTGTGCCTACTTTGACCTTTTTGTCAAATTTCTTGTTTGAGTTTTTTTTGCCTAATTGATACGCGCTCTTGTTTTTTGGCCTTGGACTGTGCATTCCATTTTTTGGTAAATATGATTTGGCAGGTGGCAAAGAAACATAGAACTGAGTATTATCACAATAACAGTGAACAACAGTGAATATCAACAGTGAAAACAAACGCCATGTTTTCTAACGACATCAATCATCAATCAATCAAACTTTATTGATGGACTTTAAAACACTTTAAAAACACTGAAGTGGGCTGAAGTGCTGAACAGAAAAAAATAAACAAGAATAATAAGTTATAAATACAAATAAAAGACATAAACTACAACTAAAACACATTAAGAGATCATAGAAAACTAAAAAAAAATAGCATTTACAAACAGAAAAGCAATGGACCTAGTACTGAGCCTTGTGGTACTCCATACTGAACTTGTGATTGATACGATACTTTTTCTTGCTTCTTGCTGTTCACTCAGAATATCCAACATACTTGACATTGTCACTGCACACAGCACTTTTTTGTTTGTTGCTGCTGTAACATCTGCATTGTTAAACTTACCTTTGCACCTTCTTCTTCTTGTACATGCATGTTCATCTGAAAATGTATTGTGTTTAAGTCTATTGGGTACTATCTTGTACGTTTTCTGTTAAAATCTTATCTATGACAGTAACATTTCTTACATATCATACATACATATAACAAATCTAAATCTTATTTGTTACATACTTTATAAACAATTGCACTTGTCTATGAAGCGGACCTGATTTACTTTTCACTGTTGGTTATATATTCTCTATATAACTGTATACGTGACACATAAAAATCTTGAACCTTGAACCTTATTAACAACCAGCTTGAAGATTGTGGGGAATTATCCTAATGACAATGATGAAATAGTAATATTAGGAAGAGGATCTATGTCTTCTGGAAGTATCTCTTTCAGTATCTTAGTTTATATAGGACCTAACATGCAAGTTGTTGTTTTTGTTGCAACATTTTAAGCTATCTTTACATCCATGGAATATTTTCATTGCACAAAAGGTTATAAAAATAGATGATTTACATGTTTTCACATTAAAGGGTACCCAAAAATGTGCTTTCACCCAGATGTAAACAAGGCTGATTACGTCAAATATGTTAAAGGTTGCGTATAAGGTGCGTTGAGCATGGCGGAAGACGTAAGTCATGGGAGAAGAGTAAATAATGTTTGTTTGTTTTTTATTTGTGCAATAAAAGTATTCTTGTAGCTTGGCAAAAGTGAAGTTGATCCACTGATGTCACATGGATTGTTTTACCGATTTTTTTTCCTTACATTTCTGGATCTGGGATCAGATCAGTTGTGTTGCTGTCTATGGAGGGTCAGATGACTCTCTGATATCATCAAAAATATCTTAATTTGTTTTCCGAAGATGAATGAAGGTCTTGTGGATTTGGGACGACATGTAGGTGAGTAATTAATGACAGAATTTTCATTTTTGGGTGAACTGTTCGCTGAAATGTTCTTATGGAGCCAAAAATGGTTCTTCTTTGGCATCGTTGTGAAAGCCCCTTTTAAAAAAGCTTTAAATTTAAGAGTGGTAAAGAGGTTCTGCATTCATCAAACAGAGATGTTCACTTGTGAACAAGCTTCAGGGAACAGATTAGCGCTCATGCTCTTGCGCAATCCAGCTGCAACCTAAAGAAAAACACTTTGGATGAAGAGCAAAGGTCAGCGTTGCCGTGTTCCCTTAGAATACCTGAACCACAGCTGTTATGTAAAAAGTTTCGTCCAATGACAGGGGTGCCGGAGACTGAATATTGGGTGGTATTATGAAATACCCCCAGAAGCCCATCCCTATATAAACGCACCTCGCAGGAATCCAGTTGCAGCCCTACAGATACACTTCAGATTCTGTGTTCAAGGTACACATCTGCAGTGTTTTTAATGGACACCAAAGTAATGCCTTTGTTGTCTTTTTATAACCGTTGTACTCATCTTTCACAGCTCAAGCACAGAGGCAGCATGCTCAGGCTTTGTATAGCTCTCTGTGTCCTGGCTACATGCTGGGCACAGGACTGTCTGGTGAGCAACATGACCGTCAAACAGGACTTTGACAGAATGAGGGTAAGTCAACCATTGTTTTTTTTCTATCCATATGTTGACTTCTAGCTCTCATTTCTCATACTTGCCCACTGGCCTCACAGTATCAAGGAACATGGTATGCCGTGGCCAAGAAAGACCCCGTTGGGCTTTTCCTTCTTGATAATATTGTCGCCAATTTTAAAGTGGAGGAGGATGGAACCATGACAGCTACAGCCATTGGTAGAGTCATCATCCTCAAGTGAGTTTAAGTAGCATTTCATGCTGTTATAATGCAGAATTAGTCAATACACACTATTATATTTTCACATGATGTTTTAAACTTCAGCAATTGGGAGCTCTGCGCCAACATGTTTGGCACTTTTGAAGATACAGAAGACCCGGCTAAGTTCAAGATGAAATACTGGGGAGCCGCAGCTTATCTCCAGACTGGATGTAAGTATATTTTGAGCTTTTCATACTTTTTCATTGTATACTGTTATAATATATATATATATATATATATATATATATATAGTGCTGTCAAATTAATAGCGAATAATCACATCCAAAATAATGTTTTTGTTTATAAATATGTGTGCGCTGCGTGTATTTATTATTTATATATAGACACAAACATACATATAATATATATTTATATTCAAATAACTTACATGATATATAAATATATTTAATATATATAAATGTAACATTTTTATGTGTGTGTTTATATGTAGATAATAAATACACACATTTATTATGAGAACAAAAACGTTTATTTTGGTTGCGATTAATCTCAAGTAATAGTTTGACAGCACTATATATATATATATTATAATTTACATTGTCAAATAAAAGATTCGACATACATACAATAATTTAATAATATTATTTTCTAATACGTTGTTGTATTGTAAGCATAATTCTTGTTATGGAACACTTGAGATCTCATCTGCTCATGACCACTCCACAGATGATGACCACTGGATCATTGACACCGACTATGATAACTACGCCATCCACTACTCCTGCAGAACGCTCGATGAGGATGGAACCTGCTTGGACGGGTATTCCTTCATCTTCTCCCGTCATCCTGATGGTCTCAGACCTGAAGACCAGAGGAATGTGACAGAGATTAAACAGAATATCTGCTTCCTGGGCAAATACAGACGCGTTGCACACACAGGTAAGATGACTGAGCTCCATGAATTATTAATAATTAGATTCAAGTTCTAAATGTGTTGATGCGTTTTTACTTTTTCAATTATGCAGGTTTCTGTGACACTGCCTGAACCACCACTACACAAAGAGCTTTTGAGGATGAAATCTGACATGCTTTATATTTTCAACAGATATGTAAATATGGGCAATAAGCTTAGTAAAAGAGAATGCGTAATAATTTTGCACGAAGCGCAAAAGGGAAAATGTTTATTTGCAGTAGTTGCAGGATGTAACTTTCTTCTTCTTCTTCTTCTTCTTCTTTTTTCAAATAAACTTGGAAAGATATATTTATTGAATTCAGTGCTTGCTGGTAAACTCAAATCTCCATAGTGTTATCAAAGGTTTCTTTGAACTCCTGTGCAATAACAATACAAACAGCACTGTGGTAAATCAATGCTGTCTGTTGACAGATCTACTAACAAAACTGTTGTGCAACTTGGATCACGATACAGAGTACCTGGTGTTAGCACACAGATTATACACCAGTATTTGGAGATGGCAATTGTTCAATTCGAAAACTTTTGAAATGTAATTCATACATTATAATATATGCATGTACATGGATCAAAGTTAAGATGTCTGCATCTAAAGAAATTGATTTTGTCCGTAGAAAGCGCATTCAATTTAAGTAAAATGTCTACTTCAAATAAGTTGTTGTAGAAACAAATGTCAAAATTGGTTGAAATAATGTTAAATTGTTATTCAGTGTAACACAATATTCATGTAAAAATTCAAACATGTTTATTCTGACTTGTACATATTAAAATAAATAAAAGAATAAGGAAGCATGTTATTTTTTTTTTTAAATGAGTAGAAGTCTTTCGGATAAATGGATAAAACCTAGAATAGTGGCAAAAAAAACAAAAAACAGTTGACGTGAAAGTAATTCATGTTGTAATGTTACACTGAAAGACATCACTAAGTGAGTAAATTTAGTAAATCAGTGAAAAATATTCGAAATTATATACTGATATTAATATTTACTGTTTGTTCAGAAATATATTTAAACAGCAAACCAACAACGAAAAGCAAGAACATTGCATACATTTATGTGGGTCAAAGACAAAAAAAAGGTTCACCCCTTTTTCGTTTATGCAATGTTCTAAATACCATATTTATAAACTTCTGTTACATTCGAATCAGAAATCTTATGGAAAAATGCTATTCATTTTAAACGTGTTTATGGATGAATTTTTGAGATTTAAAATAAAGTTTAAATAGTTCAAATTAAACATATAATCATAAATATAAAGCATATTGTATACTATAAATATAATTTCATATTTATCCCAAGTCATAAATTAGGATGGATTCTACCTTTTTTCAATTTTTCTAACTTGTACCTAGTGATGAAATAATAAGTAGCACTTCCTGATCTTCTCCAGCTACTGTGCTTCACCTAATCCCATCTTTAAATAGTTTAATGCAGGATTTACACATGCAGTCTAATTCAAGACAGATTTCACGAGCGATGGATGCTAATGAGTCTCCCAGACATCTAACACTTGAGAGGTACCATAAGGATACAAGGAGAAACTAGGAAACAAACCAGTCTTTTTTTTCTTTATTCATTCAAGTACACAATGAAGGACTCTTCTTTTAGATACAACACTGATTTAAAAAAAACAACTACAAAAAACATATTGTCTCATATAAGAAAACTGGATAAAAAAAGATCAACTTTGTCACCGAAAGCAAATGAATTTATAAATTAATATATATTTTTAAATATCCCCCATGTAAACCGATACGTTTATGAATATTCCAGGAAAGTTCTTTCAAACGTGTAAAATTTGATGTTTTAGCTGAAGCAGTAGTCGAGGTGGGCTAGCAGCTCTCTGTGCTGGCTGGTAGGATATGAAGCACCACAGTTCGGACACTCCAGGATGCTCTCATCCAGTATGTTATGGACTTTAGATGGAGACGTGGTTTGATCTTGAATACTCATTCTTTCCAAGTCCATCCTGCTATAGGAGCTGGGCTCAGAGAAACGAGACTCTCTCTGCTGTTTCTGAAGCACAAGGTTAAAACAGGCACATTATTACACAAGAGAAGCACAGATACCGTATATCAATGATCAGTCTCTCAGAACTCACGGCAGACTCCAGGCGTGTAATCTGGTCTCTGGCCTTACGAAGCTCTTTCAAAACTTTCTGCAGCTGGCGCTGTAGAGTTTGACGGTCCAGTTTATCACTTTCAGATTCTTTAGCTGACAACTGGACCTATAAACATAGTCAGTTGTGACTTTCCGTTTTATACATTTTCAGCAAAACTTTAAATTGATTGCATTGCCCTACACATTGCATTGCCCTACACATGCCCCTACACATAGGTACACACACACACATACAGTGAGGACAAGAAGTATGGGATTTTGTAACTTCTCTTACTAAGAAATCATGGAGGGGTCTACAATTTTCAGCATAGGTGCATTTCCACTGTGAGAGACAGAATCTAAAGAGAACAATCCGGAAATCACATTGTATGATTTTATAACAATTTATTTGGGAATTACTGCGTCAAATAAGTATTTGATCACTTTAGTAAAAAAAAATGTTAATATTTGGTACAGAAGCCTTTGTTAACAATTAGAGAAGTCAAACGGTTCCTGCTGTCCTTCATCAGGTTTGCACACACTCCTCCATACAGATCTTCTCTAGATCGGTCAGGTTTCGAGTTTCACCTCCAAAGATTTTCAATCGGATTTATTTCTGGAGACTGGCTAGGCCACTCCAGAACCTTGATGTGCTTCTTACAGAGCCAATCCTTGGTTTTCATGGCTGTGTGTTTTGGGTCATTGTGATGTTGGAAGACCCAGCCACGACCCATCTTTCACGCTCTGACTGAGGGAAGGAGGTTTTTGCCCAATATGTCACAATACCTGGCCCCGTTCATCCTCTCCTTAATACAGTGCAGTCGTCCTGTCCCCCGTGGGCAGAAAAACACCCCCAGAGCAAGATGCTTCACTGTAGGTAAGGTATTATTGGGATGATACTCATCATTCTTCTTCCACCAAACACGGCGAATGGAGTTAACTCCTCTGGATCATCCAGATAGTCCCTGGCAAACTTCAGACGGGTCTGGACATGGGCTGACTTAATTAGGAGAGCCTGCCGTGCGATGCAAGAATTTCAATCATGACGTCTTAGTGTATTACTGATAGTAGCCTTAGAAACGATGGTCCCAGCTCTCTTCAAGGCATTGACCAGCTCCTCCCGTGTAGTTCTGAGCTGATTCTTCTCCATTCTTAGCATCATTGATACCCCGCGAGGAGAGATCTTCCGTGGAGCCCCAGTCCGAGGGACATTGACAGTCATCATTAGCCTCTTCCATTTTCTGACAATACTCTAACAGTTTATCTATTTTCACCAAGCTGCTTGGCAATTGCCCCGTAGCCCTTCCCAGCTTTGTGAAGGTCTACCATTGTGTCTGTTGACAGCTCTTTGGTTTTGTCCATGTTGCTACTTAGACTTTGGCTGATTGTGGGGTGCACAGGTGTCTTTATGACAGCTACCGACCTCAAACAGGTGCTATTAATTTAGAATCATGAGCAGAGTGTAGCTGGACTAATTAAAAGCAAGATAACAGGCCTTTGAGATTCAGAAATCTGTCTGATAAGCAAGTGATCAAATACTTATTTGACGCAGTAATTCCCAAATAAATTGTTAAAAAAAAAAAATAAATCATACAATGTGATTTCCGGATTGTTCTCTTTAGATTCTGTCTCTCACAGAGGAAATGCACCTATGCTGAAAATTGTAGACCCCTCCATGAGTTCTTAGTAAGTGAAGTTGCAAAATCACAGGGTGATCAAATACTAATTGACCTCACTGTATGTATTATATACACACACACAAAAAGTATTTTATAAATTAGTTTATGGCATTTTTTTTTTTATTTTTGATGGAACGTGATGGATGTTTCATTCGAAGATGACCCAAATACCTGTTGTTCTAAAAGAGCGATTCTTTTCCTCTCCTCCTGCTGATTCATCAGGGATTTCTGCAGTAGATTTACCTTCCAGAACAGAAAATACAGCTTTTATTTTATAGCATATAATATAACGTATTGTACAGTTAAACTGCTTGAAACTTCCTTTTGAAACGAACAGTGAAGTCATCAAAACTAACGCATATGTGATGGATGTCATGCCAAAAATACATTAAAAAAAACAAACAAAAAAACTCATTAGTAACTTTTTAAAAATAAATGTTTGACTAATAAATTGTATGCAGTTTCCAGTAAAATCTCAGCGCTCATGAGTTTATGGTTGTGAGCAAACTGTGGTAGGAGCATGTCTGTCATATTTAAAAAAAAGTTAAAAAAAATTTTAAAAATAACTTATATAACATATGCGACTACAGTAAATACAATTTTATATATAAACATAATATATGAAATGATAACATCTTAAGTACAATACTGCTAAAGGTAGGTATTGCTTTGCCCTGTTCTTTAAAGATGGACTTTTGAGGTTGCAGTGGCTACTGAATGAGTTGATGGTATTTTATTATTATTATTGTTATTATACTTTTTTCTTCTTCAAATGTTTGTTAATCACTAAATTGCACTTGTCAAATTAAAATGCAATATGTATATTGGCATTAGATGGCCCGCCGGCCACCCTGCTCTCTATGTACTGATCATTTGAAAAAAAACAAAAACATTTTTTATATGATTCAATGCCAAAAATATGTGGTTTACATATACTATATTTATTCATAATATAATTTTTTTACATGCAAGTATTTTCAAAATGTATACTGTATGTGTGTTCATTTATATATACACAATAAATATACACAGTACACACATGTATTATGCAAACAAAATATTATTTTGGCTGGGAATAATTGTTTGACAGCAATACTTAATATAAGACAACAATTCTTTCAAGAGAAACCTGTAAAAAGTCCACTGATTTATTTTCTGAATAAACACATTGTCTAATATTAGTCTGCTTCTATTTAAAACCTAAAATAACGTTAATAAAAAATAAAAATAAAAATAAAATAAATAACAGGAAAAAAAAATAAAATAAAAAGCCTGTCTGCAAAGTAAGAAAAATATGAAATTATTATTAAAGGAAAAAAAAACACGATATATTGTTTTACACCACTGGCAGATTATTTTTTCCCCCAAAGTAAATGCAACTGATTTCAAAATGTTCGATCTGGTAACTGCAAATAGGAAAAAATACCAAGAATCTTTGGTTTCATTTTTTTCCATTAAAGAGTTGGTGCAGAAAGTACCTGCATCAGTAGTTCGGCCACCCTCTTCCTCTCCTCCTCCAGCTCTCCCTGCAGTCGAGCGGTTCGCTCTGATGCACACCTCCTCTCCTCCTGCAGAGCTTCCCGCTCACGCTTCCTCTCCTCCAGGAGCTGCTCCCGGGCCTGAGCCACTTCCCGGCTCTTCTCCTCATACCTTCCCCTCAGATCCTCCAGTTCTGTCTGGACTCTGCTGACTCGGGCGCGTTCCGCCTCCAGCTGTCCAGACTGGCCTGTGTGGCGGGAAGAGAGAGTGAATCATGCGACTGCATCATACAGACCCTACATGACCATTTTGAGTGAGTATTTTTAAAGCTTCTCACCATCTGAAGGGGCTTCTTTGTGCTCATTTAACTGCGCCTCTAATTCTTTGGTCCTGGCCAAAACGCCTTGAACATAGGCCTCTCGCTGCTGGTCGTACATAAGCCAGCTACGGTTCTTCTCCAGAGCCTGTACTCAAAGACAGAGACACGAACGACATGAGTCCGGAGGAAACACCAGGTAGCTCTTTTCTGAACTCTTGAGATGTGAACTCACGTCTCGCAACTGCTCTTGAACCACAGCAAGCTCACCAGACTGAACCTGTCCGGAGACACAAAAACAACAAAACTCTAGACAGTTTGATCGACTTGACATTCGATTAGTCAACTTTTGCGCCTTAATGGTTATGAGGAAAAACAATAAAATCACAAAATATAGTTTATTACAAAATTTGAACAAGGAACACAAGCATAATATGCATCAATAAATTGTAGTATAAATACTGCATTCTTATTCAGATTGTTTCATTACAAACAGAAGAATTGATTCTGGTCTGCTAACATCAGTCCCTCAGCACTAGTTCTCTGAGAAAGAAACTAGTTGTTTGATGAAATACTGCCATCTAGTGTGTGAACCTGACCATCATAAATAAACCACTCACTGACTCTTAAGAACACAAAGTTCACAAGCAAAGCATTTGTTTTGTTTTTTAAATATAAATGCTTTTGTACCATTGTGTGTCTCTGACATTTTTTTATTATTATTTCTTATTTTTACATGCAATCTTTTCAATACTGGTAACATATAATATATATATATATATATATATATTAATTAATTAATTTATTTTTTATCTTAATTAATCTAAAGGTATACTGATAAAAACTGCCTATTTCATGCATGAAATTCTTAACAGAATATTTGCAAAGTGAATAGGAATGCACATTGCCATACGAAGGGTCTTACCTTTTGCTTCTCAAGTGTGTCACACCTCTCTGAAACAGCACAATACTTGTTTTTCAGGTCCTCGGTCTCCTTCGAGAGAGCCTGAAACTGTTTCTCTCGCTGTTGGGCCTCGTGTTGTTTCTGTTCGAGCTGGCTCTGCAGTGAAGACACCACCTCTCCGTGAGTGGCATGCAGATGCTGTCTGAGGCTGGAGATCTCCTGCTCCTTCCCCAGCAGCTGCTGCGAGTTCCTCTCCCTCAGCGTCTCCAGCGCCAAGATCCTCTGCCGGTTAAATACAGAATATACCTTCATAGTAATGCTCTATTTTGTGTGAGTGTGCGTGCGAGTAAATGTAATGCATCACTTAATGTTCTCTGAGCGCTCAAAAATTTTTAAACAACTACAAATTTAAATGTTTTCTGTTTAAATGATTTGCAATTTGTTGTTTGTTTTTCAGAGACAGAAATAAATATAACACATTTTCCATGATTTAGGGCGTATCTAACAATCTTGTCAGAAATATTTACATCAAAAATCTATATATGACATATTAAAAGATGAATTGCTTTCACCCCAAAAACTAATTAGCTGTAATTTTACTTTTTATTATTATTATTATTATTATTATTATTGTCCACTATCCTCCACTACTCTAGGTTTTACCCATTTATTAGTAAGATTTTTTTTTTTACTAAATTAAAACACAATAAAATTTAATATGCCTCCTTATTCTTATTTATATATATATATATATATATATATATTTATATATTTATTTATCTATATTAATAAGTCAGAATAAGCATGTTATTTGAATTTTTACATAAATATTGTGTTACACTGAATGACAATGTAACATTATTTCAACCAAGTCTAACAACTTATTTGAATCCTTTAAAGTAGATACTTTACTTACATTTAAAGTGCTTTCTATGGACATAAAATCACGTTTGTGGTTTTCTTTTGATATAGACATTCATATTATTTAATTTAATATTCTCTACATATTTATACAATTGCACACTGACACATATCTTTTTCTAGTCATTTTAAACAAAAGTGCCATCAGATTTCAGGTATGATGGCATGAACTCACCTCCAGAAGTTTGGCTTTGTCAGAATCCGGATGTGTGTATTGATGTCTTCCAGCTCTCTTCATGTCCTCCAGACCTTTCTTCAGCTGCTGGTTCTCTTTCTTCAGTTTCTCGATCTCTGTCTCCACCGATTTGGAGTTGCTGCTTTTAAAGCCCAGTTTATTCACGATAGTCTCTTTGGCCCCCTTCGACGCCATATCTGGAGTTATGGCTGGACATAAACCAGTTTTTTTTTCTTATGTGTACAACTTACTAACGTTATAACAAAATTGAAACTAACGAATTGAGCCACTGATCTCTCTCAGGTAAGTTACTACAGCAGTGAAAACCCGGTTTAAGAGTATTATACAAATAAATCTAAATAAAACAATTGAACAATTTACTTACGACAAGAATGAGTGCTTAAGAGTAGAAGTATATAAACATCAGCCTGAGAAAACGGTCGTGTTTCACTTCCGTGATAACGAAAACAATTTTAAATACGGCGCGTCCTGCGTCATATCCGGAATACGCAGTCTGGTGAAAACAGATGGCGCGCTGAGATTCTGTAACGTACGAGAACAAGGCTTAGTTTATTTGGTTAAAACAGTAATAATTAGTCAATGGATATCATTTAAAATAAAATTTGTCTATCACAAACAAATAAAATTAATAAAATATTTGAGAATTATAATATTTTGTATTTTATTTCTTTATTTTTGTGGAAATTGTGATATTTTTGCAGGAATCTTTGATGAATATAAAGTTCAAAACAACAGCTTTTATCAAAAATGGTATATTGCAAATGTCTTAAGTGTCGTTTCG
The DNA here is from genome assembly GCA_032275025.1 of Enteromius treurensis. Taxonomy (NCBI): domain Eukaryota; kingdom Metazoa; phylum Chordata; class Actinopteri; order Cypriniformes; family Cyprinidae; genus Enteromius; species Enteromius treurensis. The sequence continues at coordinate 416,476 of JAUCMU010000021.1, read as the reverse complement.
GATGATTTTATTTGCATCCTCTGAATAAAAATATTTATTTATTAATTTATTTTAAATCTCTCTAAATCCAAAGTACTGAAAGATAGCACTCGTTGCATTTGGAAACAGTCCACCATAATAAGCTGCATATTCTCACTCATTTCAGTGCACATGGGTCATTCAAACTGAACTAAAACATCATGAGATTTTCTGAAAAGGCTTGCATGAATAAAAACCTTTAGGCCTATTTAAAATATTATTTAGGTTACATTTCGTCCTACAGTGCTGAGATACCTTCTTATCTCTGACAGATTTGCCTAAATGTCAGTCAGAGTCATGCTGTATAATGAGAAGAGTGTGAAAGCTTTTACTTTAGTGTTGGGTCTGGCAAGGTCAGTGGTGCTGCTGTGCGGGGGATGATGTATGGGTTTTAGTGCTGCATCTGCACACAACTGCAATAATCTGCACTAATGACACTGCAGGCTGATGCAGCTGTTTATCACTAACTCTCTCACACACACACACACACACACACAGACTCAACTCAGAAGTAGAGCATGGGTCTCATATTGCGCTGGGAACACTGAATGGGTTTGTTTGAGATTTGGGTGTTGAACAGTTTGGCTCAGAAATTTTCCTCACTCTTGTAGCAGTGTTCATTTGTGCTTAGTAATGCAACATCCATCTTAGAAATCCAGCTTATCCAGGATTCTACAAGAGAGGAGGGAAAAGACTTGAGAAAAGCTCCCCCCCCTTGAGTCTGTCAGGATTTCAGTTAAATAAATACTGAATGATGGGAGTCCACACACAAAGTGTTTAGCTCAAACGCATCTTGGTGGATGAAGTGAAAGTGCAGTTCACACAGTGATGTCATTCATCATCCAGGTCAATGTGCAGATCATTTCAGCAGCGTTATATATTTGTAATTGTCACATACAGCAAAATCAGAGGGTAGAATGCAGTTTCTCATTAAATATCCATTCCCTCCTGGCTGCCTCCCTCGAGACTTTCTCATTCCACCCCTTCACTGTTCGCTTCGATGCATGCTGGCAACCATCTTTTTTTCCCTCTCACATTCTGACCGTCTGTTTGTTCTTTTATAAAAACATCTGTCTATCTATTAGTGTTTGTTCTGACTCCACCTTGTCATCTATCTATCTATCTATCTATCTATCTATCTATTTGTCTATCTGTCTGTGTGTGTCTATCTATCTGCATGTTGGCTATTTTATCTATCTCTATCTATCTATCATCTATCTATCTATCTATCTATCTATCATCTATCTGTCTGTCTGTCTGTATATCTATTTGAATAACTAGAAAACAAGAGTGACCTTTCAAAGTCAGTCTCTATCTTTTCCTTCTCCCATCTCTTTCCACTGTGACCAAATAACGGAGCACAAATAAATCGACAGGCCTACATATAACTCAGTTTTTACACTCTTTTCTCCATGCTGTCTTCAGTATGTCCAGTCTAATTCGCATACCTCACACACCTGAAGAGAGGCAGATGGTATCCCTGACAAGAAAAGATTCAAACCTAGTCCCACTAACAACTGAGGATGAAGAACATTCCATACAGCTGTTTCTCATCTTTTTAATGCTTTATTCTGTTTCCCTACAGAGAATACATAGAGGGAAAGAGTGCTTCTTACAAGACTATCAAAATAATTAAGAAAGAAGGGGTGCATGCAAAAATAAGTACACAATGTTTGTAATAGCTAAATATTTCATACATGTCAGCTCTTTATCACTCTATCAGGGTGGACGGAAACAAAAATGCTTAGGTATTTCTTGGTGCCAAAGGTGTTTTAGGAAAAATAAAAAGATGTACTATAAACGGTTAAAAAAAACAGATATAAATGCATGGATTTAACCAACTTGGACCTACCATAAATATAATCATCACGTATAACAAGTTATCTAGTATAGCATATGCAGTACCACTGAATCTAAACAGAAGTGAAACGCACAAAGTTACATCCATTCACAACCAGAGAATGATGACATCAATGGGCCTCGTTTCAAACCCCAACGTCCCGAAATCTCATCATCTTACATTCCTCTTTATATACAATCCAAAACCTACAGCAGTAAAGTCTCCTCCAGATCTCCACGAGCTCGTAGACTGATCAGTCAATTGTCCCATTTGGATCTACAGGATGGGTTAATCAACACAACGTCTAATTAATACAATATTGCAATTGAGTCGGTTGTGATTCAGCTACATTTAGCTACAGATATTTCAGATTACACAGTGTATATAAATAACCCAACAACACAGTTCAATACAAAGGTTTGCAGCAAACACAGTGTTTTTTATAAAGAGTATTTTCAGAAACACTGTTACTATGTGATGAATTTTGCCTGTGAGTGCTTGCATATTGCTTTATCAAAAAGGGTGTGGATTATTTGCGGTTGCAATATTTTGGTTGCCCAGGGTTGTTAGCTACATTTTGTGTAAGCACAATTACACGTCACGTTGGAGAACAGTCGAATTTTCTAGAGAAAAAGACAAATGAAAAGAAAGAAAGATTTGATTGTCATTTGGAAAAAAAGTTGCAAAATAAAGAATAATTACAAACCGTATGATGATATAAAATTCCAACTGTCTGATGTCAGAAAATGAAATATTTATGTTAAGAGTATACATGACATGACAAATAAAAAAAAAAAAAATCTTGTTACTGAGATATCTCTCCTCGGTGATCTTGTCATAAGTGGTTCTCTGAGGTTTTAAGACGGAACAAATGTTGTTGACGTGGTAAATCAAGTGTGCCTCTGATATAAGGACGGGATCACGACTCCAGCGTTCGTCCGACTGAGGAGATCCACTTCATCACATGCGAGCCACTTGACCATCTTCACAGCAATTGGCGTGCGATTCTCATCAGGAGAAAGTCTGTTGGTTTGGCTTGTTTTCTGCTTCTGGAGAAGGAAAAATACTTTTGCTTTACCAGCCGTTCTCCTCAACGAGAGCAAAGCTAGTCTTTACAGGTGTGAGAGACTCCAACAGCCTCAGAGAAAGTGCCAAGGAAACAAATGCAAGAGTAAAACTCTTCTACTCTTTTCTTATGAATGTGTGAGACTTCAGTGAAGTATCTTGCTCCATCTGTTTGAGGGATGGCATGTTGGTGCAGATTTCCAAGGGTTCTCTCAGACAGCACAGTCATCCGTTTATCGAATGCTCTTTTTCATTGCGATTGCCGTCACAGCAGCAGCGGGGCAAAACTATTGGGCCGTGGTGTTCGGGTCAGTGGTCTGATGTGAAGCTGGAGTCTGTGGCACGCTCACCGCTCTCAGGATTTGACATTAACTGTAAATCACAAATAAATCATGTTACCGGTGTAATAAAAAACTCACAAAACTGAACACTACACTCTCTTTATTGTCTTATATGTGACCCTGGACCACAAAGCCAGTCATAAAGGTCCATTTTTTATACATTATCTGAAAGCTGAACAAATATGCTTTCCACTGATGTACAGGTAGGTTAGGGCATAGGTCTTCAACCCTGCTCCTGGGGACCCACTGTCCTGCAGAGTTGAGCTACAGCCCTAATCAAACACACCTGAAGCAGCTAATCAAGCTCGTCAAGATTGCTTGAAAACACAAAGGCAGGTGTGTTGAAGCAGGTTGGAAATCAACTTTTCAGGACAATAGGAGCTGGGTTGAAGACCTCTGGGTTAGGGCAAACACTCCGAACTTCATGAATGGATGCTTTTGAACTGTATTAGACTAAAAGCATACTTTACCTCTCCATTAAAAATTGACCCTACCATTCAAATGTTTTTTTTAGTAAGTCTCTTATTCTCACCGAGCTTGCATTTATTGGATAACAACGTGTAAAAACTAATAATCTAATATTGTGAAATATTTCTGCAATTTAAAAGAACTGTTTTGTATTTGAATGCATTATAAAAGGGTCATCAAAAATCCCTTTGCTCATTTTACATGTAAGAAGTCACTGTGCTATTAAAAATCCTTATAAAAAACCTAAACATTCTTGTGAGTCTAGTTTATATTGAAGTCAGTCTGCCAAAACAACAGCTCTGGTATTTAACATTCACTTTTCATGATCCAATCAATTCCCGGTGGATTAAATCTAATCCTGTCTCCTTTTTTTCCACAAAATGTCCTATATACTGTGAAATATGTCAGATAATGGAAGTAAATGGTTTGAGAGAGTCGTTGCAATGTTTGCAATCCATTAATGTTAATCACACAATGGAATAAAACATTGTGATACCAATAACTTGTAATTCATATATACTGTATTATTCAAGTAATTAAGTGCAATCCATGTAAATATCTTCTAATCACCCACAGCTTTGTAGAACTTTTTTCCCAACATTAGAAGAAAAGGCTGAATGTCCACTGGGGAAAAGTAGCAGTATTTAAAGACTTCAAAAGAACAGCAAAAGAAAGAAAATCACCAGCCACAAAGGATTCTCTGCTTCTTGACCTACTTAGCTGTCCTATGCATAGAGTTGTGATTCCGATAATCCATTCTGCATAAACATCCAGTGCGTGTTACTACGAAGAGGAGAAAGTCCCATGAGGCTCAGGTGAAGAGGTTAGAGATGGCTTACTTGACAGATTCACGGCGCATGCTACGATGATGATGGCTCCTCCCACCAGTGAGACCACAGAGAGCAGCTTGGCCACGCGACCCAGTCGTCTCGCTCCGTCTATGTTCCCCTGCTCTAGACTGTTCCTCGACTAACAGAACATGACAGTGAGATCTGGGGTTCCATTAAAGTCAGAAGCATTTTACATATTTAACACTGTCACACAATGAAAAATTCAGCCTGCTGTAGTGAGGGGAAACATTTTTTTGCATTTCCATTTGATATTTCCACACAGACATAAGGATCATTCAATGAAGCAGTTGTCTTTATATATATATATATATTTATTTTTTTGTAATATTTAAATATTTTATTAGACATACAATGCATTCACTGTACATGCAAATAAAAAGATACATTTAAAAAATGTATTATTAAACCAATAAAAAGACTAAAATTGATTATTAGGATGTAATTATTGTCCCAGAAAAGTAACAGGGTTGAATCCTGAAGTCTTGCACTAAAATTATATTATATATTTTATTTTGTATTATATTATTACAAATGATATATTATATATTTAAATATAATTATAGTTCAGTAAATATTCAATAATAACAACGCAATAATTTTCCAATTGTCAGTTGTTTACTATAGAAAATCATGGTAAAATCAACATTTTAAGAAAAAATTGAATAAATATATATATATTGTTTTTATAGTTGAAAGGGAATATGATGGTAACAGGGTTGATAACCAATTTATTTGTTATTATAGTTAACTATAATTTCATTTATTTAACAAAAAAACATAAAAATAATTTATATACAATTTAAATAAATTTAGTTTGGTTTATCTTGGTGTAGGTAAATACCGCAAAACTAAAGCTAAAAGAAAAAGAAAAAAATTACCTAAGATTACAGTGATATATATCCCTTTTTATAAATTCATAATAAAAATAATTCAAAAAAATGTTATAACTACTATAAAAGGCCAGCTCTGAAGTCCATATTTTGTCTCTGTATTTTTTTTATTATTATTAAAATGTATATATTTGCTAACTGGCTGGAAACACATGTTTGTATGTATGTTTTGTATTGGACTTTATTTTTTCTAAAATGTTAAGTGAATTATTAGCATTATTACTATTATATCATTATAAATATGATATAATTACACAGTATTATTATTAGTAGTAATAATTATATTAGGGTATATTAAAAGTTTATTAGTGACACAAATGACATTCTGTGTGTTTTTTCAAAGTGTAAACCGGCTCAAAGGGCCCAAGCTCTACATACCATGATGGAGTAAACAAATCCCACAATGTTGATCGGCCAGACAGGGCAGAAGCAGGCGATGATGGCGAGGATGAGGTAGTCTTTGGGTTTGGAGCGGTCCATCGGGGGGTTGGTGGCGATGCTGGAGTGGCGTGAGATGGAGGGCCGCGGGGAGAAGGCTGTGTAGGCGATGGAGCTGGAGCGGCTGCCCATCCGGGTGCGGCCCACATGCGGATGGTGCGAATGAGGGAGAGAATGATGCCGGCGAGGAGGAGACGAGAGAATGGGTTTGGAGGCACAAGCATCGTTCGGGGACGAACAAATCCTATCGACTGCCAAAAGAAAGAGAGGATGTGATCAAACAAAATGCTGAAACCCAAAAGTAAAACAGTGCCAGTAAAACGTTTGGAATAATTATGATTGCTAATGTTTTTGAAACCAGGCTCACCAAAGCTGCATTTATTTGATTAAAAAATACAGTAATGTGTGAAATATTACATTACATAACTCTTTTCTATCTGAATATTGAATTTACAACATAATTCTGTTCTTGTGACTTTTATTCCTCCAGTCTTCAGTGTCACATGAACCAAAGATGCTGCTCAAAGAAGCATTTCTTATTACTGTGTTAAAAAAAAGGTACAAATAAATTTGGCAACGATGCATTAAAGCGATCAAAAGTGAGAGACATTTATCATTTTAAAAAAATATTTCTATTTACATGTAGCTCTTTTGCACTTTTTATTCATTAAAGAATTTAAATAAATAAATAAATATTTAAAAATTAAGCAGCAAAAACTGTTTTCAACATTACTAATAAGAACAAATATTAATCATTGAACATTAATAATTATTTAGCATTAGGACATTATGAATAATTTCTGAAGGATAACGTGACATTGAAAGCTGGATTAATAATGCTTCAAACCCAGGAATAAATGACATTTAAAAATATATTCATATAGAAAAAACTGTAATAATATTTCACAGCATTACCGTATTTTTATTCAAATGAATGCAGTTTTGGGCAGCAAAAGTATTAAGCAATATTAGTTTCCAAAAAAATTTCCAAACATTTGACTGGTAGTATATAATATAACAAGTATATGTGCACATTTATTAAAATAATCACTAAAAGACCATCATTTTCTCTTTTTTCTAATTCTTTTGTCATTATTGTTTTTCCTCTGAATGTGATCCTGGCAGGAACACAGGATGGCGTGTTTGAAACCAACTTTAATCAAATAGCCACCAATGCAATTAATTCACTAATCTCTGTCATGCCTTTCAGCCCCTCCTGCCAGGAAGCCCCTTTGGCAATTTCAATTAGGTCGCACAACTTTAATTTAATTAAGAGTATTTACGACACACTCAGCGACTGTAAAAAGAAGGGAAATAAAAAAATCTCTCTCTTAACCTCAGTCGAACTCATCAGAGCATCATCGAGCCACAATAAACAACAAAGTGGTCATGAGTTGTTGAGCTCGTCCACTGCCGGCTCTCAATCATTCAGTGCTTAGTAACAAAGAAATGCCCCTCGAAGAGCCTGTGCATTATTTACAATGATCGGATTTGCTCTGCAGAAAACAGTGCTGCTAGGAAGTGCTTTCTGAATTAATCATTTCCACTTTTTTTTGTTACATTTTGAACAATTTAAGAATTTCTGTATAACCAGGATCAGAAAATGACAATAAAAAATGAAATAAAATAATTGTAAACTTTATATACACACACACACACACACACACACACACACACGTACACATACTATATACATATATGCCCCAGACATTTAATATGTGGGGACAGAATGTACCTCTGTAGTGAATCTCTTTTTATTTTTTGTCTAGAGTTTGATATATTTAATGATGTTCTATTCTAGGACTGTCTATTTCAGGCTTTAGTGGCTCTACTGTGACTGTGGTGACCTGTAACTGTCAGATATCTGTATTTATTCTTGATTATGTGGCTAATAAAGTGTTTTTCACAAACTAGTAAGCTCTAGAAAGACAGAATGTGAAGAAAATTCACCCCTAGACCTGAAACAGGAATTCACAGCTGCTTTTCAATCCGATATCACTTTGGTTCAATGCTGTTATTGTGAATTAAGACAATTTAAAAAAACAAAAAATGAAATAAAATAAGATAAAAACTTTACAATGAGAAAGGTTGCACTGGCAAATAACCAAAATAAAGTATGTTTAAGCACTGAAAAAGTCTTAATTACCAATAACAACACTAAGCTAAATTTATTTCAAATGCAAAAGCAGATGTAAATTCAAGATACACCATCCCAGTTCCAGGTCTACACACACACACACACACACACATATATATGAATATAAATCAAATAATAGCTATATATATATATATATATATATACACTGACACATTTATATCATTCATGTTGTTAATTAATGCCATAATAGCATATGAATATTACTTAACAATGCATACTACTGATAACACTATACTTGCTTTTACAGTCATTTTTTTCACTTCACACTCACTAATTACATGCCATTTTTAAAGTCATTATCCTGATTGCTGTATGCAAATGACTGTAGCGTGACTGGCACAGCAGGACCTGAAAGTCCCCAACATTTTCTTCCTGGAGATGCAGCACACACTTTCATATCAATTATTCTTATCCCCCACTCCCTCCCTCCTCCCAGAATGACATATTATTGATGAAATGACGAACTACCACTCTCGGCTTTCTCCTTGACCATAACGGTGACCTCCCCCGAGCGCCGCGCCTCCTCATTGGACTGCTGGGGGAAAGTGAGGGGCCGCAGACATGGAAAGGAGTCCGTTCCGACCCCGGCGGCCCCTGGCTGGTATGTCACGGGGCCCGGAGTCTGGCAGCTCATCAGCTCTCCGTCTTGGGTACAAACCAGAGAGCCCAAAGATGCCTGATGGTACTCGGTTTCCATGGAGACGGCGGAGGGTGCGAATGTGGCCAGCACTGCGTTGATGTTCAGACGGCGTCCCGTGTGGCTAAAAACAGGAGGAAAAATAGTGAGATTTATGCGCACAGGGGATGAATCTCATTACCATCGGCGTGAGTGCACACAAACGCCTGATGAGATGCAGACTCACACTCCAGCACATGGTGTCATCGACACACACATCCCATCCCTCACAATGAAGCATGCCAGAGCTATTTTTCCCCCACAAAAACATCTCATCTGCTTTGTTAGAGGGTAATTTTTGGCAAAGCAGCTATTTGTTCATTAACACGCATGCTAGTTTATCTCATATTAACCTCTTAACCTAGATATGTAGGTCATGAAACTGACCTCAATTGCAACTGATGTTATAACATTCATGTTTACAGCAGGAGAATGAGTATAGATTTTTAATACCATATTTATTCAACTATGCACTTATGTCTGTAAAATACAAGCTAGAATGGCTTTCCCCTCCTGTTTTCTTTGCTTTACAGGTGTTTTGCCCGTTTCGTGTTGTGTTTTAGGGTTGAAGCTATAGGAAACATCCATAAACTTGACCGAAAATGTGGTCATTTTCTGCTGGGACGTTACTCGTTTTCCTTAATTCTCGTATAAAATGGATAAATATGACCGTTAGATACACGAAAAACGTAAACATTTCGCCCTAAATACTGTATGTAGGAACATATGGTGTCAGTCAAAATAATCACTGGATTCTCTCACGAAACATGCGCGGAGAACATGAGGGCAAATAGACAAAGCCGTGGGGAAAATAAGAGCCATATGGAGAAATAGAAATAGAGAGAGAAAGGAAAAGGAGTGCAAAAACGTATTTTAGTTCCTAGTTCATATATGAGACACGTTACAATGACGAATATAAAGATTAATTAATAACGATGCACTATAAAGCTGTTCTTTGTCCTCGCGCATCCAATATCACAGGTAGCTACAATTCACCTATCCAGGTCGGGATACCCTGTTTTCTTATAAACCAAAGGACTGTTTCTCCCATCATTCAGACGTTTATTAGGACACACATATCATGCATATATAATATAAATAAACAGCTACCTTACACCGCGCAATATCAGCAAGCGCGCGCTCGTTTTCTCACGTACGCTGTTACTCCATTTGCATAAACATTCTCCCAGATGATAACACGATATTCCGGTGTGGCATTTAAACGTGCATTAAAAGAAAAATAGCTCGGTGATGTGTGTCGGTAGGGATGCTGGGATCATCACTGGCTGCAGGCTCGCGCTCACTGGACAGAAGGAGGAGGAGGAGGAGGAGAGAAAGGTACATCAACCGCGCGCACTGGAAAAGCCTGATGAAACAACGCGAGTGGATGAGTGACAGCTTCATTATGAAGTCTGATTGTAGGCTATAGTGCATAATCATAGATTAAATTAGAGTGGCCATAATAATAGTATGTAGTCACGCGATACAATTAACAAGCATTTCCACAAAATAAGTACTCTACGCAGTATTACTGAGTATAATGCAATACAGATACATTGACAAAGAAAGCAGTTTTGTAAGGGAAAAGTATTAATTACATTACAAACAAATGTCAGTTTGTGTATGTATTTGTAGCTTTTTAAAGTAATACATTTCAAATTATTATAATTTTTTTTACAATAGGGTTGCACTTTATTCATACTGTGTATGTGTGCATATACAGTACATACCTATATATATATATATATATGCATATGCACAGAGCAGTCAACCTTTGAAGTGGATAAAAAAATTAAAATGTAATCAATGTTGCTCTAAGGCCTAAGACAAGAGCACATTTTGGTTTTATGTCTAAACTTTAGACATTTAACTTTGATGAGGGTTTTTGATCCACTTCAAATGTTGACTACTGTATGCATATATATTGTATGTGTACACAGTAAAATATACCTAAAAAGTGTAAACCTTCAGTGAAAAAAATTGTCCATTTGGAACTAGAAATGTCACTTTTTACTGTACATTATATTTTAGTTTAGTGATGTCAGCTCTTATAAAATTGACCTTTTAAACATAACAAATAAAATACTTTCTGGATATTTCTCCCCCCTTTATTATTAAAGCAGGCCATAATCAGTTTGGAAGTCAATTTTCTTTTGTGCCCATTGAAAATGGTTCGAAATACCACTATAAACAACAGTGGAATCGTTAAAGTGAATGCACGCTCTGGCCTAATGCCCTGCAGTTCAGTGATTGGTTGCTGTGGTCTGCCGCAAGGATGTCAGGCCAGTTGAAGGACTGTGTGTGAGCAATGAATAAGCAGTGTTGACTGCAAGCTTTCAGCCGCTGCTGCAGCTGCAGACACATCCACTCACCAACAACACATTTACATTCTCGCTCAGTTCAAAATGCAAATACTGCAAGTCAAGGACAAACAGAATCCTCCAAGAACATATGGACATTTAAACCTCAGATTAATCCACTGCAGTAATCATGCAATTAACACCAAACCAAGGGGCTACATACGAAAAATATTTTATAAATTAAGCTCCAAGACCAAAATAGTAGAACTCATAGAAGACTTGCAGTTTAGCCAAAGCAACAGTTTAAAGTTACAAACATCTTAATGGGTGCTTCATATACAGTACAGGCCTAAAGTTTGGACACCGCTTCTCATTCAATGCGTTTTCTTTATTTTCATGACCATTTACATTGGTAGATTCTCACTGAAGGCATCAAAACTATGAATGAACACATGTGG
>JAUCMU010000021.1:376797-404544 GCA_032275025.1 Enteromius treurensis | reverse complement strand
GCCATCTCCACATCATTGCATTCAGTTTTTATTCACAATTTGTTTAGTGCCCCAACTTTTTTGGAATCCGGTTTGTAGTATCTGCTCCAATGACTCCATCAAGAGAAAAATCAAGGTGGTAGAATAACAGGAAACTCAAAGAGTTATGATATGTTCTTTACAAGAGTATGTAAACTTTTGACCACAACTGTATGTGCCCTACTGCATATGTATAGAAGATAATTTATGGGAAATTAGTATCTGACAACATCACGCAGATCTCAAAACTATATCTGAAAAACAATGTTTTTATGAATGTTTTAATTGTGTATGATGATTTAGTTGTTCACCTGAAACGGTAAAAAAGTTTTTTTTTTTAATGTTCGAAATGGTGTAAAAAAAACAAATAAAACTCAAGAGAACCTTTTGTGATGGTGGCATTTATTTGGTGCCACAAACAATTAAAATAAAAAAAACAAGAAAAGAAAAAAGTTAAATAATAAAAGTCAAAGTAGTAAAAGGAAATGAAAACATGGAAAAAACTGTCAAGTATACACCCAAAAAAGTCCTGTACAAAATGTTACACTCATAAAATGTGTGCAAACCCATCTTATAAACATGAATCACAAGTTCAAACGCTCCTCTTCAGGCACGGTGGCCCATGCGCTTCACTTTCCCATACTGCTGAGAATATTGGCCTGCGAGGGGAAAAAGAAATGATGACTCAGAGGAAATCTTCTAAATCACATTCTAGTGCGCTTCTCTCCAGACACATCATTAAAGACCCATAGCACACAGACTTTACGGACACAAACCTTTATGAAAGACGTGAAGCGTTTAGCTGTAATGCCTTCAATTTTCTTCAGGTCTTCCAACTGCAAAGAAAATAAAGAGAAAATTAAATAGTACACAAGTCTATAAATCACCACATCGGAGTTTCACCGGTGAAGACTTAAACTCATACCTGTGTGAAGACCCCATGAATCTCTCTCCAGCCCATGATCAGTTTGGCTTTCTTGTCTCCGATCAGCTGCAGGGTTTTGAGATCCTTCAGCGAGCCAGAGTTTAGCGTCTGCAGGATCTTCTTCCTGGACTGCTCTAGTAATGCTGAATCCAGATGGGACTCCCAGTTGACGCCGTCAGCAGAGGGAGGATCCGCACCTCCGTTCTCCTTCCCCTCAGACACCTTATCAGCACAAAACCTCATTTAACCTTGGTCAAACATCAAAATATCACTGCTTGACAGCGGTTGATGAAACCTGACAAATTTCTGTCTATCCTTTAAATTAATTCCCTCAAAATGTGGATCAAAACTTTCAAACGCATGCTTCATAAAGACATCGTTAAAAACATATGTAGTTCAGCCGGATGCACAGAAAACTTTAGCCATCTATTGGGCGTTACGGCACACTGACCTCTGTTTTGATGCGTTTCCTTTTATCCAGGAGTTGTGAGGGTTTACACACTACAGCACACTGCTGCAAGGGCTGTACCTGAGAGACTGAGATGTGTTTGGACAAAACAAAAAAAAAAAAGCTCCTTATTTACCAAATACAGTCTAAGAATTTTATGCCTAAAGAAATTTGTTAACCAAAAAAAAAAAAAAAAAAAAAAGAGAAGAAGATTCACTGAACATGTAATCAACCTCAGGACATCCAAGATGTAGGCTAGATGAAACGGATTGAAAAAAGAAAAGAAAAAAAAGGCAAGCTCTATAATCACTTATGGTTCCTCTGCAGTAAATGGGTGCTGTTAGAATTTGTCTTCAAGCGATCGGTGCCTTGCTCAAGGGACTCACCTCAGTCGTGCTATTGAGGGTGGAGACAGCGCTGGTTCACTCCATCCACCTTCAACCCCAACCTTTCGATTACAAACCCGACTCCCTAACCATTAGGCTGCCCGTTTGGATTGATGGGGATTACTTGTAGATGTTTGAGCTCTCATTCTGACAGCACCCATTAACTGCAGGAGCAAACGATGGAATGCTAAATTTCTCCAAATCTGTCTTGAAGAAATAAACTCACATCTTGAATGGCATGAGGGCAAGTACATTTTCTGCTCATTTTTTTCAGGAAATGCACTTTTGAGTTCAATGGCTCCCAAACTAGAACCACAGAAGCTGACAGTAGCAGGATGAGAGAGGGAACAGAGCGGAAATGAGCCCTGAAGCGCAAAGCAATTGCATCACCACCGAAACACACAGCACAACTCAACAGGCGGACAAGAAAGAACAGGGAAAAGACTTCAGATGGTCACCAAAACACTAAACCACTTAAATCACCACTGGGTTCTCATGCATAAAGAGTGTCCCAGGAGGACTTTAAAGATGAAGTGAACCACATCCTACCCTGTAACGGTGTGACGACTGCCTGCTGTTTGCGTGGTTTGGTGGCTGTAGACTGTTTTCTGTGCAGTGGGGGCAGGTCTGTCTTAAAGAGAAGTGGACCTTTGGACTCTTTCTCAGTGGTTTCACTCTGCTTCTTAAACATGTTTGCTTTGTCCTCTAACTCCTTCTGTTTTTCCTTCAATACCTATGGGAAGACAGCAAAACATGCATTCAAAATCAGCCAGTGGTTGATGTGGAAGTGCTTTTCCACACGGAGCACTCATGCCTCATTTGAAAACTAGGTTTGTGTGGGCTTAAGTACAGTTGGCAATTGGTATTAATCCGGCCTAATTTCCAATCTGGCCCAAATGATGGATTAACTACAAACAGGAGGGGTGTTTGTCTCTCGCGGTTCACTTTCACAGAAAGGGTTTTCTCCATCTCTTGCAATGTGCTGAAATTAGAGCTGCCGAATGGATTAAATTGCATCCAAAAGAAAAGTTTAACATGCATTTTGTACATTTATATATCAACACACGTACATATTTAAGATTTGTAATATAGGAATATAAGCACACAAATATTTCTTAAATATGTACACGTGCATAAGTGTATGCTATGACAAACTTAGCCTGAGAATGTGTTTTTTTGGACACGCTGTATAAACAAGCAGTTGCCACGAAATCGACAAGCTGATCCAGCATCTCTGCTCTCCAAATGCTTTCGTGCAGCGCCATGACTACATTTATTATCATGCTTTGGTCTTCTGTCAGCTTGCTTTCTGATTGGATATCGTTTCACGTGATAAACTCTAGATCATATTCACGTTTGTCCTCGAGGTTCCTATGACTCAAGGTATGACCCAACTTACGCCATATGTCGAGTCAGAAGTCAGCCAAGAAGCAAAACCTCTAATGGCATAGATCTGCCGCCACAGAAATCCATGTAAAGCAGTGAAGAACAGCCGGCAGCAGATAATAGTGCGCAGCTTTCTGACTCACCGGTTTCTTTTCATATAAGTTTCCTATGTTTCATGGACATTACTTAGTAATTTTAATACAGAATTTCCTGTGATAAAATTATAATCCGAGACTCCAATGTTTTTATCTTCGCGGAGGGATGGTGCTCCCGAATATGGAACGTGATCGACGTATTTCCTCCTTTTGCGTGCACTCGTCCACATTTCTTGCAAACTGGATTCCATCTTCAAGGACGACCCCACGACAATTTTTCAGATACCCAAAGTATTCCCATACTGCAGATTTTAATTAGTTTTTTCGGCGTGAGATTAGAATTTGCAGCCTCTGTATCGGACCTTTTCTCCGCGGTATGGGTATGGGAGGAGTCTAAGCAGTCAAGCGGAAAGAAGTTGCATGTACACCGCAGCACAAGTGAGAACTGGTTTCACTTTTTTCCCCCAAAACCGGTTATTAGCAAATGTGCACGATATGATAATCAATATCGCGATAAACCGGTATACAGTTACAACTCTACTTGTGGATATATCCAACTTATGGCCACTATCCACCCGCATAACCAAGCCTGGAAGAGCCAGGATACATTTTTTTAAACCCTCAGACTGTGTTCATCTGAAAGACAGACAGGCATTTACACCTCGGGTGGTTTCAGGGTGAATAAAATATGGGGTCATTTTCATTTCTGGGTGAACTATTAATCACTTTTGACACCTCTAATTGAAACAGAGATAGAAACGCTGTTCTGACCAAGCATTAGAGCCAAATGCGGGAGAAGTGTGTCCAATACCTGTATTTCTTTACGGGACTGTGCTACAGTTTTGAGCAGATTGAGTCTTTCCCTCTCTGACGGGCCCATCATCATCTTCTCTAGGGCCAAGAGTCTGTCCAGAACCGATGAATCTGGTGAACTGAAACATTTAGGCCATTATGCACATCTGCCAGACGGCATCACATTATACACATTAGTGCTGTTCAAAGCATTCATTTAAAACTGGATCTTTTTTACCATTATAAAATGACTTTACCATCACTTTGAGTTTTCTGAAGTTGATTAAAGTTCACATAACAAGCAAGTAAATATTTAACCAAACAGCAAATGACTTAATATTAAGGTTGACTCGTTTTACGTTTTAAGGGTTAGGTCTCAAACTACAGTGTAAAAAGAAATTAACTTAAAAGCTAAAAAAAAAAAAAAAAAACAGCAAATAAAGAGATTTACTACACCTAATATTTTCAGATAGAGTGTTTTAGCCTAGCCCTACAACACATAGCTGTGCTTTTTGCAATAGGGATTTTTCCTTTGAGCACCAGCTACCAAATGATGGCACAATGCACAAATAAATGAGTTTGTGTTGTAATGCTTATGTCCTACTTGTGTGGATGTACGGGCAGTGAGGATGACTGTTCAGCTTTCTTTCCCTCTTTA
This sequence comes from Enteromius treurensis, assembly GCA_032275025.1. Classification (NCBI taxonomy): domain Eukaryota; kingdom Metazoa; phylum Chordata; class Actinopteri; order Cypriniformes; family Cyprinidae; genus Enteromius; species Enteromius treurensis. The sequence continues at coordinate 399,836 of JAUCMU010000021.1, read as the reverse complement.
GACCTTTTGTTCTGAGGCTCACCAGAACCTCCAGCCTCCTGTTCCTCTCTGGTTCGCTTTCCAGGAGCTAAGAGCGAAGGGATACAATTATTATTGCATATCCTGTTATCATCAAAAATAAAATAAAAAAATAAATCTAATTCTGCATTGCTAACCAATCGCAGGAGCCAAAATGGATTCCCTGACAAAGGGCCGATTGACAATCTGCTTAGACTTGGCGGCGAAGTTGAGGGCTGAGAAGGTGTCAAAGTAGTATCTGTACTCCGGTGCAATGTTTGTGATCATGACGGAATGGGCTGAACCGCCCAGAGAGTCCTGCAGCAGACGGGTCAGTTTACTGTCTCTGTAGGGCACGCGGCCCGCGGCTCCTGCGTTCAGAGCGTCCACCACTTTACTGAGGGTGAAGAGGGACAGGTTGATGGCTCCGCTCTCTTTCAGACGGATGCCCTGATTTCCTGTGCGCCGGTTGTCTTCTGAACCTGCCAGGTCAACTAAATACAGCTTGCCCGTTTGCTGTCTGTGCGGCGGCCCACGCTGAGACTTCACTACCTGAGAGCAAGCATACGCATTTATGTCATCATTAGTCTTTAGCAGAGAGCTGGTAACTTTATAGGGCTTTCAGTTGTATTTCTGCCCCCTCACAAAATTGTAACATTTCTGGATTGTTTTAACACTTTAACACATATATAACAGTATTAATAAAAGTGGCCAATTTTTTATTTATTTTTTTACCCAATTTTTTGATTTTACCCAATCTATTTTTTATAATAATAATTAATTATTGATATATCTTCAAGTATATTCTATTGTGCAAAAGCAATACCTACTTAATAGTCTTAATCTTGCATCCTTCTTAATTAAAATTTCAAACAAGGTATTAAAGTTAACCAATATTTCCATTCATATTTCTATACTCTAATAATATTAATAAATCAAAAAGGATCTAATCAATTTACTAAAATGTTATGTATTGTCCTTTAAAAATGGGTTTTAGAAATTCTGAATTGATTTACTAAAAATGCATTATTAAAAACAGCGGTGATTAAATTAATGCATAAAACTAACATTTTAACCTCAGTCTAGTCAAATAAAAAGTCCTTTTATTTTTTTTTTAGCAAAACAAAGTTGCTTTTTAAACAAAGTTTAACCATGTATTATTAATATTGCTTTGATTTATGCATTTTAATGTACAGTAGCAATATATGTGCGGGTCTCATTTTGACAGATTGTATTATTTTGCCACAAAAACAAACAATAACGTGTCATTTAATATTCAGATTTTTATAACTTTACTCCACATGGCAGAAATCAGAGGTCCTAACAATGTAACTAAGTGTTTTGTCTCTCACATATAAAACCAGCAGACACTGTAAGTTCAGTGGTATTAGTTTGGAGAGATTTAATGTCAGCACCAGCTACCAAATCAGGGTCTACCACACAGAGACCAGGACCTGCTTAAGTGCTAATGGAGAACTAGAATGAGGAGAATTGTGGTTGTTCAAACCTTTATGAGGAGGATAGCGTGACTGCGGCTGGAGCGCTGGTTGAGTTTAGTAGAGGCTGTGGTGCGGTTTAGACTCGCGGGGATAAAATGAGTGTCGAAATCGCTAAAGGACGAAAGTGGTGTGCGCGTCAAACCAGGAATGAGGATGTTTCGGTCCTTGTCTTCACGGATGGGCAGGTCCTGGGAACCCGGGGACAACAGGTCCAGCACCTATAGATATATAGTGCATCAATATACAGCGGACCATACACATAAAATAATTTATCTTACACTACCATTCAAAGGATACTTCATTACATATCACAAGAAAAAAAAAAAAAAAAAAAAAAAGATTTTTAAAAATATTTATTTAATTTTCAAATGCTGCTCTTTTGAGCTTTTTTTTTTATTTAAAGAATGCTGAATGAATAAAAAATACAAATTCTAAAGCAGCAAATCAAAACTTATGACCTTTTCTTGGTAGATCTCAAGGTAAGACATGCCAACTGAGTATTCCCAACCATCCTGCTCCTTTTTCTGAGCTTCAACCAGTTTGAAGACCTCCTTGACAGCTCTGGGAATAACGCCCGGCTGCTCTTGACTGCCGAGCATGGTGTGCGTCTTTCCTGAAGGAATAAGAAAGCCGTTTAGACTGTGAATAGACTATATTATGGCACTTCATAATAAAGAAGTATTCTCAGTTAAATGAAGAAATCTAAAAGGTAGGGTTTACATGAGATAAATTATTATGGTAAACAAGTAAATCGATCGAGTAAAGGCCTGTTCACTATCGCAGACGTTTAACGGCTCGGGAATAAACAATGGGCGCCAATGTGAGTGTGCAAAACCAAGCATAAAACATGAAAAAACCAAAAAACGCCAGTCTTGTTTTTTTTTTTTTTGGTTTGACGCGCTGTTCAAATGTGTGCTAGCTTTTATAAAATTTGAAAATATGCCCTCATAAAATGACAGATACTGATAAAGGTAGTTGCATTACATTATTTTCAAAATGGACCTAAATCAATCTGAAAACTTAAGGCAAAACAGTCATAAGTAGTAAATACCTCTATCAACAAAGTAAAAAAAAAGAAAAATAAAAAAAAAAAGAGTGGTTTGTAGGGATGGCACGATTCATGAAAAAAAAAAAAAAAACCCTGAACCATTCGGTTCGCATGTCTCTGTTCGGTGAATGCGTCGCACGGTTCAACGGTTCATGACATGCGCAATGTAGCCTCGTGCCCCGTACAGTATGTGACTTAAGTGTGTTTCCGTTTAGCTGCGGTCACACCAGACGCGAATCACGCCGCAGGATGTGTAATCGCGTCTTTGTATTGACCTAACATTAAATCACTCGCGCTTGACGCTTCATTCGCGCGAAAGAATTGAGGTGTCTGCCGTGAGGAGAGAGTGCTGCAGGTCACAATACTGTACGGGTAGAAATGGAGAGTGGGAGAGAAAAGGAAAGCTGCCCGGTGGTGTGTGGGAACATTTTGGATTTCATGTTACCTGTGATGACAGCAGAAATAAAACAATAGATAGAACTGCCACTGTATTCAAGTATTGTGCAACACGCATCCAATATGCTAATGGCAACACTTCGAATATATCATTTCATCTGAGAAGATACCATTTTGTAAGTGTTACGCTGAAGTTGGCAGTTTGATAAATGCAAGAAATTCTGCAATACTGTAATCTTTGTGAACTAAAAAGGCACATACATTCATGTAGATGGCAATACACGTTCTCCTTTTTTACCAAATAAAGGAAAAGCATGTTGAAATCATCATATCTTTCCTCTTGCTTTCCTCAGAGATGTTCCCAATAATGTGCTTTAAGTCAAGTCAAATTCAGTTTATGCATGATTACATGTCATGATATAACTTTTTTTATTACTGTATCCTAAATTGTGGATAATTAGGCTATATATCATATGCTGAAGTACATTTCTGGAGAAAAATAACAAGAACCGAACCGTGGGTTTTGTGAACCGTGCCACCCCTAGTGGTTTGTATGTGTATCTCTCCCTGATAATCCAAACAGGCGCTTCCAGCCTGTGGATTTTAGTCAAAGAGAAGCATGATATCAGCACCAGCTACCAAATCATGACCTACTGCACTGAGACCATGACCTGCAAAAGTGCTTAACACAAAAACAAACACACCTAAAAACACCAGTCTTGTTTTTTTTTGGTTTGACGCGCTGCGTTAATAACTGGCCGACTAATGAGATTGCCGCTTTTGTCCATGTGCCTAGAGCTGCTGAAGCTAAAATACAAACCGGTTTTGCCGAGCACACAAAGTAAATTGACCCAAGTGGAAAACAGAGTTTAGTATGATTATTCTTATATAATATCTTATAATATTGAACAATGAGACAATTTGCGCTGTCCCTTTGTAAAGAAACAGTTGATGCCCATGACATGACATTTTAATAGAGATAACAATATCGCTTTCAAAAACTAGCCCTCTGAAATCCGTTTTCAAAAGCCCAATCCTATTTCTACACCATGATTCTCTTTGTGTTTAAAGCATAGGGCCAGATTGATCGTCATAATTCTTAAAGTTTGTAGAGAGATGAAAGATGCATGTAATATAAAATAGTAAGGCTCTAATGCACTCCAGTATAGATGTGTGCACTGCAGGAGCTAGGTTACGTATATAGTAGTGGTGTCCTATTTCTTAGGGAACATTTTTTTACCCTTCCCAATAAATTGGGATTGGGCCAGGCTCCCCAAAATACAGTTTTACTGTGAACGCACCTTCTAAATAGAAATATTACTGGCACGTGAAAAAAACGTAAAAAAAGTAGGTATACCTGCTCCGGTGGGTCCATAGGCAAAGACACTGGCGTTCTGACCATTAAGGATGTGGGGGAGGATGGGTTTGACGGAGGTCAGGAACACCTCCTGCTGTGTGGTCTGTTCACCATGAAACACATCGAACCTACAATCAAATATACAGTTTTACACACAAAACTTTAAATCAATCGATGCACACACTCATAAATAAAATGGTAGCGTTCACAGTGCTCCAAGACAATAATAGTGAAAAGAGAAAATATTTATGTTTTAAACTTGCAGAAACAAAATATAAAAGCTCATTGTGGCTGCCTAGTATGGAGTAAAAAGGACCTGACTTGTAAGTCCAAATGTGTGCTAGCTTTAATAAAATTAGAAAATATGCCCTCCTCATAAATATAAATAATCTAATTAATTCCAGAGGATAAATGAAGACAGATACTGATAAACATAAAAATGGACCTAAACCTAAATCAATCTGAAGGCAAAACAGTCATAAATAGTAAATGCCTCTATCAACAAAGTTTAAAAAAAAAAAAGAGTGGTTGGTATGTGTATCTCTCCCTGATAATCCAAACAGGCACTTTCAGCCTATGGATTTTAGTCAAAGAGTAGCATGATATCAGCACCAGCTACCAAATCATGACCTACTGCACTGAGACCATGACCTGCAAAAGTGCTTAATACTGAAGAGGTGAGGATGGAGGAGAAACAGAGGCACTAGAAACACTTTAAGACATGTGACTGACTGGTATTGCAGGGTCTCAGTGGCGTTCCTCCAGTTGATAATCTCCAGCTTTTGTGGGTCCAGACCCCTGACACAGGGCCCCTCTCCCTTCTCATCCTGCTTGTCCATGTAGGGTCTGAGCCGAACCGCCACCCGAACCCGAGAGGTCCGTTTGGATCCAGGAGCGCCATCGTTCACAGCAACACGCTGCGCCATATCTGAGCTCCACCGTTACACACCCGCCATCAAATACACAAAATAACACACCAATACAAACATACAGTATCGAAGTATGATAAATAAACGCAGTATTAATATAAAACAGCAATGTATACACTTTGGATGAAAAATAATGAGTTTTTTTTAACTCTGTGATGCCGCGGAGGAAAAGCGATGACGTGCTTTTCTAAAAAGCAAAACTCGCACTTTCTACGTGAATAGTGAGGTCATATTACACTTACCTAATGTGTTGTACGACTATTAACCCTCGTCTCGGTTTATGCAGTCTGCTCTCTGGCAAACTAAAAAGTGTTTTGATGAACAAACTTGATTCAATGCATCTCAGTAAACTCCTCACCAATGGCGCCTGCCGCTGCTGCTAGCACGGTTATTTTCAAAAGATGAAAACTCCGCCCCGTTCACTGGATTTAACCAATCAACACACGCGAATCCAAGAGCCCGCCTTCTTCTTTGAAATGCTCACGGAAGACACAGACGAGTTGTATTGCCACCACTCGGCAGTGCAGTGGAATAACAGGATTTTTTTTATAACAATAAAAATCTGATTAAAATAATTATCTTTAATATACAAAAATATCATCATCCATTCAAAATCCACCCCAGCCACTTAAAATTTCATATCCACAATTAGTGCAAAACATACAATTTTTAATTGGTTTAATTTAAATCAATTATAAATTTGCAGCATTCGGCATATGATTTGAGTACGAGAACTAAGCTGGAACCTTTTGATAGCTACAAATTATTTTGTCAATATTACAATCACAATACAAATAAAGAAACAAGTGAATAACAATGATGCATTAATTTATAAAAGAGTTACTTTATTAAAAGCTTGCTTACTTGGGGTAATGTACAGCATAAATATGCCTTTTCTACACACACACACACACACACACACACACACACACACACACCTTCAAATATCTTACAATTGACTTTATAAGTGTGCCAATTTTCATAAAATATTAATGCTTAACCTATGTGCAAATTCAGATTCTATACTTTTGTACCAAAAAACTAAAATATTGTGCCTTTAAAGACAACGTACAAGTCTTACAACTTAACATTTCCAATCTACAGTAACAGGCCTGCGGTATTTTCATTGCAAAATTCTATTTTATTAAAGAATAATAATAATATACTAAAACTGACACCTAAACATGTTGTAATTTAATATTATTTGCTTATTAAGAAAAAAAAAAACTTGCAGTGCTTTTCACAACTCAACAGAAAGACCAAAGACCGCAGGAAAGCAAAGTTAAACTAAATTATCACTTAACTGACCTGCTCTTTCCATAGCTAGAAAAACCAGGAATAGCTGAAAAGTATTTAAAGAGAAAGATCACTGATATTCTTACATAGCTTCCTGTTATACAGCTCTCTTTTAATTAAATCCATTTTAATTATTTTAAACTACATTTTAGCTACAGAGTTTCAAAATGAATGTGCATTGCCTTTAATAGCCAACATTTAAACTTCTTATGTAAAACATTTCAGTGATATTAATATATTAATGATAGATGCTACCGCTGTAGATTTCTGTAGCATCTCTATTCACAACCTGCAGCAAAATGTGCTATTCAGAGGCTTTTCTTCACAGATCTGTCACATACTGTTCCTTTACTGGACTGAAATCGGCTTTTCACTTTCATCTCCAACATTTGAATGGGTTTTGTGTTCAGTGCAAGTTTGTGTAAATCACATGTGGAAGATCGACTCAAATTCATTGAGCAAGAATTCTACAATCTGGTTCTGGAAGACCATGTAAGTGGTGATGTTTGCCGTCTCCTCCTCGGGTTTGAGTAACGTTGGGCCGAAAACGATAGCCACGTTCTGCACAGTCATTCTGTTCTCATCACCGTGTTGAATAACCCTGAAAGAAAGAGACATTCTGTAGATGCATACTCCGTTAAAAATATGTAAACACATGTATTTAAAATAGACAACGTACTTGCGCAAATGGCTGAACAGGGCCTCCATTGTGTCACGGTTGGGTGGCGGCAAAGACCGTACCACATTTCGCATGTGTGCTATTTTACTGTAATAATCTGGGATTTCTGTATCAAAGCACAAGATAAAAGAATACATTAATTCAAAGTAATTATCTCTCTTTATGAATAGATAGATCCACGACAAATTGTTTTATCAACAGTATTTAAAACAAAATTATGAAAATGTTTCTATTTTGCATTTATTTTTAGCTACAAATGATCTCAGCATAATCATATTAGTATTGTACAGTCAAAACTCTGAGGATTTAGCATATTTTATCAGCATAATAAAATTAAATAATAACAATTAAATACAAATATTAATATTATTAAATGAGTAATAAAATATTATTATTATTAAGAAAAAAGTTTGTTTTATTTTGTAATAATTTGAGCGAAGAAACAAAATATTAACAGATATATATTTTATTTCTTTTAGAAAGTATGTCCTTCTCTTGCTTTCGTTCGCAGCATTTGAGCTGCATAAACTCCACAAGTCTGTGTTTAATCTGATAAACGCTATCTATTTCAATTCAAGAATCAAAGCAAGGACCTCTGACAAAAGTGTTCACAAATATCAATGTGCTTCAATTTAGCTGTTGAAAAAGCCACACTGGAAACAAGGCTCTCGTGTTTCTATGTACAATCTATTCAACCGTGATCTTACTGATGCCACTGATGAACTCATTGAAGAGATTGTAAGGGAAAAGAGGCTCCTGCAGCTCTCTGAAGAAGAGCTTCAGTGCTCCTGTGATCACATGGATGTCCCAGTTCCCCTCCTCCAGGTCCAGATCCTCTGGAGAAACACAGAGAGAAGCACACGAGTCAGTCAGACTCGAGCAGTCTATGCAAGTGGAAATGCACAGGTCAATGAAACTCATTACTGACCAAATATATAAAAAAAACAGAATTAATAAGAATTCAGCTTCTAGGGTTAGATTTAATACGAAGTCTTGTCTCGTAGAAAACAAATAGCACAATATCTCCCACATGATCCATAGTATAAACTGTCCATGACAAATGAAGCACCAACAAGTTTAATATTTAAAGTTGCCGCTCTTAGTCAAATGTAGATGTAGAAATGTAGCAAACGTATTAGTGAAGAAAACAACAAACTATAATAGAGAATATGAAATCCTGGGGCAGACATGGAGTAAAGAGCTGATGAAGTGTAAAATGCATTACCGTGATCTGCTTTGAAACGCAGTTTCTGGATGACCGCTAAATTCCCACTAACTCTGTAGAGTCCATCGATCCCCAGACCTGATGGATAACAACAATAAAAAGTTCAGGAAGATGTATTAAACAGATCCGTTTTTGTATTCATCATCCTTTCAAATCCAAATGCTTGTTATGGATGTGAAAACGCAAAAAATCTAATCTGATCTGACTTTTTTTATGATCCACCACAGTCTCGCAGCAATTTTTGATACGATTTGTCGTAACCTCAGTGACGGGTAGGTGAAGGGGCGGGGTTAGGTGTAGGTCATTCGTACAAATTCATACGAATTGGTAAAACACGTACGATTTAGCATAAATCGTATGAATTTGTACAAATCATCCACCTCGTAAAATGTGTATGAATTACTGCGAGACTGTGGTGGTAAGTTTCGGAGGCAGTGCGTAAACGTAAAAACAATTTCAATTAAAAAATAAATATAAAAGAAAAGAAAATAGTCTTATTTTCTTAATTGTATCCAGCAGCAGCATGTATGATTCACTAAATGTGTGTGTGTGTTTACCAGAGATTATAACAGATTGTGATGTCAGTGGCTCCGAATTTTCAAAACACTTCTTCAAATGCTATGAACCTGATTCGATTTTTTTTCCAACAGATGAAAGTTTTCAGAGGCAGTTTGTAAACTGATGATTGACACAACGTGAGCTCGTATTTATTTTTCAACGTGCAAAAATGTTGGACAACCTCAACTGGCCAATCAATTGAAAGTAGGAGGATTGTGAGGTCAGCTACATTGGAAATATAGCTTAAAAATTAAAAACTGCACAGCAATATCCAGTAATGAAAACTAAAAATTAAATCCTTTAATTATTTACTGAAAATAAAATGAAATGAAATGAACCACCTTTTTTCTCTACTGCCCGGATGCATTTCTCCACAAAGCTGGGCACTCTCGTCTTTTCTTGGCTGCAAAGATTGTGCAAGTGACATCCGAATACATTTTCTGTGGGAAAAGGATAAAAGGGTCACATTAGTATAATGTTTTCTGTACCAATAGAAGTAAATGGATGAGGGAAAGCGGTGGGCGACCTCTGATATATCCCTTGTCTTTGACCGACTGCAAGGTGGGCCGCTTGAGGAGAAACTTCTTCAGTTTGGTACGGACCTTCTTCTGATCCGCTTCAGACGTCGAATTGGATGAAGGATGACGAGATGCTAATGAACAGAAAGAGGCGGTACATTTTTACAATCATTTCTCTCTTCTTTTTAAAACATTTGTAGTACCTTTAGTTTTTTATTAATGGATCGAATTTACTGTAATAATTGTTTTACACTGATTGTGTTAAAACTGACTTATCTTTTGTGTGTGACAGAAGAAAGAAAGTAATTCAAGATTGAAAAAGCACGAGGATAAGTGAAAGATTTGCACTTTTAGGTGAACTTTCCTTTAAGCTTCTTGTGGTCTTTAATCATTTTTAAACTAAAAAAGCTGACTTTTTTTAATGTTTTGATCATTGCAATAGTACAAAACTTGCACTTTAAACTGAGAAGTTTACATACTGTAACTAAAAAAGTAACAGTGATCAAAAAATAGGAATTATACAAAACTATTCGTTTTTACATTTCTCCTAATAGCCTTCCTCTTAAGGATTTTAAATATCTTTCTTCTGCTTCTTTTTTATTATTATTCAAATAAATGCTGTATAATTTAAATGAGAATATTGTCCAGCACCATGAAATCCCCTAAAATACAACACTATTAAAGAATAAATACGATTCATCACATTCATTAGAAAATAAAAAGTAGCACTATGTGTCTACCAGACGGTTAGGTCATTTAAAGCACTACCATTGCTCATAGTTCTTTTGTCGAAGGGTCTGTCCTCTCTGTCTAAGCTCGAGGACTTGTCAATGACATCCTCCTCCTCCTCAGAGTGCTGCGCTTCCGGGTCCTGATGCAGATCCTGGCCCAGAGCATCGCAGAAACACAATTGTAAATTACTCAAACAAACAGCCTGGTTTTGTCAGTGCTCATTGTTGCACTCACCAGCTGGCGTATGGTATCTGTGATGATCTTATACCAGTCGGCGATGATGCTCTCGGTGTCGTACTGGATCAGGTACTCCACGCCAACCCGGCTCTTGAGCTGAATGAACAAACACAGGTGGAACGTCAGGAAAACACACAAGTGAAGAATACAGAATGATCATCCTGCAAGATCCATACCTCCAAGACATTTTTCTTGCTTGATTTTTCCTTGCTTGCCTTGTTAATTGTAGCCCCTTTCAGTTCCACTGTAAACTCTGGGACTATCTGATTTGTTTTACCCTACGAAAAATAAAAACACATTTAGTGTTGTGATCAGGGCCGGATTAACATGGCCAGGGGCCCCTAGGCTACAGGTGGCTGTAGGCCCCCCCCCCCCCTCCCCCACGCCCCCCATGTTATTCTAGAGAACTTTGTCTCGATGGGTCTTTTCGCGTTGCGCCTTGCGCTTTTGAGCACCGCTGTCATATTTTCGGTCACACATTTTATGTGCCTATATCATTCATCTGTTAATATCGTTGTTCAACTGTGGCGTGAGTGACGTGCATCTGACGTTTATATACTGAAGGCGGATTTGCCTCACCCAATCAGCGTCCGCTTATTTAATGTTTATTTGAATCCAATGGATATTAAGTTTTTTCTTTCTTTTGACCAATTGGGGGCCCCCTATAAAGCCTGTGCATTGATCCGGCCGTGGTTGTGATACAAAAATGAAATAATACAAACTCCACATTCGCGGGTTTGTAACGCACCGATGCTCCAGCTGGTGATTTTGGATCCTTATGGAAAGTCAGTATTCCTCCGTGAAGAACCGTCCAGGAATTACTCCAGTTCTTCCTGTGGGATGATAATATAACACAATATAATACAATAGTTCATTGTTACAGCAGTTCATGTCCAGGTCCATTATATGATATTAACAAATATAATTTTTGATTATGATGCATTAAGACATATTGAAATTTCTAGTAAGTGAGATTGATAAACGCTTCAGAGTTATTTTCATATTAATGCTTTATAAGGTTTGCTATTTGAACCTTATTGTAAAGTGTCACCATTTTCACCAATATAGTAAGAGCTATCAAACCACTATCACCACTAACTTTACCTAATTTTCTTCCCGTTTTCAGACACCTTCGTTTTGTTCAGGATTCCAGCCTTTTCCAAGTTCGAAACCTAAAATGAAATGACGTTATAGACTTAATACAGCCTCTCTGTATGTAAAAATGTACAGGATAGTGTCTGACATCGTGAAAGTAAAGTAAACCACAGCCTTAAAACGTCAAGCAAGAAAATGTAGATTACCGCTCAGCCGTTTTACCTTTTTAAGTTTAGTAATGATTTTAAATTTGGCAGCTAATCAGTAAACACTCCAATTTACTCTTTAAAATGCACATACAGTATAATTAAATCACAAGTATCCACAGATTAGAAGTGTTTTTAGCCAAATGTCTTTCAGCTAAAACCCCTAAACCATGGTAAAACTCAACATTATATGCTGTATAGCCATCTTTAGCAGTTTAGGGCTGGCTGCTAACGTCATATTTTACTTTATATGTTGCTTTTTTGTATATGTGGAAAAAATTCGACATATACAGTATATACAACATTATATAAAGAGCTGTGTAACAATATAGCCTCACTTTGTGATGACATAAGCGATAGACAAAATATCACATTTGAGATTTGCTAGTATGATATATATGCTTATATACACTGTAAAAATGTAGTAATTGGAGTACATTCACGTTCAATGCAATGCGTAATTTGCTGTTTCTGTGTAATTATTCACGAAATGTAATAGTAGTTTGAACAGTAATGATAATACTATCGTTATTCGATCTTTCCCATAGTTATGAATGATCCATTTAATGCAACACTAAGATATTTTAAAGAATAGCATAGTACTACCATAATAAATGTCAAGACAAAAACAAGGCGCTGCCATGATAACGTGCCCCAAACCCATGGTAGGCTGTAAGTCTCACTAGTCACCACCAGGAGACAGTGTGATGAAATAATATTTCATGCACGAAACTATCTGCGATTTTCATATCAGATGTTTTCTTATCTTAGATCTTCCTTCTTGAGTATTAGAGATATGTTTAGGGTGTACAGACAGTTTAAAATGAATTCTTCTTGTCATTCTTGTAGTCATAATCAGAAACTTTTATTCAGCACGTATTGTCTAACTGTATAATTACATTCTCCTCTGCAATTTATGGAACACCTCTATACTGGCATTGCTAAGAGAGAAAATAACATTTCAATAATGATATAGCACGTCTACTCATCAGCTCACAGGATAATAACCACATTTTGAGCGTCAAATGAATGAATAATGCTTAAAGATGATGCCCTCATTAATGTATGTTACTGTAAAATTTAAAGACAAATGTATATTTAAAAAGACATGCGGAGTCTTACGTGTGGCATCTCAAGAGAGCTGTAGGTGTTATTCTCTGATGTGTGCTGAGGATATGATGAGTGACTTTTCTGTTAAAAGGAAAATTCCATGCAAATCAGTACAGCAATATAATAGAAACTGAAAAAAAGAAAGTAAAGTTTTATTAAACAGCTGCAGTGTTTTGTTTTCATTGCATTAGTAAACACAACAGGCAAAAGCTACACCGGTATTTTAGTGCCACGTTAAAAAATCTAAAACGACGTGATAAAAGTCATATTTAGAAAACAAAGAGAATAAAGTTGAAATAATGAGATTTATGTCTAAATATTTTGAGAATTAAGTCAAAAATACAAGAATAAAGTCAAAATGGTTTGAGAATAATATACAGTCGAAATTACAGTACTGTGCAAAAGTCTTAGGCCACTAGTATTTTCAGCATGGGTTGTTTATTTCTATCTTTAGCGGTAGCGTATTTTTGTCATTTATTGTAATAATGCAGTGAGATCTGATCTGCACACAGAGATCTGATCTGACCATCATCAGTCTGTCTGGAATCACATGAATTAACAGAACAAACTGAGACAGACTCAATCCAGAAGAACTGCAAAAGATAGAAATAACCCACTTAAATCCCTTTTTGGTTGGTGAAAATACTAGTGGCCTAAGACTTTTGCACAGTACTGTGTATTTTAAGAGTATACTGTATTTTCACATTGAGAGCACTGGGAGAAGCTGCATGTAAATCAATACAGTAAAATACTACAATTCTCAAAAAATACGAAAATGGTTTATTACACAGCTGCAGTTTTTATTTCCATCACACAACTACATGTTTTCTTCTCATTAATAAATACAATAAGCCAAACATTATCTGTAGAGAATAAAGTCTAAATGTTTTGAGAATTTAAACAGCCCGAAATTTTATGGCCCGGATTGAGACGTGTCCAGGCTATCGAAACTGATTTGAATATTGCTATGTCTGAGTGGCCGTTTTCATCTTACTGGGATGAGGGAGAGTCCATTTTAGTGTCTCACAGAAACAGTTTATGATATTTGAATATGATATTTATTAATAGACTGAACAGGAACAACTTAATCTTAATATCAGCTCACACACCCAATCATCAACACTTCTTTGAGGGGTGCCGTAGTTCTCTTATTTAACCCTTTTTAATACACGACAAATATATGTGGATTATAAGCAGAAATCATACCATGTGTCATATGTGGCAGCATGCTTGTAAACGATATTTACAATCTCCGATAGGATGCGTTATTTGTATAAACTCAAAATACAGAGAAGACCGTTTAACTTTGGAAAAATACATTTTCAGCGCACAACCACTGCACACCACTAAGGTCAACACCATTAGTAATACAGCAAAGTATGCAAGGGTGTTCATAACTGAATATAATCTCCATGGATTAGTTTAGCCAAATGGAAAAATGTTGAGTTTATGCTTGCATAATGAAATAATAGGGTGTAAAATACTATGTGGCTAGGATGGATGTAAATAGAGCAGAGTCTCAGGTGCTTTCTTGAGCCTATTTAAGAAACACGGTCACTAAGGACACGCCAGAAGGATCAGGTGTGCATCACATGCATCAGGGCATCAGTCTTTGTTTATGAGTGCGGGTGAGCTGCTGGAGCAACTCAACACATGCAAGGGTAGAAATTCAAAGAAAATGTGAGTACGTACATCTTCATGGTATCCTGCACTGTGCCTCCAGGTCTGCTTGGATCCCATTGTATCCTGTTCAACTGAGGCACCATTTCGCACTGCATACGGTCCTGGACTTCCAGAGAACTATAAATGTGTGAGAGAAACTGTATTCAGGAATGTCTTTTCTTTGTGAAATCTATTAGTAGATTAGTAAATGGCAGTAGACATTTGACTTAATTTTTGGACTAAACTATCCACGAACAGCTGTTCACAAAAAGTCATGGGGTCTTTGAATATTGTTATGGATGATGGGGGGTTTTGGACACAAATGTTAAATATCACGGCTTTAAGGTCTGTTCAGGCCAAAGATAATTATAACAATAACTCTAAAGTTTGAACAACGATCATATAATCAGACGGGATCTCTGAAATCAGACTGATGAACAATAAAAACATCAACTGCATAAACGTATAATGCACAGAACTTGCACAGTCATCATTCTTGGTTTAGCCTTCAGGTGGAGAACATGTGAAAACAGGTCCAATATGTTCTCATTGTACCTCAGGTAAGTTCCACTGGGACTTGCTGCCGTCCTCAAGGTAGTAGTACGTCCGTCCTCGATCATCTAGCGACTTGATCCACTGTCAACAAGACACTTCATTAAGCTCACCAAATTACAAAAAACTAGCCTACAGCCATACTATCATACACCTCACTAATAATAGCAAGCTAATCAGCTCAAATAAAAAGTAAGCCAAAGACGTGTCGAGGGTCCTGTACTGCACCTGCTCCTGCGTGTAGTCGCTCGTGAAGACCCAAGCCCCTTCAGGGTCGATGCTGAGGGTCCAGCCTGGTGGGATGCTGTGATCCAGACTGGCCCTGGGGAGTGAGACCTTCTTCACGTGAATCAAGGAATACTCTGATGGCAATGAGAGAGGAGATGCTTCCTCCTCCAGATCCGGAGATGCTGGGTAGTCCTCCTCAGGAAACGGTGGCTAAGACAATTACAATATTATTAATTATAATGATAAGTTTCAGTTTAAATATGAAAGTTATATTTTTAAAGTTAAATTTTATAAATATGTTTTCATGTTAAGTTTTCATAACGGAAATAAAACGTAACCTTTTTGGCAGAAAAAAAGTGTTTGAGAAACTGTGTTGAAAATATCATTGCAATTTATACATTGCATTATTTTGATTATTTTTTATTTGTATCATTACTACATATTTAAATGTAAATTATACCATGTATATTTTTTTATAAATAACAAATAATTTCGCTAATATAGCATTTTAATTTACTATTAGGAAACAATTGATAAAATCTAAGAAGAAATACATGATAAAAAAAAAAAAAAATAGGCCAACAACAATAAAATAAAATGATGAATAGTAAAAAAAAAAAAAGTAGATTCTAAAAATAATGCAATGAATAAATTGCTTAGAAAGACCTGTATATGCAATGTAAAAAAAAATATTATTTTAAATGTTCAAGAGCCCATGATTAAAAAAAAAAAAAAAAATTAAAAAAAAAAAAATATATATATATATATATATATAATATGTAAAATATAACCATAACAATAAGATCATTTATATGATATACTAATAATAATATTCAGATTGACAGTGTGAGATTTGATTCGAAGATAAAAATAAGACAAAGAAAGAAATAAAATAAGCCAAATCCACTTAAAAAATAAAACCATATATAAATGATATAAATGACATAAAAACCTGTCAAAAAAAAAGAAGAAATTTATAAAGTTTGATTTCTAAACTTTGAAAAATGATGTACAGTATATTCATATTTTTTAATATTAAGTCTATTCTAAAATATAAATGTTAAAAAAAAAATTCAACTGCAAAAGGTCTATATGCATACAAATACTATAATATGATAACATAAATCCTCTTTACCGGGCAATCTTCCAGAAACTGCCCTGGTGAGGTGATGTCCTCTGGAGGATCCCACGAGCTCTGACCTGACATGGGGTTAAAGAAGTAATGCCTGCCGGTACTCTCATCCAGCACCTTCTCCCAGTCCGAGCTCCACCTCTGAGGAGAAGGGACTAGGGGTGAGGTTATGGGAGACTGGGGGAACGAGGGAGGAGAACAGGTCTCCTCCGTCCCCACTGACGACTCCATGGAGCAGCTGAGCGGATACTCCCAGGTGGTGCGGCCCGTAGAGGGGTGGTAGTAGTAATCTTGCCCGCTCTGGTCGTCAGTATGGATCTCCCATCCCGCAGAGTCTAAAAGAAGGGTATCGGGCGGGTCTGGGAACTCCTGTGATGGAGAAGTGATGGTACTGGAGGGATCAGGGCTTCTCCGACGCACACGGGGGAGGTTTACGTACACCGCCGTGAGAGCGCTGTCATCCTCTACCTGATGGACAAAAATTACACCAATAAATGCTGATTGTACTTGATTAGGACAACCACACACCTGTCTATATAAGACCTTACAGCTCACATTGCATGTCAGAGCAAATCAGAATCATGAGGTCAAAGGAACTGCCTGAAGAGCTCAGAGACAGAATTGTGGCAAGGCACAGACCTGGCCAAGGTTACAAAAACATTTCTGCTGCACCTAAGGTTCCTAAGAGCACAGTGGCCTCCACAATCCTGAAATAGAAGACATTTGGGGCGACCAGAACCCTTCCTAGAGCTGGCCGTCCAGCCAGACTGAGCTATCGGGGAAGAAGAGCCTTGGTGAGAGAGATAAAGAAGAACCCAAATATTACTGTGGCTGAGCTCCAGAGATGCAGTCGAGAGATGGGAGAAAGTTGTAGAAAGTCAACCATCACTGCAGCCCTCCACCAGTCAGGGGTTAATGGCAGAGTAGCCCGACGGAAGCGATTCTGTGTTTTTCTGTCGATATGGGGTACTGTGTGTACATTAACAAGGGAAACAATTTACTTAAATAATTTTAGCAAATGGCTGCAATATAACAGCGAGTGATCGGTGTATGACAAGGCATATTTACAAC
This sequence comes from Enteromius treurensis, assembly GCA_032275025.1. Lineage (NCBI taxonomy): Eukaryota > Metazoa > Chordata > Actinopteri > Cypriniformes > Cyprinidae > Enteromius > Enteromius treurensis. The sequence continues at coordinate 382,309 of JAUCMU010000021.1, read as the reverse complement.
ATAAATCAATGTATGACACATTAAAAGACCAATAACTTCCAGCCCAAATACAAACTAGCTGTCATTTTATATTTGCTTTATTTTACCCATTGGTCGGTAAGATGTTTTTACTCATTTAAAACAATAAAAATGGAATATGCTTCCTTATTCTTTTATATATGTTAATATGCACAACTCAGAATAAGCATATTTTATATTTTGACATAAATATTGTGTTACACTGCATGACAATGTAACATCATTTCAACCAAATTTCTATTTTCCAAAAACTTATGTTTACCTTGCTTTCTATGGACACAAAATCACTTTTGTAATTTGTTTTGATGCGGACATCTTGACGACCCATAGATTAAAATCAGCTTTTAAGTATAGTACGTAAGTAAGTAATGTCAACTGATCAGAAGCTACTGAGGCTGAAGTTATCATATCATATCAAATCATATCATATTATTCAATCATGAGATGATATAAATGAACTAAAGACATATGCGTAACTTGACCCAGATGACCTTTCACTGACCTTATGTAAACAGGTGATTATGTCACAAACGTTCATACAACGAGCAAAACAAACAGTGGATGTAACGTCTGCTTTAACACCCTCTTCCCACAATCCTCCCCTATATGCAAAATTAAGCAAACACATCACCAGTAAGAAAAACAAAACCACACACTCCCTAACCTGAGGAACACTCAGCACTATGCTCTGGAAACACACTCGACTAGGCCTGAAGCTCATGTGTCCGTTACAGAAAGAGAGCACTTCCTGTGTGTGCTGATCTCAGGAAACAGAAAAAGAGTCGACAGAAGAAAACCACAAAGACTGCAAACTTTTCATCTCTTTTTGTTTGTCCCGTTTACTGATGGCCAAAACCCCAGCAGATAAAGCTCACATGGTCCCGATTAAATATAAAGCACGGAGACTGTGGTAGCACTAGACGTTTTTTTCCCCACAATACGGAAGTCAATGGATACTGTCAACTCTTTGGTTACCATATACTGTCGTTTTTCGGTGAACTGTGCCTTTAAGTACATCTTTAAATGTATTTTCATACTGCTGGCTAACAAGCATTAATAGAAATTAAAACTAATGTATTTTTAGTCATGAATGCAACTATATCTTTATTACACATTTGTGATGGTAAGGGGGGCAATTTAGTGCATTTAAAATACATGTACTTAATAAAACAACTTACACACCACACTTAAAATTATAATCGAATACTTGACGTGTGTATTAGTTTGAAAGGCTAAGCAAGCACCTAACAACCACATAATAATGCGCTTAAAACCCTTCTGAGCACCTTAACAACCACATAGCAACACCTTGCCATGGTCAGCGACCACTGCACAACCTCGTGAAAGAAGTGCACTTAATCATTCTGAATACGTCAGACTTCATACTTCTGCTCAATTTCAGTTCGCTTCTGTACTCATCCCGAAGTAGCAGGCTATCTTACGGTTTCTCTCCGGCTCCAAAACGGCTGGTCCAATCGACGAACAGAGGTCGGGGCTTAGAGCCGCGACGTAGACGCTAAACGCTGAGTTTAAGATTAGGTAAATCTAAAACGACAGCGGACATGGAGACACAAGATGCTATTCGCAACTGAAGGCCATCACTTGGTTCACATTTTGAGGTGACTCCCGTGTGTTCGACTTGAAGCAGCACTGTGATGAGCGAGTGATCGGTGTATGACAAAGTACCACGAGAGCTGATTGTTCCATAAACCTTGATGTCATACATCGATCGGTCGCAGCAGCGCTGCTTCAGGTCGAACTACCTTTTAATTTATTTATGATTGGCTTATGTTATGCGATTGGCATACGGGTACACCAATGATTTTACACTTCAGATTAGCACCCCCCCCCCCAAACAAAGTCAGTCAGTGTATGATGTCTACTCAGACTTTAAAATTCATGTACTGCATTCCAGCCTTAAGAGAGGCCTATGAAATGTTATACCATTTATACCAGAAAAGTAACAGCAAACCTCTTTTCAACAAATAGCATGATTTATGGTGCCATTCATATGCTTATGCATGTTGCAAAAGACATGTTCTAGGGTTAGGGGTTTCTTCAAATGCTGTCAATTGAGTTAAATGAGTAATAGGCTTTAGTTTGCTCTTAAGGTTCCTTTATCCACTAGCCCTCAACAGGGATTGCAAAATATTTTTGCACCACCCAGCACATGATACGGAAGAACACATGAAGTTCCCTGTGCACGCACGTAGAATGAAGATGGCTGTGGAATAGATATAGATACTGTACATGCTTACTGTGGCACTAAGCTCACCTTTAGCCTTGAGAGAGGCCTGTACCAAGACACACCTCTCCTGAGAAACGTCTGTGAGTGCGTGAGACAGACACAAAGACAGAAAAAAATACAGAAGAGCAAGAGTGACAATCGAAGCACAACAAACGGAAATAAAAGCTATAGCGCGCTAGCACGTCACATCCTGGGTCTATATTTACCAATCTTTGGTGCAGACCAAGCCCGTCTCTCAGCCACAAGTGGCAAAATGCATCAACTGACAGGAAACAGCTTTTTTACTACAATCATCACAAATAATAGCCACACAAAACACCTGCTATTTTCGACGCTGAAGAAGAACTAAGTGATCAGGGCGGGAATAGTTCCCAAATAAACCCATATAACTTTAATTTTCTGTGGAATACGAAAGGAGAAGTGTTGCCTGAATTATTGGCCGCTGTTTCCATGTTATGAAAGTGAATGGGGATATGGGCTGCCAGAGTCAAAAATAAAAATCAATATGTCCTATATATATATAAGTTTCAACAGCATTGTGAATAAGCAAATTGATCAATTTATGAAATATCTTCATAAGTAGTTCAGTTAAAAGTTGCAGTCACCTTTTATTTGTTGTGACATACACTACGGGGAAATAATTATAATTTTAATTTGTTTTTTAAACTAATATCCTGTAATTAATGATTAAAAAAATGATAATATTACAAAATATTATTCAAATTTAAAATAACCATTTTCTACGTATATATATTTTCAGATGCAAAGCCATTACTCCAGTCTGCAGTGTCACATAATCCTTCAGATACGCACATTTGCTGCTAAAGAAGCTTTTAACTCAACATTATCAATGTTGAATCCAGCTAGCTACCATGTAAAGTTTGGGTAAGTCATTTTAAAAGAACAAATTAATACTTGTATTCATCGAGGAGGCATTAAATTAAAATAAAGATATTTATAATGTTACAAATATTCAAATCAATGCTATTCTATTGAACTTTCTGTTCATAAAAGTATCTATTTCCACAAAAATAATAGGCTAATCCATTTTCCACCACCATTATTAATTGCTGAGCACTAATGATAACTGCTAATAATTGAGCACCACATCAACATATTATAAAGATTTCAATCCAGTCAGTTCCTAATTTGGTCCACCTTTAATTGACCCTGGATCCCCCTTCACTGTCATCCTTTAAAAAAGACATTCTTTAACATTTAACCTTTCGTGTCCACCAAAGTCATGCAGGTTTCTAACGACACAGGAGTATGCAAATAATGCACTTTTGGCTGAACTATCCCTTTAAATCAGTTTAAAGCAAAGGGAGTGCTGAAATCCCTCAGCCTTAAATGTATGCCATCCTTTTTGTGAGATAAATTTAGATGATCTGAATGCGCTGGCCAACAGAGACAGCCAGACAACGTGTATAAGTCATTGTACAAGTAGGCTAACTGAGAGGAAAAAAAGAGAAAGAAGCAGTGTATGTATGGAGAAGCCTATAGACACAGTTAGAGGCAGTTCATCACGTTATGAAGCTCGGAACCGAATTTTTAAACAAAACTTCCTTTTTCTATTCAGAACGGCAGAGACAAGGTCAACTGTCTTACAGACGCTGTGCTTTGAAGAGTTTTACAAAACTGCGCAATGTTACTGTGACAAATCCTTGACCCTGATGATATTTAACATGTGCGTTTTGAGATCTCTGCAGTGGGGAGTGTCTCAACAGGAAGAAACCACATCCTAACTGAGAACAACACAACAGAAGCACACTTACAAGTCAAATACCTACCTAGTGATTTTATAGCTCATTTATAGACATTGTGTGTTAAATACTAAACTGTCAACACATCAAAATGACAAGAAAGAGCATTTCCATGCCCAGAAACCCACGGGTTGTGGACTAACCTGTGTGTTCAGAGAGAGAGGCATTGCGCTTCTGGGTCGGTGGTTGGTCCGAATCTTAGAGTAGAAATCCACCATGTCTTTGCTTAGATCATTCAGTTCAGCTGATCAGAAACAGGCAAACTCTAAGTTATCCAACAGCGAGCATCATGGTGAACGAGCTGACCCTGAGTCGCACGGGCACACACACACACACACACACTCACACTCATGCAAACATATAAACCCTCTGCGTCCGCAGCCGAAGTTGCCACTAATGAACATCTGTCTTGAAGGGCTCTACTGCTAGAGACAAAGGGGGAGGGGGCAAATAAAGAGAATAGATGGATGGAGAGTGTTGAAGGCAGGTATGACCGTACAAATTTCTGAAGATATGTGATGAGATAATGGGTCAAAAATAGAAGTGGTTTGTTATTGCTTGATTTCCAGTATCTTTGCAAACATAAAAATCTTGTCAAAGTATCGTCAAATATGAATTGTTTAACTTCCTCTTTTCCGCATCAAAACAAAACCTACACTAGCCAAAGTCGCTGTGTACATATCCTCAAAATTACACATTTTTACTGTAACACCTAAAAAAAAAAAAAGCATGATTGCATTTCTTAAACTCTGTTTACAGTGAATATGAAACAAATGTGTTTTTTTCCTAAAACATGTTCCTGGTCTTATTATTAAATCTTCATCTTTAAAAAAAAAAAAATTAACTGGAAACTTTCCTTTTCCGATGATTGTGTGATAATTTAACATAGACTACATGGGCGATTATGTTTCTAAACAGCCATTCAGTTATTTTGGCAAACTGGCATGTTACAGTCAATTCCCGGTGGATGAATTCAAGTCTCACCATGCTATGTTTCTTGTTGAATATCCTCTTTCACTTGTAAATGTGATACTGTGTCAGTGTGAATGGGAATCTATGCTGTGTTATGGAAGTAAAATAACTACAATTACTTTTAAATCTGACAAACTAATCACCATTCTCTGAAATATTTAAATAGACAAGATACCTAACAAGTACAAGAGTTTATAGTTACAAAATAAATTGTGTATATGAGAAAAGTTCATACTAGGACTTGTAGGTATCTTGAGATACTTTTACACTGTAGTTTTTAAAATCATTTGAATTAACTTGAATTTTTATATTTTTCATTTTAATTTAGTTTTAGTAATTTTGTTGTGCATCTTTTATATATATATATATATATATATATACTAGTGGTGGGCCGTTATCAGCGTTAATGCGAGACTCTTATCGCGCGATAAATGAAATATCGCCGTTAATCTATTCTCAAAGTTGGGTTGGAGTCTATACTACAAGCTATGGTGACTTTCACCTTTAGTGC
>JAUCMU010000021.1:359592-372807 GCA_032275025.1 Enteromius treurensis | reverse complement strand
GCGTAGCCAGACCTTCAGACTGACGGCTGAAGGTCTGGAATTCATAGCCGCTTTCTTTGGCAAGGCCCGCCCATAAGCCCATTTGACTGACATGTCAAACAACCAATCACAGTTTGTTTCGTTCAGCGTCACGTTTCGGGGGCGTGGAAATGTCCCCACAACAACAGAACGGCGTGCAACAAGTCAGTCAGTCAGATCTCGATGGGATGCTGAAGTGTTTCCAGAAAAGTGTACCATATGCATCAGACGTTCAGCCAACGCTCCGTGGGCGTGACGTCTGAGACTACAGTGAAGTAAACAATTGCGTTACTGACAGGTAATTTCGATTCATTTTCCCAAAACATTTACAAGTATAATAGCATTTATTTGACAAAGATTAGCAGTATTGTCAACAAGCTTATCATCGAAATACGTGAATGTATTCAAAAAGCACCAGTAAGGTTTGTATGGCTGCTTGTAATGTTTATATAGGCTATATTTTATTAAAAAATCTGTTGGATAGTCACAAAACCTGTCACTGGGGTGCTACCCTTTCTGAGGTACTACATTATCTACTAACAAGTTTCTGTAAAGCACTAATATGTCCCTTTAAGGTGCATTAAAGTGGTAAATAAGGTACAAAATTATACCTTTTTGCCCCAGTGACAATTACTATAAATTCTATATAAATATAATGACTGTAGCCATTATGTTAAAAATAATCTTTTATCTACTGGTCTCATTTGAACATTTTACCACTACATATTTGGAAATGGGTCTCGTCAGACTCTACATCAAACACCGTTTGATTTTAAATGACACTGAAAGGATGGCTGAAGTGCAACATCACGTTACACAGAAACCCTTCTGTCTAAAATGTCGATAGCCCAGGAATTTACAGCTATAATGAATTCAGAAAGAAGTGATTGTAGGGTGCACAGAGGGGACGGCATGCTGCTGATTACTTAATCAAATTATTTATCAACCAATGAAACAGAGGCTGCAGAATCTGCGGGTCGAACTTTTCACACACACACACACACACACACACACACATTTTTACAGAGGGGCCATTCAAGGGACCCAGCAGCTCCCCCTCCGTGTTACATCACCAATCATGGCCTGGAATCCTGGATTACCTCATTGAAAACTAAAGGTCTAAGAGTTTATAGCACACTGCAGCCATTATCTGCCCATCATCACACACCTTTCCTTCCCCCTCTCTCAAACACATACGCATATTTACATTCTGTAGCAAATGCCAAAACTTTCAAATAGACCTCAACAAGAATAATAATAGTGTTTTTGCTAATTAAAAACGGATTACTACAGATCTACATTTTTTGGTAAATATTTAATAAGTATGCCATTGTGCTCTGGGTGGTTTCTACTAGGGCTACTGGTAGGTTGATGATATTTTGGTCTGCAAAGACTGCTTTTTTTGTCGACCAGACGAGAATCATAAGCACAAATGGCAGCATGCAGGACAGACTAAAAATGTGTTACCATGCAAGTTTCACATCCTGTTCTAAGAAGAGTGGAAAACACTCTTACATTATCAGTGAGGTGACTGTAAGTTCAACATTTATTACAGTGTGGTTACCATTCCTTTACGATATGGATTAAACAAAAATGTTGTATACGATCCACAAGTAATAGTTTCTAGGCAATTGACCCACCCGCCCTCCTTAGTTACTGTTGCTATTTCCGGCAAGCACGCCGCTCTCACACTACACATCATGTTCTCATGAAGTGAAAAATAGGCCTACATCACGGAAACCGACAGACAAGACTAAAAGAAAAATGAAACAAAGTCTCAGCTTTTGAATTTTGGCAAAAAATGCAAACAATAAACACAGTTTTGTGTCGCTGTAGCACAATTTTTCAAGTTTAAATACAACAAAGTTAATCTACTTTCTTACGATTGCTCATACTGTGTTTATATAAAGTTGTTATTACAATGGCGGGTGCGTTCAAGTCACTTTGGTCGGAAAAAGATGGCGATTTAACTTTTCTACAAAAATTTTAATCATTTTTTTTTTTAACTCTACATCCATAAAAAATTGAATGAAGAATGTGCATCATGTTTTTCTTTTTTTTTTTGTTAACTGAATAATCATATATATTTTCTATTATAATTTTTTGTATGTGTTACATATAGTTTTATTTTATCATGACCTATAGTCATGTGACTAGAAGGGCCAATGAGATTTGATATTATTGATTTGGGCTCATTCAATATTTTTCATTTCATTTCATAATTAACTTTGGATTACTGTTACGCTTCCTTCCTGAAACTTCAATGCTTCCTAAAATCCCACTGACTGTTTTTGTATAGAAAACAACAACAACCAACATCTAAAAGATTCTTTACTTTTGGATTGGATTTAATAGCAAAAGCTGAAACTTCCCCTATTCACACCTGGAATCCCACAGAATGTACAAACAGTGAGTGCAAAAGAGAACTGAGAGCTATTGAGTGCTGATCTCAATCTGCCCGTTGAGGAAGTTTCTGCCTTTTTTTTTTAGCCTTTTGAAACTACTTTCCATAAGCAGTGAAGCTGATGTTACGTAATATAACATAATAATGCATCTAGGGTGTTTTATCACCCCAAACAGATTCCAATATCTTGCGACCCCAGAAGTGATTTGGCAAATGGATAGATATAATATTATAGCTGACACCATGTTTAATAAACTAAACATGTTTGGCATAGAAACAGATCTGTGGTGTGACAAATTAATTAGTACAAATGTGTAATCTTTCAAAGAGAAACCATCTAACAATAAATAGTTAAAAATACAATTTTCAATGAAGTATACCATGATGACACATTGCAAAACAGTGCTGACATGGCAGCTGCCCAATTATAGCATGCAGACCATCTCTTCCTGTGGCGTCAAAACAAACTGGTGGAACTTCCCATATTTGGCTGAATGGAGAAAGGATCAGCCAAGCTGAAATAAGCTGAAAAACGACAAATGGTTTAAAACTCCAGTATTTGTCTCTGATTAATCTGCTCAGGAACTAACCAATATTGATTCAATGTCGGTATAGCAGTGAGTTACTGGAGGAAAACGCTCACAGTAGCACATTGTGGAAATTCGCTTCAGTGTATCACTGTGCTAAAATTAATCTTCCCACCTATAAAGTGCCACATTAACAAGCACAGAGCAACAGTCACAAAGATATAAACACTACAGGCAGACACAACACAATAATCAATAAGTGACCTTTTGCACTGCTGTTATTTTGTAACACACTTAAAATGTTGTAATTGCACAGGAATTACAGATGCAAAGCCCTGATAAAAACGCAGCATGCACACTGTGTTGAGATTGTGATCGCTTGGCTGAGTGGAGCTTTTGCAGTGTTTTAATGGAGAGACAGGCAGTCTCTAATGGGGATATACCTGCCAAATATTTGCACTTGTATTCATTTACTGTAGTGGCATCAATTTTCAGCGCAAACTTGCATCCCTCGTAATCCTAAACTCCTCCACCTTTGCTGCTCACACTCACGCGTGACGCTCCAGTCGTGCACATGCACTAGGATCTGGGGTCTTCCAGTGCACAGCTCTGTGTGAAATGCATTAGCATAAGCTGACCTACATTTCCGGGACTGCACACAGCGCTACGCATTGTGCCCACCGAGCTGAATGGCACCTCAGCCATGCCACTGCTGAAGCCACTATTGCTATGGAAACCAGAACTTCACTGGCAGGCCTCCAGAGTTTTTTGTGCTATCCCACCAAACTAAAACTCATAGGGAAGACAGCAAAGACTTCCAGACCTGCAGAAATGGACACTTCTAGGAAAGATGTGGAGAAAACAACATTTTACATCTTAGGAGCAGCATGGAAGGCTCTTGGCTATGTGATGTTATTTGTTTGAGTAAACCACACGCTGATTGACCACTAATTTCAGAGAGTGATGTTAATACATAGAAAAACGTACCACGGCGGTACAATGTCACAGTGATGCATTACCGTGTAATTTTGATATACGGGTCAATAATTAATAAGGATGTCTAGATAAAAAAAAAACTAAAGTTCAAAAACATAGTTCGAAAATGTAAAAATTATTAGAAATTATAATCCATGTTTTAGAATTAGTTACCAATTAAATAAATACTAAAATACACTATTATTTTTTCTAATAATTAACTAATAATACTTTTTAAATAAAATTAAAACATTTTGAAACGCAGGTTAGACACACACTTGGTATCCAAAAATACCAAGTTCAAAACTCGACTTAGCCGTCCATCTTGATTTTTTTCCTTTTTATATTTAGATTCAAATTATATATAATTAGTAATAACTTCTTTTTATATAGTCAGGAAATATATGTTTTTAGTTAATTTTTCATTTTGCTATTTATTTATATTAAATATATATGTATAAATAATTAATGTGTTTGTTTATTTACTTATTACTTTTGGTTCTTACAATCTAAGGAAAGTTAGAAGCTTCTGTCTTCAAGCCCAAAAATATTAAAAATGACTTTTAATTTGGAAATGAACATAATACATCGAGACATGAGCTAATAGAAGAGGTGCATTCAATTTGAATGCATTTTAATTTTAAGCAGAGTCCTGCTTATTTAAACTTAGCGTTATCGTGATATCACTTATTTTATGCACTTATAAGCTAGTCTATAAATAGAATATAAATAAAGGTTTAATATCATCAAATCTGCTCCCAGCAGGAAGCGTGGGATTATTTCGTCATACCTTACAGCAGGTGTTTGCACAGGTGAAAGCGTTCCGTCTCCAAACACTTTAGATTACAAAAAGCTGCAAACCATATTCCGACGTGTAGCGAAGCGCTGTTTATAATCCATCTCTTTAAATGCTGCTGTTTTTTTATCGTGCCCCCTCAGGGAATCAGGTGTGTTTGTGGGCGTGGCTGCAGACGCCTGGTACTGTACCTCCCTACAGTGCCACTCGCTCTGCAGCAACTCACCTAACCTGTTGTGCTCTTCATTTGACTCTGGTAGTATGCTTGAAAACCCCTTCCCCCATACACAGTCAAATTAGCAGGCTTATATTTAGATACGTGCAGCATGTTTTGGTTCTCTCAGAAATAGCGAGGTAAACTCTGCGCTAACTCCAGTAGACTAATGAAAGTTTTCGATACGCACCGTACAAAGCAGCGTCTTGAGGCCGGTGGTTGATGATGGACAAACGGATGGAGAAGCCGGTTCTGTGCCGGTGAGGGGCAGCGGCCGTACACACAAACAGACAAGCAAACCATTGAAATGCAGATCACTTGGCAGGGAGCACCAGAAATGGAGTCTGACTGGGCGTTTGATTAGGGTTGAAATATAAGGGTCGTTTTTGGCCTCATTAGAAAGGGAATTATTAAGGCTTGGGTTTGTTTGAACCTATTTTATACCTGGCCAGAAGAAAACAGCTTAATTATTTTATTTTTTTTAATTAAATGAGAAAAGTTTTAAACGTCGTTATCTGTCACCATTCAAAACTAGTGATGCTGTAACCATAGCAACACTACTTCGCTCCAGCGAAAAGAGTAAGCTACTGTATACAGTACACTACCGTTAAAAAAATTGGGGTCAGTAAGATACTGTGAAATATTATTTAAATTTAAAATTAGTGTTTTCTGTGTGAATATATTGTAAAATCTAATTTATTCCTGCGATACAAAGCGTCATTTCTCCAGTCTTCAGAGTCACATGATCCTTTCAGAAATCATTCTAATATGGTGATGTTTCATTATCAGTGTTGGAAACAGTTGAGCTGCGTAATATTTTTTTTTAGGATTCTTTGATCATTAAAATATTAAAAAGAGAAGCATTTATTTAAAATGGATAATAATGTTTAAAACTACTTTTACAGTAGTTTACTGTTTCACTACTGTTCAAAAGTTTGGGTTCAGTGCATTTTTATTCTTTCTTCTTTGAAAGAAATTAATACTTTTATTAACCAAGGATCTATTAAATGAACAAAAAAGTCATAGCATAGATTTACATTTTAGAAATGTTTTATATTTGGTAAAGTATTATGTTGCTTTTTACTTGTTATTCATCAAAGAATCCTGAGGGGGGAAAAGAAAGAAAAGAAAAAATCACAGGTTGGCTGCAAAACTGTTTCCAACATTGATAATTCTAGTAATAAATCAGCATTTAGAATGATTTCTGAAAGGATCATGTGACACTGAAGACTGGAGTAATGATGCTTTGTTTCACAGGAATAAATTACATTTTAAAATATATTCACACAGAAAACACTTCTTTTAAATTCAAATGATATTTCACAATATTACAGTTTTTTTCTGGATTTTTTATCTAATAAATGCAGCCTTGATGAGCAGAAGAAATATCTTCACATATTTAAATATCTAACTGACCCCAAATTTTGAACGGCAGTGTGTGTGTATATATATATTTCAGTATTATTATAGTTCTTAATTGTTGAGTAACTATAAAACCACACATGCATATAGAGGTACAATCATACAATCATCATGTACAATCATCATGTTTATAAATCTTAAAATGAGTTTGAGCTGGAAGAAACCAAATGACACTATGAACCAGATGTTTTTAGTTTTTATTGTGCAAATAGGTGGATTAGGAAACTAGACCTAAAGAGATAGTTCACCCAAAAATGTACATTTTCATCTTTTTTCAGTAACTCTCAAGTCATTTTGAACAGACTTCTGCAGAGCACACAACACATTAAAGATACATTGAAAAACCAAACCAATGAAAAATGCCACATAATAAGTAGTAAATAAAAAAACAAAACATATTTATTCGATGGTATGTTCTTTTTTAAAAAACTTGCATCACTAAGAATATTTCATTTGATTGTCCTATTACAGTAAACTTGCAGTTCACAATTAATGGTACTTTCATTAAAATAATAGCATTTCTTACTCGTTTTTGACATGTATTGCATAAACTGTATATAATGGCCATATATTGCATCTCATGTTGAATGTTTATTGTATTATTTTAGTTTTTTGTGTGTGTGTTATCATGATTGTGTGTTGGATTGATGTTACTGTAATGACACTGTGTACCTTCTATATATTAGTACTCAGAGGAAAGGCCATGTATGATCAACTTGTTGTTTGTAAACCGTTTTAAACTGTAAACTGTATTTATATGTTTTGTAAGGCTGTTATGTTACCCAAAAGAAAGAAATGTGTCTTCCGTTTAACTTAAAACACAAACCCATCCATAGAAATTCTGACTGAAGTAAAATAAGTGATAAAGAGCCTCTCTTAAGTCCATCTGTCTGCCACTCAACAGATGAGAGAGAGAGAGAGAGAGCAGGGGGAGGACGAGAGCAATGTAACAGCTCAGAGGACATAGGGATGGGATTATGGGAATCAGTATGATGTACCTTTTTTTAAAGTCTTATGAATGAGATAATAACTGTTTCATAAAATATGTGTCAGAAAGAGAATATTTTTATTTCCCATTTGGCACAGGAACACTTACCAAACTTTATAATACTGTTGTTAGAGAATCCACAACAAAACGCATATGTCCAAACAAAATGAGAGTTAGTGAATTATTTTTTCCATTTAAAATCTACATTTCCTTCTGAAATTTATGTTTGACCTTAGACTAGACTGGTTTTCATAAAGAAAACGCACACACTCACACTTACAGTGTTCTTTGTGTATCCTGTCCACAACATTCCTGGAGTGATTCAGTGTAACTACTTGAATAAATTGAGGGCGATTCATAATGTGTTTTGACAGAAAGCGCTTAAACTGCCTCTCACCACAGAAGAATGCCGTTCACCGTCAAAATGAAAATAACTCTGGCATGGCAGGCTCCCAGTTTTAGGACTTGGACCGACAACAAATGTACTGGCTTCCAACAGGAAACCACTCAATAGATATTGCTTGTCTACTTCCTGTTTTTGTATAATTAGAGAATTATTATAGCAAATTCTTAACAGCTTTCATTGTCTGCCTGTCAGGCCTAATGCTCCAACATCAAACCTGTTTAGTGAGCTCATACAGACAAATACTGATGCCTGGGATCCAACCTCAAAATCAGGATTGATGTATTAAATATTAAATAAAAAAATTAGATCCTAAAAAATTGATTTTGAAAATGAAATGTTGGCTAGGAACTATACTCTCATTCTGGCGTAATAATCAAGGAACTTTGCTGCCGCATATGGCAGGTGCAGTGATATCACACAGTGCCTGAAAATATAGGAAAATAGGCTAACTCCATGACATGCGGAGTCCCACAAGGCTCAATTCTTGCACCGCTTTTGTTTAGCCTGTATATGCTTCCACTAAGTCAAATAATGAACCAAATTGCCAATCGCAGTTATGCATATGATACCCAGATTTACCTAGCCCTATCTCCAAATGACTATATCCCCGTTGACTCTCTCTGCCAGCGCACTGATGAAATTAACAGACAAAAAAAGAGAAAACTGAAGTGATTGCATTTTGAAACAAAGTTAAAGTAATGAAGGTGAATGCATACCTTGTCTATAGGGGTCACACAACTAACAATCAATAGACTCTTAGGGTGTTTTTGGAGACAGACCTTAGTTTCAGTAGTCATGTCACAGCACTAAATCCGCATACTATCATATCAAAAACATAGCAAGAATTAGATGTTTTGTTTCCAATCAAGACTTGGAGAAACTTGTCCATGCCTTTATCAGCAGCAGGGTGGATTATTGTAATGGTCTCCTCACCAGCCTTCCCAAGAAGACCATTAGACAAGCTGCAGCTCATCCTGAACGCTACTGCCAGGATTCTGACTAGAACCAGAACATCTGCACATCACACCAATGCTTATGTCCTTACACTGGCTTTCTGTGACAGATGCTATATAAATAAACTTGTCTTACCATAACTTCCGTCAACATGACCAACCGCTTGCACAGAGAGCTATTTTCAGGCGCAGCGTGATATCATTATTATTACTCTGTAATGAGAGTACAGTTCCCAAAAAAACTTTTTATTTTCCATTGGTCTTAGTACACGATGTAATTACAAGAGTCAAGTTTTACATAGGAAAAATTAACATTGCTTCTTGCGTCAGACCAAGGCTGCATCTCATTGCTAGTTTTACTTGATCTTAGTGCTGCGTTCGACACTATAGATCATGACATACTAATAGATCGACTACAAGATTACGCAGGTATCCAAGGGCAGGCTTTCCCAGCCAACATTTGAAAGTGGGGCCCATATGGTTACTTTATGTGTTGCCAATGTGGGTCCTTTGTGTGATTGTCCGCGGGTTCCAATGTGGCCCCATGTCATTTGCCCATAAGGGCTCAATGCCGTATTACACTGGGATTTACTTGGGCCCCAACAGGGCAATAGACACTCGACCCATCTGGGGCCCAATCTGAAAATCTACCTGGGTTCTACATAGGTACCACATAGGTTGAAAAATGGGTTTTTGATGGGATTGTCCGCAGGTTCCAAAGCGGCCCCAAGTCATTTGCCCATATGGGCTTAATGCCGTATTACACTGGGATTTACTTGGGCCCTAACTGGGCAATATACACTAGACCCATCTGGGGCCCAATGTGAAAATCTACCTGGGTTCTACATAGGTACTGCAAGGGTAGAAATGTGGGTTTTTGATGGGATTGCCGGCAGGTTCCAAAGTGGCCCCATTTCATTTGCCCACCTCTGTGGGTTCTAAAGTGGTCCTTCATCGTCAATTTAATGGCTCCGACATTTACATTAAAATACAGTATAATTAAAACACCAATGTTTACAACATGTAAAGACCAATCCAAAACCAGACCCATTTGGTCACTTCCAGGGGGCTATACAGTAGCTATATTATCTATATATTTTCTGAACGATTTAATATTGGCAACCCAGAGATCAACAACAACTGGTTGACACACTCAAATATACATTTCACACAATTAATTTTTTTTCAAAATGCATACCAAAAATATCAAATTGAAAATTTATACTTTATACTAGAGACCTGCGCGGGACGGATTTTTCCCGCAAGATTATGTCCCGCTCCCGCATATATATATATATATATATAACGTATGTGCGGGCAGGCAAGTCAAAAAATTACAACACATTTCATAATGATCAAAACGTGTTTTAAATGAGGATGTCCTGGTTCCACACGCAGTCCCAATCAGGTAAGTCCTCACCATTTATTGATTTATAGTGACATACGTATAAGACATACCCAGATGAAAAAAAAAACATATATATTTAAATTGTGCTTTTTTAGACATACTTAGTATACTAAGTGCATATTAAATGTATTATTTTGGAACAGCTTTAAGTATTTTAAGTGTATTTTAAGGTATATTTAAGTTCCACTTTTATATATTTTCAATCTATTAAATGCATTGAAGATGTGTTAAAAGGGAGCCATTTTAAGTGCAATTTAACTGTATTTCTTATTTAAAATGTACTTTTAATACTTCATGAACTACATTTAAAGCATATTTGAAATATTGTCTTAATGTACTTCAAATACATTTAAATTGTATTAAAGTTCATTTGAAATGCATTAGCATTACACTAGTATATTATATTTTTCCCAGTATATATACACACATACACACTTTGATATCTATAAAACTTTAATACATTATATATTGTTGTGCACATTACAGATATTCAGAGTAAATATAAAAAAGTACAGCAGCATATATACCCTTGTGATACAAAAATAACAACTATTAAATGCATTAAAATGCACTTAAAATACAAGCATGTTTATAGATCATTTGTATTACTACAAAACAATACAATACATTGTTTAAGAAAACAACAACATTATAATAAATTAAAAAAGTGAAATGCTATGGCAGAGTTATCTTATCCATTTCAGTTATACCTGTATTACTGCAAAGTACTGAATTTTACACCAATTAATAAATAACAATTGCAATGCAATTTTCTGAAAATAAAAATATATAAATAATAATAAAAATACAGAGCAGTAGCAGTGTATGGGCAGAGACAACAAAGGTAAAAGTTTAAGCAAGAAAATAGGGAGAGACGGAGGGTGTTTTGGAGGTGGATGAGGAGATGGTGTAGGGATGGTGAGGAGCACAGGGGATGATGGCAGGATGTGGCGAAGAGATGGTAATGGGAGGAGGATGATGATGAGGATCCCCTGGAGGCCTGGTGTTTGGCACATGGCACAGACCCAGAGCTGACAACCTACAGCAGAGTCGAGGAAGAAGTCAAGATATAGATGTTGTGGCTGCTGAAATTTGGGGCTCGAGCGATAGATACAGAGCTGGTCTGAAGGCAAAGGCGGAGGGCAGATGGAGCTGAACATCACTGTTGGAGCCAGTGCACAAGGGAAGTGATGACTGACCAAGAGGGAGCCGGTGGGGCGAGGTCACTTGAGTGTGACTGGATCTGTGAAAGGAAAAAAATAGAAAATATTTAAATTAGACAAAAACATTTTACATCCATTATTGAATAATTATTATAATTTGCATTGATATTTATTAGAATTATTTGTTGACATCTTTTTACCTTTTGACAATCTCATCATTAAGCGTGACATATGAGTGACTCATCCTCTTGTATGTCGTCACTGTACAGCACTCTGAGTTACTCTGAACATAAGATTAGACATAGCCCAACAACATTACTTTCACACTCAACTACAACAAAAATAATAACTCACTAATATCTTTGATTAATAATTCAATAAAGCAACCTGTGTGTATTACAGGGTATGCTGATAATAGAAAAGGAAGTACAAATGAGCTACCTGGAA
This sequence comes from Enteromius treurensis, assembly GCA_032275025.1. Lineage (NCBI taxonomy): Eukaryota > Metazoa > Chordata > Actinopteri > Cypriniformes > Cyprinidae > Enteromius > Enteromius treurensis. Next base: position 361,086 of record JAUCMU010000021.1, on the reverse strand, counting down.
TGGACTTATTGCTTGAATTTTTCTACCAAGATTGACCAAACCACCTTCATTAGGCCTAATCCATAAATATATAATGACGTTGTTAAACAAAAATTAGTTACAGTGAGGTTTCTGGTAAAAAAGAAGGGGGGAAAAAAAAGAAAAATGGTCAGAGCAGAACTCAACATACAGCTCTAACACCTAGCAAACAAATGACAGGTGAGACTAGAATTTATAGTGAAGCTAATGAGCGATAATGACCGGATTGACCACAGCTGTGATTGGAATGGTGCATCATGGGAGATTGAGTCCCACAAGTGATATGGAGTCCAATGTGCAACACAACAGCCGGAGTGTTCTCAGACAGAGATGGATGCTCCAGCCGGCAATGATTGTGATACATAGATATATGTTGTTGATATATGTTATGTAATATTCCCTTATGGGAATTTTAGTAGTGGCTTATCACAATGAATGAATCATGTAAAAGACAACAATGTAATCAACCAATGTAACAACATATTAAACAGCGTATTTTACGTTTTTAACGTATTTTTAGTTGACAAACGTTTGTACTTTGTAAATGTTAAACTTTTACTTCATACATTTCCAAATATTTAAAATTATAAATACGTAAATAATGAAAATATTTTGCAGTTTGTGTAGACATGGTTAAGAATTACATTAAAAACCCACTAAAAGTGTAATCATTTTATGTTCTTAAAGTACACAAAATATACTTTAAATAAGAGCAACACAAGTGTGTTTTCTGTAAATACACTAAAACATCACTAAAAGTATGCTTAATTTTAGTATACTCCTCAAAAGTGTTACTAAGAATATATTTATTTAAGTTTTATTTTTACTACACTTTTTAGGAATATATTAAAAGTATGCTTGTATTTAGCATACTCCCTAAAAGTGTAATTACGCATATATTTAATACAAAAGTATTTGTAGTATACTTTGTAAAAATACATTACAAGTACTGTATGCTTGTGTTTAGCATATTTCGTGAAAGTATAACTAAGCATATTTAATACAAAAGTACTTCTAGTATACTTTTTAGAAATATATTAAAATAAAATTTAATATATTTTTAATGCACTTTAAAAAGCGTGCTGGGAATACAAATGTATTATAAACATACTACTTGAATTTCAAGTATATATTTAATAGATTTAATACATCTTTTTCACCTGGGTATGCATTCTCCAATTCACAATATTTATGAATAGGCCTACTGTATCAGATTACAGTACATCAGATGTTACAGTTTTGACAAGTAGAATGTTGCATTGGGCCAACCCGCTCAACACTGGAATGCAAGTTTTTTTGTCATATGATAATTTTGTAAATGAAGGCCAGTGTCCCCTGATAATGAATCGATACTACTGCAGTAAAAGTTGGGATAGTGTCAACAAAAGGCAGGAAGAAAGCGACTCGGCTCCCATCGTTCATGTTTATGAGCCGTTCAAAAGAATCGGTTCGTTCGCGAACGTCACTCTCTCTCTA
>JAUCMU010000021.1:336514-359492 GCA_032275025.1 Enteromius treurensis | reverse complement strand
AAAGACTTGTTAATGTTTAATGTTCATTTAACTTTGAACAAATTGTTGCCAGTAAACAACATAAATTTAAATCTACAATAAGTTACTGGCAAACAGCTGCGTTAACTACAGCAAATTTTTTACAGTGTACCTGTGCCACTTATGATGGATTTTTGGTCCAGGTTAGGGTTTGGTCCATAATTGTTTTATTATAAAATTAGAATGCTTATTAAATACGTTATAATTACAGTTATTATCCTAGGTGTGAACATGACTACATGACTTTGCCTATGGGCAAAATTTTTTATTGCTTTCATCAGTTAGGGTCACAAACGAACGTAAGGTGTGTGTTAATAAAAGGCATGTTGAGTCAGTCTTTGTGTATATTTTCCATAGTAAATACTACAGCGAATATGCAAATTCTCAGGCAACCTTTCTGGTATGTGGACATGTACAGAACATCCCTATTCATTTCTTTCATTCATAATGCATTCTTTCAATGGCTGTCTGGATCATCCAGGTGGTTTTGAGAGGGCTTGTCATGTCATTTTGGAGAACTGTGGTTTCCCATGCACACTTTAGTGATTGGATTTCCAAATGTGGGTTTTGAAAGTATTACTTGTGTCATATGAAGCATGACCTGAAATCTTTTGACAAGAGAATATCGTTTTGTGTATATTGTGCAAATACTGTATTATTCATTACGTTTTAATGAGTTTGAAATGAAAACACCTAAAGCTCTTTGAAGTACTAAGGCATGTTGGGATGAAGAAGTCTGTATGATGTCTCCCTCTTGTGTTCAAACTAAATGTTATTGACTGAGAATCCTCAAGAAACCTCACATTATTAATAGTCAATGCTTTCTTTATTTCCTTAACAAACATTTGACAACATAAAGTATTTCCCTGAAAACATTTTAAAAGTGCATGTTTAACATATAAAAATGTCCTATAAGTTGAATATGAAAATATACCTTTAAACATTTAAATTATAACATTTGTACATTCTCGTAGAAGGCAGTTTGCATTTGAGTATTTTACAGTTCTGATTGCTTTTGTTTGTATTCGGCTCAAACGTTGTACAGATATGCATTCAAGTTTTTTTTGTTTTTTTTATGGTTTTTATGTTTTTGTTGCACAGTTGCTCACTTTTACAGTCCTGTCTGCATTTGTCCATCAGCATCTAAACATCTGCTGACATCTGATCCACAAAGATTGAAACGCCACTGAGGCCACAAAGATGATGCGTTTTAAGGAGGTGCAGTTCCTGTGGCGAAGGTGAAACTCACCTGCCCACTGCGGCTTAACAGCTCGATGCTGATAAACAAGAAGTGGTGGAGCTGAGGCGTGTTTTCCTGCCGTTTTTGAGTTCTGGCTGAGGGCTGGTGCTAAGGCTTCGTACCTTGCTGAAGCTGTTGCGCAGACTGCTATGCCGACTCCCGGATGTGCTGGAAGTCTCCTTGGACATGAAGGTCTTGGGGTCGCACAGTCCCACCTTCAGACAGCAGCAGCACAGGAGCTTCGCGATGGCTTTGCGCAACTCCAAGCTGCCAAACGAGTAGATGAGAGGGTTCATTGCCGAGTTGAGCACGGCCATGGCGATGACCCATTCGGGATTGAAGAGCGTGCTGCAGTTACGAGAGTAGCAGAAGAAGTCCACCAACAGGAGGATGAATAAAGGTCCCCAGCACACCATGAAGACTCCAACGATGGAGCTGACGGCTTTCAGGAGGCGCAGCGAACGCTGTGTACGGTTGCGTCCGGATATGCTGTCGGTGCTCCTCCGGACGTGGCAGTAGATGGCAAAATAGAGAGCGCCGATTGTAAGCAGGATTATGAAGAAGATGACCAGGGCGAACAAGATGTAGCTCTTGGAGTAGAGCGGGAGCAGTGTAGAACAGCTCCTTAGATCGCAAACGCAATTCCAGCCCATCAGCGGAAGGAATCCAATTATGAGCGCTGTCACCCAGCAGAGCAGCACCATAATGTAGATTCGGTAAGTCTTTTTGGCGGTTTTATGGTTGACGGGCTTCATCATAGTAGCGTAGCGCTCCACTGCAATCAAGAGCAGACTGAAAATGGACGCCGCCAAGGCTACAAACAGAAGTCCTTCGCGGAATAACCACAGAATCGGGCTCAGCTTGAAGGTGCGGTCGCCGGACATGCAGATGTTGACCACGTAGGCAGTTCCTGTCAGCAGGTCACTCAGAGCGATGTTGGCGATGCAGATGAATATCCAGCGACAGCGCAGACGCACGCCGAACAGCACGGCCAGCAGCACCATGAGGTTCTCCAGGATGATGAAGATGCTGATGCCCAGGAACAGGACGGTGATGGCGCTCACGCCCTTTTTGGAGGGCTTGCGGTGTTGGAGGCGTCCGGTGAAGTTGTAATGCTCCAGGATTAGACTGGTGCTGGTGCTGTTGTAGATGTCGGGACAGGAAGAGGCGGAACTGAAAGGACGCAGGACCTCCATGGTGCGAGGAGCTGGAAGGTGGAGTTGAATCTCACTGGGGTCGATTCGGTCTTCGATGCAATCGGACTCCAGGCAATCAGACTCCGGCTTCTCAGGAATATCCAACCCCCTTTTTCGGAGTGACCTGATGAGAAAACAGTTAATTCATTATCATTCGGGTCCGAACTGAATAAAAATCCAAGATTTAGAATTTGCTGTGCACTCTTAAAAATAAAGATTCCAAAAAGGGGTTTTCACAACAATGCCATGGACAGAGGTGTCAAACTCAATTCCTGGAGGGCAAAGTTTAGCTCCAACCAAATCCAACTTACATCTGACTGGAGGTTTTTCTAGTGATCCTGAAGACCTTGATCAGCCGGATCATGCATGTTAGCTAAACTGTGCAGAGCTGTGGACCTCCAGGAGTTGCGTTTTGAGTCCGCTGCCATAAAAGAACCATTTTGGTTCCCCAAAGGAGCTTTTAGTGAACGGATCTCTCAACATTTAAAACAATCTTAAGAACCTTTAAAGACAATGGAAAGATTCCATGAATGTTGAAGGCTCTTTATGGAACAATCAATGCCAATAAATCAATTAGGAACCTATTTTTAGGAATTTTTGGTCTAGTCATCATCCTAAAGGTGATGGCAGTAAACATTCGTTTTGCCTAAGCTAACATGGGGGGAAAAATCCATCTTGCTTTAAACTTGATTTCACTTTAAAGGGACCGTCCCGCTGGCACCAACTGTCTTGCTCAAGTGCACAATGGTGTCATCTCAGTAGATGCTATCTGCGGTGCCCGTTTCAGTTGCCTTATTTTTAACCACTAGATTACACCACCACCCACAAAACACAGAATAATGACAAAAATAGTAAAGAACTATTCCAATATCCTTTATATATATATATTTTTATTTTTATTTTTTTTTTTGCTTTGTTTTAAAGACAATGTTTTAGAAGTTAACGCATCATGGGTTTGACCTACTTTAATCTTTGCACGTGTAAAGTACATTTAAATATCTCTAGTTTCACTACTGTACTTGTGGTTTGTGGGGTTTAAAGAGCCAACACGTGACCATGCACTGTAGAAAATGTGATAAATCAATCAATTAACGAATGAATAAATAATCAGTTAATTTCAAATTTAAATACAAACTTGTTGGTAAATTTTAGAAGTAAAATTTAAGCTAAATTATGAAAATGTCCAATATCAAAATTGTTCAAATTACTACTTAATGGTTTAGAATAAAAATAGTGTATTTTATGTGTGTTTTTTTTTAAACATACTTTTTTTTTTAGATAAAAACCAATGACAATTTGCTGGTGCATCTTTACTCACCTCTTATTAGTGATGCTGATGTAACTGGTATTGAGCCATGCTCTGATGCAGAAAGCTCGAGCTCTGGCTCTCTGAACGATTATATACCCTGCACCAACAAGGAAGGAAGCCTTCTTGCAGATATTCGATGCAGACACACCCAATGGAGAGAGCAAAAATTCTCAGTTACTACACTTTCTAAAATGCACATTGTGACATCTTCCCAGAAATTGTACAAATCATGGATTGCCATGAGAAAAATCATGTTGCGTTGCATGCATTAGGATTTGGTAACGAATATAGCACAAATTGAAGAAGATCTGTGTGAACGCTGTTCGCCAAATAATGTGCAGTGAATTAATAATGCAAATAATAATAATAATTAATTAATTAATTTAAATACAACATTTAATAAATACAAATTAAACCATGAATTACAAACTATATAACTATATATACAAATGCATATAAATAAAATAAGCTTAAATGTATTAAACAATTACAGTTTGATATGTGCAACTAATATATTTTACACAGCATTAAATGGACAATAAAGATTTAATACTACTACATGAAGTCATTGTGCTCGATTCTAGCCAGCACGTGTCGCAGTAGTAAAAACATTTTGCAAGACTCTTTAAATACAACTGATGCTACATGACAGGTCTTACAACAGCTTTGAAGTTGCTATAACTGATATTTCTGAGAAGCCAGTCACCAAACAGGAAGACCTAATGACCTAGTAAAGTGGCCTCCTCCCTTACTGTTTTCAGTTCACCTCATCCAGCTGGGTGGAAACACACACACACACACACACACACACACACGCACACACACACATGTGTTTCTTCTTGAAAGTCAGTGCACACTTTCCATCACCTAACCCAACACCCAAACTGCCTCCTCACAAAAACATATGCAAAACACAAGATTTAAGATTTACAGAAAAACGTATTTTCCCAGCACAGACAAAGAAACGCTTGGAGATCATAAATATATTGCATGTGCAAAGTACTGATTTCACCTGCAAACCTTTTTAAGGTAGAAACCATTCAGGGATTTTTTTCTTTGCATTTACTTGTGGTCGATCAAGGGTGAAAACGGTCTGATTTGGTCCCTTTTTGTCTATGCATCAATTCTCATCCAGAATGGCCTAAAATAAACCAGAGTGGAATTACCAGGTTTCTTTTCCTAATTTTTGTTTTGTTTCATACTACTTTAAAAATGTGGTCTAAGATAAAGGAGGGGGCCTTCTGAAATACCACATCCTGGGGTAAGAAGCAACACCCTTCACAGCTACAACGCCCTGTCGACACTTGTGCGCAACAAAAATAAAAAAAAGTGTTATCAGACAAAGCCACAAAAAAAGGAAAACTGGGTCACTATTAAACCTGAACACGTAAGCGCAAACCGTCCCTGCGTAACAATCGAGTTGTTTACAGTTTGGGCAAAGATTTAGATTTACTGGAAAAAGCGGCACACCACACAAAAATGCTTTTTATGGTTTTGTTTTTTTTATGCTTATGCATGAGTAGTCTTCAGATTTACCTCTAAATGCAAGCTTTGTGTAACAAACGCATTCACATTTGGGTGTACTTTCGTAAGTTCTCGTGATCGAAAAAACCTTCTGAGCTGAAGATGTTTGAAATTTAACAAAACGATAAATGCACGAGTTCTTCACCATGATTGCCGCTGATAAATGGGTCAGCAGAGTTGCTGTTCAATTTAGAAAATGTGCAAAATATAATAAGAAAGAGCGAGCGTTTCTCTAAAAAGTAGTCATCTTCGAAGATTTACGTTGCGCTCTCCCGTATTAAACAAGCCATTTTCTGGCCTGACAGACTTGTTCAGGATATCTGATTTCGTACTGACATCCAGCTGTAGTTTCATGTCATTACATTTAGAGTTTTTTTCTTTTGTTTTGTACTACTCAGATTCAACCACAAGGGTTTGCTCTTTGCACGTCTTTACCAGACCAGCATCTCTTAAAAATAAAGTCTGCATATAAACCTCTTGTTAACTCAGAAATGAGGATTGTGCTTTATTACCAGAAAGGTTTGATGTGAATAATGCAAAATAAATATGCCTAACATGCACATGTAGAAATATTACTAGATAAGATAATAAGTAAAATAAGTAGACTAACATTAAATTAAGTGGACCGAGTGGAACAGGAAACAAGCGGAAAATGTATTGACCCTCAGGCCATCCGAGATGAAAATGAATTTGTTTCTTCGTCAGATTTAAAGGAATGTAAAATTAAATCACATGCTCACCAACGAATCCTCTGCAGTGAATGGGTGTCGTCAGAATGAGAGCTCATAAAAACTTCAACATAATCCAAAAGTATACGTGTATATGCAAGACGTCTGTTAAAGATCTCTTGATCTGGAAAGCATCTGCTGCACACAAATGTCTGGCAGACGTCTTCCAGGTGTCAGTTTTACATACACTACCCTTCAAAAATTTGGGGCCAGTGAGATATTTAATGGTTTATAAAGATGTTTCTTCTGCTCATCCAGGCTGCATTTATTAGATTAAAATTCCAGAAAAAAATGTAATATTGTGAAATAGTATTTTAATTTAAAATAAGTGTTTTCTGTGTGAATATATTTTAAAAAGTAATTTATTCCTGTGATACAAAGCATCATTACTCCAGGCTTCAGCGTCACAAGATCCTTTCAGAAGTCATTCTAATATGCTGATGTTTTATTATCAGTATTGGAAACAGTTTAGCTGCTTAACAGTTTTTTTTTTTTTAGGATTCTTTGATCATTAAAATATTAAAAAGAGAAGCATTTATTTAAAATGGATAATAATGTTCAAAACTAATGTTACGGTAGTTTACTGTTACACTACTGTTTAAAAGTTTGGGATAAGTGCATTTTTATTCTTTCTTCTTTGAAAAAAAAAAATTATTCTTTTATAAACCAAGGATCTATTAAATGAACAAAAAAGTCACAGCATAGATTTACATTTTAGATATGTTTTATATTTGGTAAAAAAAATATGTTATTATTTACTTGTTATTCATCAAAGTATCCTGAGAAGAAGAAAAAAAGACTAATAATGCTTTGTATCACAGGAATAAATTAGATTTTAAAAATATATTCACACAGAAAACAGATATTTTAGAATGAAATAATACTTCACAATATTATAAATTTTTTCTGGATTTTTAATCTAATAAATGCAGCCTTGATGAGCACAAGAAACATTTAAACACCATTAAATATCTTACTGACCCCACATTTTTAAACGGTAGTGTGTACATACAGTATATATATACATATATATATATATCATTTACATAGGTTTACATATCACATATTGTACATATTGTAGGAGCCAAGTCTGCATAAAGTTGAGTAGGGTAAAATTTTTATAACAGTTAAGGTTCTCAAAGTTATAAATAGGCTAATAAGATTTTCAGGTCTTGTTTGGTGTAGACACACAGGAGTGTGTCTGTCTCCCTTATCAGACACACTCCTGTGAGTTCATGGAGATCTTTCTCAGTGAGCTAAAGATCTAAATCAGGTGTGTAAATTAGAGAGACATGCAAAATGTGCAGAGATGTGCGTCCCCAGGAACAAGTTTGAAAGTCACTGCTATAAACCATGCAACTGGCCCCTGGCCTAACGTTCTCAAAACATTAGCTCTAAAACATAATTTGTATTGTCCATGGATTGTTTCTTCTGAATTTCTTCATTCATAAAGCTAACAAAAACAAGTGATAAAATAAAATGTTAAGTCTTTTCGTTTTGAGTTTTCAGAAATACTTCCCATAAAACATCTTTGTTAGTTAATCACAAAATAGTCTATATGGCATTGTGTTACACTGAATATCAAACGTTTTTATATCTGTTTGATAATGGGGCATGTGTGGGCACATAAAATCCTTAGATTTGGGAATTAAAATGATTAAAATGGATTAAAATGTGGTGAGACCTATGGGGTAAGACGTTCCTGTCCTGACATGTACACTGCAGAGGCATTAAAATAACCTTTAAAATCTTTCTTTTACAGATAATTAACTAATTCATCAATCGACTGTTGATATAATGCATGCATCTCTATACACCAGCTCTTAGGGAGAGATATTCTTTTCTTTCTTTCTTTTGGATACCTCAGACATCATCACTTCCCTGTGGTTTTGTTTTTGTGGGCTCAGATGATGCTAATATGCAGACAGTGCCCCCGTGTGGTCAAGAAAAACAGCTAAATCATTCAGATTAAGCATATACGCTGAAATTCTCGAAAATTTCAGAATGAATTAACAAAGCTATTTCGATTGTCAAGAGAGGACATTGACTGCCACTGCAAAATAGCTAGAATAGTATAGATATTTTTTGCTACGTCATCAGGAATGCTTGTTTAACTTTACTTTTCACGCAAAGCATTACTTACCATATTTTTATCTGGTGTGGCAGGCTTTACAGTCATATTATCTCCAGCTGTTGAGGATTCTGGTTCTGTATTTGTATCCAAAGTCTCATACACATTCTCCTCTTTATTCATGGCGCTCCAGACATCACCCCAGCCAGCTCTATTGAGCATCTGAATATCTTGGTCCAGGGTTTTCGAGTCCACCAGAGGCCTTTCTGGTGAATTTACGGGCGACTTTATCTCCATTTTAGGGGACAGAGGTGTGTTAACTGTAAGGACTGGAGGCAGTATGACAGAAGGTGGTGTTTCCCCATTAGTTGGAGAAGCAGGGTGGGAAGGCTCGTCTTTAATATTGTCATAGATCTGGAGTTCAGGCACAGGATCGGCCTTCGCTTCAGTCTTTATGGGATCTGGATCCAAACCTTTCGGTTCAAAGAATTCCTTTGGAATAATATATGTCGATATTCTATGCCCATCTTTCTCCGTGTCTTGTTTTATAGAGGCAGGGACTCGGAGTGTGACCTCAGTGGGTTCAATGATGTTGGGAAGACTATCAGGAGCTTCCCAAGCAGACTTGAGATATTCACTTCCACTGAACTCTTTCGGAGGGTCCAGTGGAGTTTGGTTGGTCTCAGGTGGGAGTTCGGTCACGTAGGTCGCTGGGATGAAAAAAGGCTTGTCGGACTCATCCCTTCGAACATGCCACCAGGTTTCATTGGTTTTGGCTACTAGGATGTAGTGCTCGTTGGGTTTGATGGACACCTCTCTGCCATCTCGAGTGGTGTATTTGTATTCATAATTCACCAGAACCTGCTGTGAAAGTGACATAGTGGCCCCCTTTTGTTAATCCCAAACCTGTTATGTGGCTGGTGTTCAGTGCAAACAGGAAATCAGGGTCTGTGTACAGTCATCGTGAGATCTGAAGATAAAGCAGAGAAAAAAACAACAGGTCATTTTTATGAAAGAAATTAGAAGTCTATGCATGGAAGTCTTATACAACAATATAAAAGAATGAAAATAGACTCAAATGCAATCAAAACTAAATACAAAGCAAAACCTGTACTTGTACAGACCTACTAGAATACAAGACATAGAACAAAACCAAAATAGACTCAGGGTGCTTTTTTAACCACTTAGCAACCACGCAGAACACCCTAGCAACCACCCACAACATCCTCACATCAAGAAAATGTTTATTAGCCAAACAGAACATTTAGATAGCATTTAGATGTGCATGACAAAAATACAGTTTATTAACTTATAGGACTTTTGTAAGGGGTGGGACTGTCATATTCACAACACAAAATATGTGTGAGGCAGAGGAATGCAGACAAACCAGGAGAACCACAGGTGTGTCCGAGAGAGATGAGAGAAACCTGTCAAGATTCGTATAACAGCAGACGACCTCAGAGCTGAATATTTTCCAAAACAGTCTCACGGCCAATTTGTACCAGCTCGATTTGGTAGGATTTGAGTGATGGGTAGGTGTCATGCGTACTCGTAAAATACGTACAGTTTAGCGAAAATCGAATGAATTTGTACAAGTGAGGTCGTACGAATTATCCACCTTGTAAAATATGTACAAATTACGGTGAGATTGGGCTGATATTTACAGTGAAAATGTGGTATAATGCATTGTTTACTTATACGAAACGCAGAGACAAAGCCATGAAAATATGTGGAAGAGAAGTAATTGTTTTTATTTAAATCACAACAGTACTCCAACCTGATCTCATGAACGTGTGTATAAATAGCCAAATAAAACCTTTTTTTTTTCTCTGATGTGCAAAAGTTGACTTTGGCGTGCATATGCTATCTATCTATCTATCTATCTCTATTAAGATTTTGAAAGAGGCCTATTGCCTTCCAGGTAGGGTAGTTCAATTTTGTTTGTGACTTGTATCACAGTGCAGAAGAGAAACTACGCTGTGTTGTGCTGTACATTAGTATGTTACTATGATTTGAAAGTAGTTTTCAGAGTTGTTCAACACTGGTGGGAATCTGTGAATCTAAAAGCAGTGACGGATGCATAACACTGGCTACAGGAAGTGAGCGTATGTTGCAGAGGAACGCTGCACTAACCCCAAACCTACACAGAAGAAGAGACACCAAAATAGGGGAAACGTCAGCTCGTCAAACAGGAAAACACACCGTGCTATGTGCAAACAGCAATCTCTGTTTCACTGAGGTTATTGCAAAATACCAATTACATAATATGTGAAGAAGATCATTGGATGTTTGTGTGATGACTGATTAATAAATTAAAACTGCCACACCAGCAGCTGCTGGCAAAGACATGAGTGAACGTGTGTTTTAAGTACAGTCATTATCTGCTGTGCCTTCATGGAATGAACTGCAGGCAGTTAACGCCTCTAATATCAAGAAAAATGTGTCCAAACCACCCGCGATCGCATTCAGGAGTCCTCACTGCGTCCGGCAACTGGTTTGATAGTGTGTTCAGACGACTGAACAATTACATAAAAGTCCTACACATGACATAAATAAATCACGTTTGAGTGTGTGATATACAGAGTGTACACACGCATCTATATGGCAAAAAAGATTATATGAAAACATTTAGAAACAAACAAAAAAAAGTCTTTCTACGTTCAAATCTTTGTTTATTTCAGTGTGCTCTGCTTATTTCCAGTTTCCTCCAGTGTGTATACAGTGCATTTCATGAATACTTACGGTATATACATCATACACACACTGAGCATATAGAACTGCATATTTACTGTAAGGCCATTAATATAAGCACATATAATTAATCTTATCTTTTGCTAACATCTTAAACTTTAAAAGCTAAAAGCAAAACAAATCCAAGCAAAAGAAACTGGAAAAAAAAAAAAAAACAACACATAATGAAACCAAGCAAAACAAAACCAAAGAACAAAGCCACATGAAGTTATTAATAAAAGATACATTTTAAAAGCTTTATATGGTTGTGAATATATTTTTAAAGCACAGCTACACTTTCCTTTCTTTTAGTCATTATTGAGCTGAAAGTCAGTATTAGCCTATAATCAGTTCCTGATGTACTAAATAACTGCAGGAACATACAGATAGCACAAAAACAATACTAATCTATTCATCTGTTTAGAACAGTTGTAGAGTAGAGATATCAAAATGAATTTACCATCAGAGAACACAATCCACTCCTTCTTCTCCGAGCTCTGGGAATAACTCGCATTAGTCCAAAACTCTCATCTCGTTCTGTTTCTGCCTTAATCCAGGACGCCTCAGCCCCATGCTTCAGACCTGTAGTGCTGCAGTGTCAGTGGGAGGAAAAAATGAGCCCAGATTTGTGTTGCTCGACGGGTTTGATCGTGGCTGAGTGGAAGTGAGCAGGAGGGGTGTGAGAGAGTCCCGAGCGCTTTACAGTAAAACCGCATATTAAACCATCATTGTATTTACAGCCAGTCACAGAGCGAAGGAACAATTGTCCAAAGTTGGAAAAACTGAGAAATGAGGAAGCAGAAAATAAAAAAGAGAAACAGCGAGGAGAACTTGTCGGCGCTGCAGTGTTTTTTAATCATTGACATGGCAACGCGGACAGACGCGTGAGTACGAAGTGAAGGGCTGTTCTTTGCATTTCATTCATCCCTATTTCGGAGTTATGATTCATGTTCTGAGTCATATTTAAGGTTCGCACATTTCAGGCACATGGGTGTTGGTGCGAACACTCTGGATTTATGGAAGCTTCTTAGGTTGACCTCGCAGTCAATGGTGTCTTTCAGGCCGTCTGTGCTGCACTGATAACGTGGTCCAGGTCAACAGGAAACGACATGCCCCTTTTCGGTATTGTACAGTTTTGAGGTATAGGGTAGGGTAGAGCGAGAATAGGTTATCATTGAGAAAAAGGAATCCACATATTCATGCGGAAGCCAAACTTAGATTAGAAGACTAATAATAGATGGAACATTGGATAGTATGATTGAAAATTTATTGCGGAGGGGATTTTGGCATTTTTCACTCCATAAATCAGAACATACTGTCAGCTACTAGGGACAAAATTTGGTTTGAATTCCATACATTGGGTTAATAATAAATGAACCAATGCCTATACACAAAACCTGCAGAATATGGACTGGAATAAAACTGGAAAGCTGGTGTTATGGAAATGTTAAGTGCTACGGATATGGATAGTTCAATGAAAGACATTCTGCAAAAGAAAGAAAAAAAAGGGGTAAATGAATCTATTTCAAGAGTCTGACTTTTTATTAATACAAATGTGGATGAAAGAGACAAAAAAAAAAAAAGTCAGAACTGAGACATAAAATACAATTAAAAAAAAATCTGAATGAGATAAAAGTTGAAATTACAGGGAAAAAAGTCAATACATTGCAACGAACTTTTAATTACCTTAAAAAAGTCAGAATTATGAAATGGTTTTGTCCCATTTTTTAATTTGTTTTTTCTTAACAGCAAATTAAATAAAATTGTGTAACAAGATGTGAATTGCAATTGTCTGAATTTTAAGTTTTCTCTGAATTCCCTCTAGAATTTGGGATTTTGGATATTTTCTTTCTACTAATCTGAAAGAAGATGTGTTACGGAATCAAAACTGTGCAACACATGAGAAAAAAAAAGTCTTTTAATTTTTATATAACTCTGACCCACTGTTTAGTTGTGTCACTGACTGGCTGCGCTCAATTCAAGAATCTGACCTGCTCACTGTCTATTATATTTGTAGATAACAAAAAGTTTGTTTGGTACATACAGGACAGAAAATGAGTGAAGGAGGTAAGAAAACAGGAAGAACCAGTCAGAAACAAATGCACAGCGATGTGGTTTGAGGGGAATGACAATTCAAAGACAAAAAATATGCATCTCTCTATGGCTGCTCTGTGACTCCATTGGCGCCAACATTTTAGTATGAGATTAATCCACACAACTTCCAAGTTGTGCTGTGTGCACTGTAAACATTTGTGCTTTCGCCAATGCTTTGGGTAAAAGCATCTGGTGAATGTTTGTTGGTGTTTAACACCATTCCAGCTTCTGCAGCTGTTTTCATGGAGAGACAAATGACTCTTAAAAATCTCTTTAAAAGAGTTAGCATCTGGTGAATGACTATATGCACATATATGAGGCATATACTCCTGAATTATTAATAATAATAATAATAATAAAAAAGAAAAAAAATCTTATAGACTAAAGAAAAGCTTTAGTATTCATGACTGTAAAACACATCTGCCTGTCAATTCATGTTTAGACTTTGGCCTTCTCTAGTGGCAAAACATAAGAAAGACAAGGGATTTTCCTTCAACCGGTGATATAATGAACTCTTCATAAAAAAAACAGCATTGTAAAAAAAAAATTAAAAAAACCTTAGCACAATGTTCTTTCTCCTATTTCAGTTTCCAATATAAAACGTGCTAATGAAGCAGTAGTCAACCTTCATATGCATTCATTAAACCAGGAAAATCATACTGTACATACAAAATTTTTTTTATCCTTTCCACAGAGATGAATGTCAGCTATTCGATTTCGTGGCAAGCATTAATAATTCACATAATTACATTTTTGGCACGTATCCAATTTTAGTGATGAATGCTACATTAAAACGTGAAAATAAAGGCGCACTATTATACAAAAATGACCTGTTAAAGGAGGCTGCGAGTACATTAACCATCCTCTTGTGTACAATACCTGCATATACAACTTATTAACGCATACAATGCTCTGTAAACTCGTAACGCTTCATATAAAACTTGGTATGTGACATTCAGATGTAAAAAAAGGTCTATAAAAACAAGATCCTTGGCATTCAAGTGCCTTACGTTTCATAAATAAAGACTTCCTTGGCTTGACAATCAATATCGACTACTCAAGAAACAAAAACAGAACTAAGACTTATGGTTCTGAGCACAAGAATTACACGTGAAGCCCAAAAAGAGTTGGTTAACCGTCAAGTGTGCTTCCATAAAGTAGCTCTCCTACCATTGGTTTGGCATTATTAACATTACATGAAAGAACATACATGGGAGTGCTGATGTGAGTAATTATGTACAGATGAACGTGTGAATAAGTGCACTTAAGGTCGAGAGTCAAATAAAACACTTAGTGTGAAAAAGTTGGTCAGCTGCTGAGAAACTGGAGAATTACAATACTATAGCACTAACCCTTGTAGCATGACCCGTTTCTAACTAACAGCTAATTCAGTCGTCCAGATCCCTCTCCGTATACTTTTGAATGCGAATGCAGCGTGGACAGACCGGACACTTGGCCTTGCAGGAGGAATGAAACACAGTCTTGCAGACGTCACACCTGAGAGACAGAAAACACACGGTTACTGCATCGTCCTCACCACATTTCTCCCGCTTCTGGGATGCATGTGACCGAATCACATGAGTCTACTAGAAAAGAAAGTGCTAGCACAGCAGTGGTTTAGAGTGAAAGGGGATGTGTGGGGTTTTACATCTGATGGTAGTACCTGGTGGTGCTGTCGAACTGAAAAGGGAAGATGATGTTGTCGGTGTTGCAGATCTGACATATAAAGCCCCTTTGGGTGCAGAGGTCACAGCTGTGCACGTGCTTGGAGCCAAACAGAATCAGAGACTGCAGGTAGGATTCGTAGTGCCCGTCTGCTATCTGTGCGAACATAAAAAAAAAGTCGGATCAAACAAGGGCTTTCGTGCGATATGCAGGTTGGATTCTGATTGGCTGTCAACGTTTGCATCGTTCATCAGCTGGAAAAAAATTATTCTGAAATTGATTCCAATGATTTATTTTCTCTGTGCCTTTATCGTGATGGTTCAAAAAATAAACGGAGATGTTTTAAAGGCAAATAAGGATTTGCACTGGCCCAAAATATGTAACTAAAACCACCGTTAGGTGGCGCCACGCCACTGTCTTAATGACTTCAGTAATTCATTCAAATACTGATTAATTAAGCGGATTCATTCGATAATGAAGCACTGCTATGTCTTACTTGCTCAGAGACGCAAAACAGTTCTGCTGTGCTTTCAGTTGGAAATTTTAATTCACAATATGAAGGAAAACATAAAATATTAACAAATGTTCAATGAAATCAATATAGATTCGCAGTTGTACCACCGCATTTTGCAAAGCGGGATTGTTATATTCCAAAAATTGTATGCTAAAAGTGTAGTTGCATGTTTCATACACTTGATTTTGTCCATCGCTGATCGCTGGAATAAAAATGAGATGGTATGTTTCGCACAGCCCTAGTTCAAATGATCAAGCAATACCTGCTGCAAGTCCAGTACACTGTATAGATCGCTGTTATCCAGCAAGTATGTCCGCTGCTGAAGTCTGGAAATAAGATACAGGTCACTTATATGTTGCAAACAGTCTCAATCAGACTTTATTGAGTCCGAATTACAAACACAGGCATCTAAGAATACACACACCTGGGCTGGATCTGCTTGCTGATGCCGCTGCGGCAGATGAGGACGTAGTCCCCGAGAAAACGAAGCCTTTGTCTCAGGTTCTGCACTTTCTCCATGTCATCAGTGTGATCAAACAGGTCAGGGTTCAAAACGTCGAGGTGCAGGAGCGGCTCATGCTCAATCTGAGTCAGCAACTTAAAGGCTTGTTTTGAGACCTGAACACACACACACACACACACACACACATATATATATATATATAAACAATTTAGAAATTTGAGTTTAAGAAGATTTTGCATTTGATGAAAAGTACTCTATAAACAGCAACATTATGGAATAATATTAAAAGAACTCTTTTCTGTTTGAATGTTATTATCAGTAATTTAGAAAATAACTGATATTTTGTCAGTTTTTTTACATAATAGATGTCTTATATTTTACTTTTGATCACTTTTAATAGACCTTGCTGAATAAAAGGGAATTTTCTTCATTTTCTCCCCGTATTTGATATAATGCATGTTATCAAATGACAGGCCTCCTCTTTAATAACTATAAAATGATGACAATATATTTCATTAATATATACTTCATTAAATTAAGTACTTTGGAAATTAAATCCCACTTGGTTATTTTAGTGCATAAATAAATCTAAAAACGAAAACAACATTTTTTAAAGTAATATGTATCTGATTTGTTTATTTAAAATATATAAAATTATGACAATACGTTTTACTTCATTAAGTAAAATGGAGAGTGAATCCCATTTATGTTCATTTTAGTCCATAAATAAAAGAAAAGAAAAGAAACGAAACGAAAGGAGCTCACCTCGCGTGCTGTTAGGTCCCAGTTGTGCAGCATGCGGGAGGGGATGATGCTTACGTCTCCCTGATGGCAGCTCTCACAGTAGTGCTGACCCGAGAACTCACAGAGTCTGGCTTTCCCTAGAGACATACCGATCTGACGAGGACAACCTGTGTACACGTTCACATCAGCTTTTACTTAGAGCCGGAGAGCACAGGTACAGAGAAAAACACTTTGGCTCCACAAGACACCAGCACTTCCTCACGCTCACAAATGCAAACACACAAAGGAAATAAACATGTGGCTAATGCCTCGCTTCTGGGCAGAGTGAAGATAAAGATGTGAAGATAAGAGAAATGCATAGTTCTAATGTAATATTTGCATTGCCGGTTTCATACACTTCTTTTAAATATTTATAGTGTGTATAAAATGAATGATTCAAGAAGGTCAGTAGTGATGATAAAAATTAAGCAAAAATACATTTTTATCATATATTCTAACTTGATGTTTTCCAAAAAAATGAAAGCAATGCTAAAAAAAAATTGAATTATTATATTATTATACATTAATTATTTAATTATTATTGACATTTGAAAACCTAAAAGAAACCTTCCCATATCATAAAAGCTTTCAAATATCGATTCATACGCTTCTGTTTAAAAGTTTTGTTTTTATTTTTAAAGAAATTAATGATGTTATTCAGCACGAAGGCATTACATGTATAAAAAGTAACAGTAAAGACATTTATAATGTTACCAAGGATTTACATATACAATAAACACTCTTCTGTCTATTCTTCAAAAATCTATTACAAAAAAAATGTATGACATATCCACAAAGATATTAAGCAAATTTGTAAAAACTTTTTCAGTATTGATAAGAAGTGTTTCTTGTGCATAAAACATATTACAATGATTTCTGAAGGAGCATTAAAATATGAAAAAATATAAAACATAAATATTAAATGATAAATATTGCTTTAAATAAATGTTATTAATATTAAAAATTTGTGCTGTCAAATGTTTAATTAATTAATATGTTGTTTTTATTTACAGAATGTGTATTGTTTATATTTTTATGTATATATACATATATATATCTATGTATATCTATGTATATTTGTATATATATGTATATATATATATATGTATAGCTAATATCATTACTAAAAAAAACATAATTTTTTTTTTCTTTTAACCAAACATATCTCCACTGCGTTATTAAAATAAATGAATTCAGATATTAGAAACAAGCGCTTTTTAAACGGTTACGGTCTGTATTATTTGCATTCAATTGTTTTTCTAAATATCTTAAGAGCTGAAACAAACGAAAAAAAACCCAATCATGCCGATCTTTCATACCTGCACATTTGTAGTTTTGTGCATCTAGTCCTCTCTCAATCGGGACAGTAGACAGGTGAGACAGCAGCACCCCATCTCCCTTCAGTCGGTGCTGGACCAGCTTGTGGACGCTGCCCACTGCTGAGACGCCCTGAAGCGCTCCTTCGTCCTCCGTCTCCAGATACGAGTCGAGGGCTCCTCTGATCAGCCTCCTCCATCCTCGCGCTTCCTCACCGCTCTCCGCCCGCATCGTCAGAGTGTCCCGCGCAGTCAGAACCTTAAAAAACGCTGGACTTCCTAGAGATACGTCGGGAACAACATCCCTGATGTTCCCAATGGGGTGTGAGAACAGGGGCGTCTTGGAGTCCCCTTGGACCCGGTACCCTCTAAGGGCCTCCAGGGAGAGAGAAAGTAAAACAGAGCGCCAACCCTTCTCTTCCAAGTTCTGATAGACCACCGCTTCCTTTATGGCATCTGGTTCTGGGCCTTTATGCCGGGTCCAATCTAACTGTGAAGTGTCTGGAAGCTCTGAGATGGTGTGCTCGGGGCTCGAGGGTGTGGGCGAGGGGGCGTCCGAGGATGTGTGGAGCTCCTCCCACTGTTCGTCTCTCATCATGGGCCGTAGTTTGCTAATGGCCTCCACGATGCGATCCACCCAGTCCTCCGCCTCTCCACGAGACGGGGCGCGCAGGTAGATTCTTTTACCCGGGAAAGAGAGGCGGAAACGCCCCTCCGTGCTGGAGGACAGGTGCACGTCTTCGCAGCGCAGCAGGGACAGGTTTTTGTAGCAGATGCGCTCCTCTGCATCGATGTAAAGCCGCAGCTCAAACGGAGAAAGCTCGCAGTAATAATTCCACCATATGCCCACCGCATTGCGCCACTCCAGCTGACCCAGCTTCAGCAGACCCCTGAACGGATTAGGAAGACCTGACAGAGACAGAGAGAGTCCCCTTTATACACACATCCAGCATATATAGTCTATTTTTGTACACTAGGTTGAGAGTATGCTTATTCATCCTAATGTTATACGATGATCCTATGATATTGATCCCCTGCTGATTTTGTACATTTGCCCACAGACAAAGAAACGATGAGCCTATAACTTTAATGGTTAGTTTATTTTGTATGACATATCTTTGAGTTGGATGGATTCATTTAAAGCAATGTTTGTGAGCTCTTAACGCTCCAAAAGTGGCAAATAAATAAAAAAGCATTTTCATTAAGACCAACGAAAGAAATCAGATTTCCCCAGGTCTGCAAGGAAGAAGTGGGTGGGCAAGTTTCACTTTGATGTTGCCAAAAAGACTCTTTTGAGAAACTTTGCAAGATGTTTTCATTCATTTAGAGCTATTTAACACACTGCAAGAAAGGTTATTTTCGCTTTAAATCGGTCAAAAAAGTATTTGACCCCTTTGCAAAACATGACTTCGTACTTGGTGCCAAAACCCTTGTTGTCAATCACAGAGGTCAGATGTTTCTTGTAGTTGGACACCAGGTTTGCACACATCTCAGGAGGGATCTTGTCTAAGTCATTAAGGTTTCAATGCTGACGTTTGGCAATTGGAACCTTTAGCTCCCTCCACAGATTTTTTATGCGACACTAGGTCTGGACACTGCACTGCCACTCCAAGACCTTAATGTGAAACTCCATTATTGCTCTTAACATGTGTTTTGGGTGGAAAACCCATCCACGACCCACTTTTCAGTCCCCTTGCACTACATGGCTCCACTCATCGTCCCTTTGATACAGTTCAGTTGTCCTCTCCCCTTAGCATTAAAACACCCCCAATGCATAATGTTTTCCAGCTCCATGTTTGATGGTGGGGATGGTGTTGCTGGGGTCATAGGTAGCATTCGTCCTCCTCCAAACATTGCAAGTTAAGCTGATGCCAAAGAGCTGGATTTTGACTTCATCTGACCACAACACTTTCACCCAGTTCTCCTCTAAATCATTCAGATGTTCATTGGCTTTCTTGAGCAGTGGGACCTTGCGGGATCTGCAGGATTTCAGTCCTTCACCCTTAAGTGTGTTATCGTTTTCTTGTGGCGCTTTTCCACTGCGTTTCCATGCAGTTTAGTACGGCTTTAGAGTGGGCGGGATTATTCACGTGTCGTTATAGTTGCGCCGCCTCTACTGCCGTGACATCATCGTAAACGCGCCACAAACAAACACACAACAATGGAGCATTTTTCATTCCGCGTCGCCCCATCAAGCTCTCCCTTGATCCGCTCCTCGGCTATCAAGGAGAGGAACGTCTGTACTTCCTCAATAGACACCGAAACAGCCATTTTTGGTTGATACAAAAAGGTGCGTTTCTTCATACAAAACAGTTGAGTCCGATCCTTTGCTGGCTGTGCTGACTTAAATCTAGCAGGTCTGTTGTGTCTCATGTCGCAAGTTCAGTGACGCAGTAATGACGATTTTTTCTGGCCAATCAGTGACCAGCAGAGTTTACACGTCACGTTTTGGTAACGGTACGGCTCACTTGGAACCTCGGCTGAGGTAATACTAAAAAAAGGACCAGGTACTGTTCCCCGTGGAAACCCCACCAGAAGTGAGCTGTACTGAACCGTACCGTACCGTACTTTGCAGTGGAAAAGCGCCATTGGTGACTATGGTCCCAGCCGCCATGAGATCATTGACAAAAGTGTGTTTCTTCCATTTGTGAATAACCGTCACCTTCTCATCAAGCTGCTTGGCAATGATCTTATGGTCTTTCTAGCCTTGTGTGGGTCTACAATTTTGTCCCTGGCATCCTTGGACAGCTCCTTGGTCTTGGCCGTGGTGGAGAGTTTGGAACGTAACTTTTTTTTTTTTTCAGGTAACAAACTGAGATTAGGTGAACTCTCTTAAATCTTATCTCGGGCCTGTATAAATGACACCCGGAAGCTATTGCAACAAGCTATTTTGCTGATTGATATTTTTGCCTATTCTGTCTCTCAGTAGCCACGTTTCCATTACTCTTCAAATTGCACACTTGAAATAGCGAAATTGAAAATAGAAACGCTCCAATTTTGCAAAAACTCCCAAATTCTCATAAAAATGTTTTTACATTCACATGAGGTGGAAGAATTTGCTAAACTACAATGGAAATTTACAGGTCACACGGCGTATGTTAAGAGTCATATTGCTTTTTAAGGTTCTAGGTAGCTGAACTTGCTCATCTGTGGTCACCATCATCAAGAGCCATAGATGCTGTTGATAGTCTGATAGCTTAGTCCGCACTGAACCCGGACCTTTCCAGTAATACGCAAGAAAGCAGTAAAAAAAAATACAATTAAACAAACTGAGAAGGAGCAGGATGGTAAAGTTATCATCTTATTAATGTGTGCGCTCTATAGGCATCTGACTTGTAATTTAGCAGATGATGCTCACTCCGAGCTTCCTCGGTTTCAGATGTAACTCTCCGTTTTAAATCCCGATTATACTTCGGGTCAAACCTCAAAGTTCAGTGCACAGAACAACCACTGAAGGCCTACTACAGCTATGAAAATTAAATCTAGCACTTAATAACTATATGTGAAACCAAGCAAAGGGAAGTATAAGCGTGAGTGTTAGTTTTATTTTTTTTTTAAAGGTCATCGTTCTGAGAAGGAAGTTTAAAAAAGCACAGTTAACACAATGTAGCCAATAAAAACCGACAGACTACTACTTTCCCACATAGGCATAAGGTAATTCCCACCTCGTGTCCTTCTTACCGTTGTGTCTCCGGTGCACTACACTAGGTGTTGACTGGATGCCGTCTGCTTCAGAGGTAGGCGTCTCTTGTCCATTCACCTGCACAATGTCAATGACGGCATACGCTTCAGAACTATCCGTTTTTTCTGGTTTGTAGAAATCCTCATCTGATATCCAAGATGTGGATTTCTGAGACACAAAAAGGTACAGATTGTAAATGGCTAGAAACACATGAATAAAACTTTGTATACAAACATTTTAAGTATTAAGTATATACTTTGTGTATAATTACTTACACACATAATGAATATACTACATATACTATGTAAACAAAAACTTTTATTTTGAACGGGATTAATCAGTTGACAGCAGTAGTTAAAATATAAAAAATATGTAATATAGTGCATATATTTATCAAAAGTTGCTATAAAAAAAAAAAAGTTATTTTTATAGCAACTATCCAGTTTTGGATGTGATGTGATATTGTTTACAAGCTGTTTTATTGTTTTTTCTTTTATCACTTGGTTATTCATGTTTGTTTTGTGCTTTGAATCTCATGATAACATTTTCTGTTTACATTTAGGAGAATGATCAAAACAAAGCTTACTGAAGTTGGTTCGTGCGTTAAGTGAAAACAGCATAGACTGAAAATGAAGATTGCTCTGTATAAATAAAATAAAAGAGATAAAAGCCTTAGAGTATATATATGCCTAAAAAACTCACGCAGGAGGAATACAGAGAGTCTGAGGAGGTTTTCCTGCTGACGGTACTTGCAGAGCGTTTGTATGCAGCATGCTGGGATTGCTCCACTGAACTACCGGCGATAGAAGTCTCTGAAGGAAGAGCGTCAGGGTCTTTAAGGTCAGAGGGCTTGTCAACAGTCTCAGAAGAATCGACAGATGAGTTGTTCTGCTCACTTTCTGGAGTCTCTGTGGCGGTTTTAACTAGAGTCTTGGATTCTTCCTTCTCCTGTACCGTCTCAGCTGATATGTTTTCTGAGCATGCTTTAGATTCCTCTGAGACGTGTGCAGCTGCTGGAGACGCGTCGGGCTTGTGCGTGTAGTCGTTAACAGCTTGCGTTTCAGAGTCTGAAGCTGGTATGAACACATCAAAGTCTTCCTTCGAGTCCTGATTAGAGCAACTGTCTCTGAAAACAGGCACGACTTCAGATCACAAAATGTCTACTCACAAAAATGAAGTCATTTTTTCACTTTTACTTTGGAAAACTCGGCCCTAACTAGAATTGTGACCACTAGCTTTAAAGCATTGAGCTCTCTGAGCTCAGTAAGAGAAGCAGCAAAACCACAGCCATTTTTTTGTTGCCAAATATGATGATTCAGGACCCCTTTAAACACAGAGGTCACTTTATTTTTTACAAAGAAAATACTACTTTTATTTTGCAAGATGCTTAAAAGTGACAGTAAGGACATTTAATATGTTGCCAGATTTCTATTCAAACAAATGCTGTTCTTCTTAGCTTTGTATTCATCAAAGAAAAGAAAGTTTAGAAACATAAAATCAAATATAAAATAAAACAAAAAGCACCACTGTTTTCAGTATTGATAATAATCAGAAATATTTCTTGTCACTAGGGCTGTAACGATTCACGATATGAAACCGAAATCGCGAGACTCAGATCCACGATCCTGTATCGCGGTGTGATGAG
>JAUCMU010000021.1:301178-332809 GCA_032275025.1 Enteromius treurensis | reverse complement strand
TTGTTATTTATCAGAACTTAACAGAATTTGTCTCCAGTCCTATTCAAAGTTATATTTATGAAGCTTACCAAGTCTTTAAAAACTGGTCACTTTGATTAGGTTGTTTTTGTTCAAAGGACTTTACGTTTCATTTCTTAAGTTTGTATTTTTATACATTTTATTTATCAGAACTTTAATATATTTTGTAGTTCCTCTGTTCTGTTGTGACAATAAAAGAAACAAGTTTCTTTTTAAAATGCATCATCATATTATGTTAGTTAAAACTCATAAATAACTAATGCTAGGGAAATCTGTTAATGTTTTGTTGCGCGTTTCTGAAAAAAAAAAAATTAAAAAAAAAATATCGGCCGATATATCGGATTTTAAAACCAATAAATATTTGTATCGGTCTGGCTCTATTTGTGATGATATTAATATAAAAAGACTGCTACTATACAATCATTTGGGGTTATTATCAACAGAAAACTATTTATTTAGTTGGAAACGTGTACACATAACGAAAATTTCACATTTCAAATATTTGACTATTTGTTAGAAAAAAAAATGCTGTAACTAAAATAAATAATCAATTAACATAAATTCTTGACAGGCTCAGCCATTTTTCTCTTATACACATATTGCTCATAAAGTTTAAGTTGTGTAAACTGTAATATAGACAGTCGCATAACAAAGTATGCTGGCTATGACATAAATCAAAGCACATGGCACACAATGTTCGGAGAAGAACGCTGAAAATTACGACAGAAATAAGATGCTTGTCTACAGCTTACGGCAGTGCAAGCCGCGGTTCAACTCTGCCAGTGTGATGTATATATATATATATATATGTGTGTGTGTGTTATTTGTAATAGCTTGTAGTTTCATTCATTAAGTGTAAATACATATATTTTGGAAAACTGATAATTCTACCGAAATAAATTATTTAGACATAGACAGCACAAAAAATGACCAAATGTGTGTCAAAATCATGAAGCTGTCTATGAAGTCTTGCAGGGAAAATATATCTAATGAGTTTAAACCGCATTGTTCAGATAACTCATCTTGCTTTCGTTATCCATCTCTGTATGTGAACTATATATTAATCACTACTAAGCTGCAGTTAACAGCACGAGACCAAAGAGGAAATGGGCAGAAAGAAAACCTTATCTCTTGAGCAGACACTTCTCTCATGAAGGCATTACTTGTCTGGTTTCCATTCTGAGTGCGGTCTAACTTCTACACAACATCAAGCCATTAGTGGCTTCCTATAAACTCGTTTTAATATTTCAATATTAGCCTTATTAGAATTAGAACCGAATTAGGTGCAGATGACGTACTTTTATCACTTTATCAGTGCATGAAAGCAGCGACAGAAGGAAGTAGTTGAACGTTTGACAGATAGCGGGCTTAGTCTTTGATTTAACGCTGGTTTCCAAAAACCAATCCAGGTTCCTGCAAATTACACGACCTCTACCTAGAACCTGCTCAACGGGTTTCGGGAGATGTGAAAGGTTTCCTATCAATGACGCTGTAATGTCCACAATCCAAATAATTACAAGGAAGTTACAAACCTGTTTAACATCCCTTGCTTCTGGGTCGCTCTCAGGTGTTTGGGTGGCCAACATGGCTCCTCTAGCTGCACTCAGTCCCCTTTTACACACTGCAAAACACGCAGACAAATGACTATTGTTTTTACATATTGCTAACATTTTCTTCTGATTTAAACGAGACCAGCTCATGTATGACAGGGATTTGACCTGTATTTAGTTTCTAGGCTGTTAGCGGATCATGTTCCGACTCACTCCATGCATGTTACGCTCTCTAAACATGTTCACATAATAAAAGAGGTTAGATAGTAGATTATAAGAGAAGAAGAAAGGTACGTTTGATTTACTGGCAGTCTTTGTTAGGTAGCAAATAGTGGAAGTGATACGAACATCCCTACCAGTTTCCCCTAACAGCAGACAGATGCCCAGCAATGAAGTGCAAACACAGGCCGACACGTTTAAATTACACCAAAGTGCATCCAGAGTCATTGTAGACAGGTGCACTAAATGATGTTGAATGTGTACTTAAAGAACAAAAAATGGTCATTTCCGATAATACGGCATTAATGAAAGACAAGTGTAGGCTACTAGACAGCATACGTGTTTCTCACACTTAAGTTTTTTTTTAAAAAGTGCTACTTTAAAGCTTATTTTAAATCATTACGTTTTAATGGATCACACTTTACAAAAAAATAACTACCATACATTAACATTTAGTCAAAAGTAACTTACCGTTACTACTGTTTATTAAATTTGTCAGTACGTTTAAACTGTATTTCAAAGTCCCAAAGCATAATATTTAGTACATACTTAATCTTTTAAAGTAGCCTACTTTAAATAAATGCTAAAGTGTACTTCTTTTTAAAAAGACATTAAAAAAACGTCCTTAAATCGAACTAAACTGATGTAGAAGACAAGAAACAGCACAAAATTCATAACTTCATAACAAAAATGTAAAATATAACTACAAATATATCCAAAAGAAAAGCATGGTTACTACAGTTTAACCGTAGTAACCACAAATCAACCATGGCTTTGCTGCACTAATCATATTTTAACTATGGTGTTTATAGTAAAACCGTGGTTATACAAACTCAATATGCCAAAAACCATGGTAACTACTACACTTTTACTGCAGTTCAACTATGGTTCATTTTCGTTAAGGGCAGTCATGAGTTGAGAAACATCCAAACGCCTAAAAATGAGACACAGACTTTCTTAATGCTCGGTTACAATGATCACACACAACAACAACAACAGACAATTCGCATTTTTCCGTTATTATTGCTAACAGAATCAGCGATAATCTCGGCTACTCACCATGTTTGTTCTGCGTTTATCTGTCTCCGAATCAACATGAGCACGGGTCGTGTGAGATCTGTCACTGTCCTTCGCTGATCCAGGAAAACAGAAGCGAGCAGGCGATATAGATGTGATCAGATCAGCTGACGCGAAAGGCAGCATGGGAAGTGAACGCTGTGTTCTTGTTGACGAGCAGTGCTATTGCGCAACTCTTGCGCAGCATTGAGTGTGCCGAGGACTCCAGCATAGGACTCAACGCGCCCGCCATCTGTCTCCGGGCAAGACTGCCTTAAAAACTAATGTCGGTGAACAAATCACGACAACGTTTACATTTACCTGCCGATTTCGGTGGTTTGTAATATGCACGGACTTGAAAATAACTCCAGTTATTTAGTCAGGCTTGGAAAATTGTTCATTTTTTAAAAGAAATTATAAACAAAAGCTCACACTCGAACTCCTGTTCATTTGGTTTATTTTGTCTTTTAATAAGTATAACATTAATGTAGTGTAACTGTAATTTATACATGTAATGTCATTTTAATGTACATTAAATTAAATTAAAATACGTTTTTTTTATTTTTTCAACCCCAATGTTTAAGCCTTGTGCCTCAAATCAGAACACATGTCATATATTTTAAAATACTGGGGGATAAATCTAAATTATACACTTAAGTACTAATAATTTACCAACATTGAAAAAATGTAATAAAATCATGCTTACAAATCAAACAGTGACAGTCTGCTTCCTATTTACATGACACTCTAAATATAAACACCACAACACACATAATCGAATGCAGCTAAATGATAATCCTTTATGGATCCAGTGAAACTTACATACACGGATACGGTGCACAGTAAAATAGCAAAAGTGATATGTGAAAATAAAAAGTATATAGTAAAAGTTGTAGTTAAGTAAATAATGTGATACAATACTGAGTACAATAAGTGATATAGATTTATAATAGCAAAAATTATATGTACAATACATGAATAACAATCGATGAATGATAGTAAATAGAGATGGCATAATACAGAATAAATGAATAAAGAATAAATATAGTAGATTAAAAAGTAAATTAAATACTAATGAAAAGGCTGTGGTAGTATCGTTTCGTGGAAATGCAGAACAGGCTTTCTTCAGATTTCTTTAAGGCTTGTGTACTCGTTTGCAACTGGCTGAAAATGAAAAAACAAACCAACAAATGTATAATCATTCCAGAGTTTTATGATAAGCTATCAAATCCTTCTAATCTAGTGATCTTTGTAAATGAGTTGTGAAATTAAAGAGAGATCCTGACAGTCTGACACTCTTGTCAAAGTGATCACTGTACATATTATTAACTTGATATACTTTATAAACTACTATAAAAGTTAGAACTTAGTAAGAATGCATTTAAAAGTTCAGCTTTCACAGCTAACTAGAAATATACACTGGTGGCTAATTAGGGCAAAAACACCATAAACAACTGTTCAATCTTTTACCGGTGAAAGGTAATACCTCGAGATCTGTTTTTATTTATGTGCGACGGTCTGTAGATCCTCAAACTGCCGACGAGTCCGGTATTCTCTTCTGTCCTGAAATGAGAGTTGAGGAGTGTTGCCCGGACCAACATGACGTGCGGTCGAGCGGCCAATGAGGCGTCTAGGTATTTACATGTCTATGGCTAAAACAAACACAAGACGAAAGTCCATTATTAATTTCTTAATGTCGGGGTTATGTATGTATGTATATGTGTGTGTGCATATATATATATATTTATAAAACACGTGGCAAAATATATGTATACTATATAACAAGTGGCAAAATAAAATATAGTAATGAAAATAGAGCCCTAATAGAGCCCTAGAGGCTGCATTTATTTATAAAGGCTTGTCTTCATTTACTTAGTGTATGAGCCTATTCGTGTTTTCGACTCAAGCATATAAGGCTAGGCTACGTCATATATTTATTAATTTCCCGGGAAGGAAAGTAGGTTAGAATTTTGAATCCACTGACATTTGTCAAATGTGGTCAGTCGAAATCGTTTTGAGATTTGATCTGCTATTATTTCTGTGGAAATTAATACGACGATTTATGTTGAATATTAAAATGTATTATGCTTTATTTATTTTTATTTTTATTTATGACATATTAATGTTTTTTTTTCTGAAGTAAAAAGATGAAATAAAGATTGGTCTAAATTATAGACTGTTAAAAAAAAGAAGAAAACAAATAGGGTAAAAGCTCAAAAAGGCACAGTGGCATGTTTTTATTGCTATTTTTCTATAATTGAATGGCCTATTTATTGTATTTAATAGGGTTGTTATTAAATATTTTCATGAAGTAGGCTACATTTCAGACATGTTTGTTTTCATTAGACTTATAATATGAATCTTTACATTTTCACGCATAGTGTAGAGAATTAAGTCATGTAATTATTTCACATGTTCGATTAACCTCTTTTGGCATTCTGTCTTGTCTGTCATTGGTCATTCATCTTTTTCGAGTTAACTGTCAAAATATTTAAATAGAAATTATTTGACATTTGTGCTCTAACAGTAAGATTAGCAAATGTTTATTTCTTATAATGACGCAATGGCTCATGTAAATTTATGAAAAGGCTATACACTACGATTTAAAAGTAAATCCACATTGTTCTTCACAGGAGCATCTTCTTCCATCGTTTCCTTAAAAAACAAATATTCACCCAATTGTAATATTCATCTCAGTGCCGTTTTTGTAGTAATTATAATATAATACCTGATGATCATTTAGTGAATGATTGAAATGTCAAATGTGTCGTCACGTCTTTGCGACGTCACGCGCTTTCGATTTCACTTTTTATTCCGCGGCGGAATTTCTCATTGTCCCACATTGTTAAGAGTCAAAGTTCACACTCTCACGCAACCTTCCCTTTCTTCTTCTATTAAACATAAATAAACAATAGCCTACCCTACAAATTAGGCCTACTCAAATAAATGCATCATGATTTAGTAGGTTAGTAAACATTTGTAACATTTTAATTGCAATTATTAAAACAAAACAAAAAACGTTCTGCACAAAAATACTGTCATGTTTTCTATTCATGCACTTTATTTTTTAGGCCTTTGCCTATATGTTACAGGTTAGTAAAGGCAACTTTGTATGTATGTTTAAGTGGACCACACTTATTTTATTTTTCGCTATTTTACTATGAGCAATTAGCCGTGTGTGGTGTTTACTCTGTTTATTCTGCTATAACAGACCTTCATGTGTTTATTATTGTTGTAGGCTAGATACGAATTACGGTATAATAATTTCAGTCTGTGAAACACAGCACATTCCCACACTAACACAAAAACGTAAATGCGTAAATGTGGTTTACCTAAGCTCAGGTGTGCGCCGTTTACAACTAGAAAGCGAAATGCAGGGTGCAATTCCCAAATCGCGCGCATATAAACGGCGGAGAGAATAGAGGAGAGACAACAGCACCTCATCAGTGGATCACCTGTCAGTCTTCTGGAGAACACGATACGATGGAGCTTCGTTTGGTACAGTTTTGCCTTCTTATGTCAGCGTCAAGTCTGAGCTCTGTACTGAGCTGCAACTGGATAAAACACAGGTTCCAGCACCACCACGGAGTCTCTTTAGATCTGATCAGAAAGATGGTGAGTTTAACTTACTATTATTGTACTTCCTTTTAAATATTTATTCATTATTATTAAAAACTGAACGACTAGGATGGATATTTGTACTTAAAAAGGGACAGTTTTCATTTTAATATAGCCTACATTTGAGAGAGTAAGTAGAAGTAATTGGTGCTTTAAAGAATGTATCTAATATTTCAAGATGAATATTTGCCTGACTGTAGCAACTTCATCATTACTTTTCCTCATTCATTCAGAAAAAAACAACAACTTTAAAATACATCGAATATGATTCATCTGGCCTTTTATCAACATTAATGTATTTCATTCCTAAATTTTTGATACATCACGAAACATTAAAAGCATTAAATATCATCTTAGTAACACGTATTGTGAGATATTTTCATTCACGTTTTAGTCATTTAGATACTTTTATCCAAAATGCCTTACACATGAATTTGCAATGTAATATGCAATATATATATATATATATATATAAGGGAGATATCAGTTATCACATTATATATTCTTATTTATATATGTATATGATATGTGTGTGTATATATATATATATATATGATATGTGTATATATACATATGATATGAGATATGTGTATATATGATCAAGGAGATATGGTGATGTTATATGAAAATTTAACCTCAATATGTAAACGCAATAGCTAACCCGAAATATTTTTAAACTTCAACCAAAATGTGAATCTGTTTATTCTGTTCAAAGCAATCCCTTCATTAAATCTGTTTCTAAATATTTCGTAGGGTGAGAAAATCCATAATGACGAGGACATCAACCCAATCCCATATGAACTGATCGATAACCACAGAAGAGCAGAGGTTTGTAAAAATTATAATTATTTGAAAAAGGCACCATGACATGTGCTGTTGTTTTTGAATCTAGATCCATATATTTTGTTTCTTCCTCTCAGCCCGAGAAACAGATCCTGTTCGTCATTCAGGCTCTGGTGGAGGTCACTGCCCTCTTCGAAGATGCCGTTGTCCCCTGGGATGCTCAAAAAATGGATAATTTCTTAAATGTCATGCATGAGGAGATTAATGGACTGCACTCATGTGTGAGTAAAGCATGTGTAAATTCTGTATAGCCTATACACATACATACATATATAACATCTAGCCAGAGGAACTGACTGATTTCTTCCTAAATGCATGCAGGGAGCTTACAAAATGAAGAGGAACAAAAAGCTGCATCTGTATTTTGAAAGACTGCGACACATGACCGAAAGGAACACGGTGAGATTTTAATATATAATATAATCCAATCCTCAGCTGTAAATGTGGAGACTCATGTGAACGCTGTATTAACTGTTGTTTTACTCTTTCAGGTGGATAGAGATCACAGCTGGGAGATCGTCAGGAAACGGGTCATAAGTTTCATGAACCAGCTAAACCAACTAAACTTCTCCGTGTTTAAGAACCAGACCTCTTGAAGCTTCACTCCACTTGCAGAAGGAAAAAAAAAAATCTGTGTTTTTTTTATCAGTGTTTACACTCCTTTTCTATAAGGCTGTTTTATACAGCGGTACGCAGTGTTTATTCATTTTTGTTTTGATTCCTGATGTTATAAGATGCTATTTATATTAAAGATACTATATTTTATTTATTTTATTTTTTGTGTTTATTTATTTAATGTATTTTACATATTACTATTTTGCATACTAATATCTAAATATTATATCCTTATTTATTGATTTATTTATTAATGTCATCTTTTTTAGCTATTACATAATAATGTGTAAATGAAATGATGAAGTGGTGACTTTTTGTATTTCAGACATCAAATAAAGAACTTGAATATTTTAATACGTTTTGTGAATTTATTTATGAAATATAGAACATGGATTGCTTGTGAATTATTGTGATGTTTTTTTTATCAGCTGTTTGGACTCTCATTCTGATTCTCACACCCATTCACCGCAGAGCATTGGGGAGCAAGTGGTGTCATGCTAAATTTCTCCAAATCTATTCCAAAGAAGAAACAAACTAACATGATAACATTCTTCAAATCTGATGTAGGCATCTAGCATTGACTCGTCTAGGCTGTGTTCAAGGAAAACACCTGAGCAAAGTCAAGTAGTGTTTCAGCCTTAAAAGGTTTTCAGTCTGAATGGCCACAAGATGGCGCACTCCACCTCCCTACAGTTTTTATTATTATTTTCAGAAGACTGAACAGCCTGCATCTTTCTGAAGATCCTCTCCTTTAATGTTTGTATTATTCTGTCATTTTAATTCAAGTATATACTTAATGCACACAGTCCAAATGTGTTTTTCTGACCATTTTGGATTCATTTGAACCAGGCAAACAACATTTTAGAGTACAGAACATTTGAAAACAAACATTATGATGAAGAAAATAAAAATGCATTTCAGGATGTTGCAGTATTTTACTAATCAAGTCGCAAATTTGCTACAGTGGCCGTGTTTAATCCTTTTACAGACGGTCAGATGTTCTTCGCAGATGCTCTTTCAAAGACTGGCGGCATACTATCAGAATGAATGCGAAGAAAATATAGCCAACATTTACCAAAAAAAGCTCCTTTGTGGAAAACACCTGCTATTTACATGCTTATTTTAACAGATATGAAGTGAAAGTTGCCTTAAGCTTTAAACAGTTCCTCACCGCTAGTATTTTTTATAACCAAATAGAGAGCACCTTGTTATGAATGACTAGCAGAGTGCATTCACACAACAAACACACTCTAAAAACACTACCACAAAATAAACAATACAGTAAAATACACATCAACTCTAATAAAAAGTGCCATACAGACATCAAAGAGCAAACAACAATAAAACACAAGTTAAACGTATTGCAATGTCTATAGATGATTGCTATTGTTGCATAAGGCAAATCCTTAACAATAACCAACAAAAGCCGATAAATGGTATCATTTCATCCCTTCCATAAACAAAAAAAAATAATAAAATGAATATCCAGCACAAACTGAAAGTGGATTATGAACATTTGTGTCTGGTGTTAATATCTGCAGATCAATAATATGATGGATGTGTTTTTTACCTGGTCTCATGACATAAAACGTGCACTTTTGAGGCAGTAAAACTCTTATTCCTTTTCACACAAAATAACAGCGTTTCGATTAATTAGCTGAAGAATATCATGTTATGACTTCAAAACAATATTAATATGCTTCGATATTTAAAACTGGTACTTTTGAATGTTAGCATGACACATATCCAGCTTCATATCTATTTGTTTAGCTCATGGAGTACGGAGATGTACTTGAAAGGCAAAGACGGTTCGACAAAACAGGTTTGAATCTGTGTAAAAGTAAGTTGAAATGGCACGGTTGCATCAATAAATGCCCTTTTTTTATCAGTTTTGCCTTTGTTAACACTGTTGGGTAGGTTTAGGGTTGTATTTGATGTAGGGCATATTTAAAACATGACAGAGCATTAGCTTTTAAGCAACAGTCCACAGATATTTATGGTAATAAAAACACAGCAATATATAGCAATATCAACGTGCCAGGGTTCACATATTGAACCTGTGTTTTAAAAGTGTTGCACAAAAAGTGCACAGAGTATTTTATGAGACCAGGTTGGTTTTTCTCACTCTTGGTCTGGGGACTCGACTTCCCACGCTGCATCTGTGTCCCGGGCTAAAGCAGTGATGTCCTCATATAGATCCGCACCGCCACACTGCTCAATCTCCAGCCCCTGGACAGAGAACACACGATGATATTCAACGATTTTGTCCGAAGTGTATATTAAAGCAGAAAGAAGCATTTATTTATGAATTATTCAGTTTCATTTATTATTATAACAAGAATAAACCATTCTTCCATTAGGGAAAAAGGTCAATAGTTCATTAGTGTTAGAAAATCATTTTAAATGAAGCTGAAGCAGAACCAGTCGCTGGATAATAACACATAGTAGTGTTCAGTTGAAAAATGAATCAGTGTTTGTAGCAGTTTATAGAACATTTCTATGACTCAGTTGTCATAATCTGCAAGCAAAACAATGTAAATGTAACGTTTACATTACATTTACGTTTCAGTAAAATATATAAACATTACATTTACTTAAGACACTTAAGTCAAGGCTATTAAAAGTAAATGACTTTACACTAAAAACAATAAATATCTGCCAGTGGATGAAAAAAAATCAATCTAGTTTTCCATATTAAATTAATTAATCCTCTAACCTTTTTTCAGTGTTGTTTTTATTTCATTTTAGGCACAAATTCACTTAATATTGCTGAGTGACATAACAAAATTATGCTTAAATAACCAGTGCCAATGTGGTAAAAATAAATATCTGCGAATGGGGTATTAAAAATAACTTGTTTTAGCTTGGTGTTAAGTTTATTTTTTATTGGCAGATATTTTTCATCATTTTAAGTTAAAAGACACACACATGTATATCTCTATTTATATATATATTTTTACATTTATTTCAGGAAACAAAACTTTATAAGTAATTTGCTGAAGTAAATGTGTCCTGATTTAAGATTTAAGAAGGTTTAGATATTTGTACTGGAAAAAAAGCCAAAAGGAAAACACAAACAGTGAATCGTCCCAGTACTATCTGAACAAAAAAAGGTACAAACACTGTCACTGGGGCGGTATGGTGCATCTTTGTACATAAATGGTCCTTTTGGGGCTGTGGAAGGTACATACCAGCACCTAAATTGTACATTTAGTACCTAAAAGGTACAAAAGTGTACTTTCTGAAAAATCTACC
The DNA here is from genome assembly GCA_032275025.1 of Enteromius treurensis. Taxonomy (NCBI): domain Eukaryota; kingdom Metazoa; phylum Chordata; class Actinopteri; order Cypriniformes; family Cyprinidae; genus Enteromius; species Enteromius treurensis. The sequence continues at coordinate 321,635 of JAUCMU010000021.1, read as the reverse complement.
ACCCCAGAGATATCTTTTGTACAAGTTAGAAATGTTCCTATTCGTTTTGATAAAATCACTTGTAAAAAATTCTGCAATTATACAGCCTATGTCTATATGTCTATAACAACCGACCATGCATGCTTTCACTTCCGGAAGGGCATGCAACAATAGCTGCAGAGCTAAAATACTCAACCAACCGTAAACCAACACAATGACAAATTCAGCAAATTAACCAAAACACTCACCTCATATATGTGATTATCTTCTGGCTCTTCATAAACGGCATCTTCTTTCTTCTCCTAAAACACAACGAGAAACCGCTGTTAGAATAAAATTGTTCTGGATACCTTACATTGATAAGTGCACAGATCAGTCTTTGGCCCTTACCAGTCTATAATACTGAACCAGAGGAACAACGATGCACAAAACCAACAGTAAACCCTGAAGGAAAATGAAAACATCCTTGACTCTCGATCTCATCAGGACAGTCTGGGGGTCAGTGTGTCCTGGAGAAGAAACAGAGAGAGAAATACGTGCATACAGCTGAAGGAAGCAGGGGAAAGGTATCTGCAAATGAACACCTACTGAACACTTGTAGCTCAGTTCCCGGTCCAAGCGTGCCATTCAGCTTGCAAAAGTAAGTGCCACTGTCCTCGACCTCCAACTTATTTATGGTAATGGAGGAATTTCTTTTCTCGTTATTTTCCCTTATGGTTATTCTATTGGCGTTATTGCTGAGCTGGTTTTTGTCCTTGCCTTTGAACCACTGTACATTAACCATCAAAGATGGATTCAGTGGCACACAGTATATAATCACGTTCCGACCCGTTTTGACACCAATAAATCGTGGCTTCTGGAACACATGGACTCTTTCCTCAGCTGAAAAGATGAGATGGATGGAGAGAAAACATGCAAGAGAGTATGGTTTAATATGGCAGAGGTCATTTTCATGTTACCGGCACATGGTTTCATTATGAAAGACACTAAACAGCAAGGATTATGAACTTCATGAACTGTTTATTGTTAAAAAAGGATATCTGGCAAATGCAAACTTGTTTTGAAGCAATGGGACTTCCTCTTTCACTCACAGATGGAAAGGAAGAACAACACAGAAAACAAGCCTAAGGCAACTGTAACATGCAAACTGTTATCCTGCAACTTTCAAATGTGAATCAAAATCATACTTTAAAAAAAAATAAAAAAATCATGCATTCAACTTTTGCTATCTTAGCAAATTACACCCAGAAGTCCACCAAATGTTTATTACAGCAACTTACGTAAAAGTCTGTTTTTTTAACGTCTTAAGCAGATATATTCACCTGAGAGGTAAATCAGAGCCATGACTGAAGATCCCAGCAGGAAGTAATGCATGATTCTCGATCCTAACATACACCTCTCCAAAGAAAGTGTAGAAGTCAGCGCAGATCACATAGACAGAACAGGAGGAAGACAGCTCCGCCAGAGTGAAGGGTGCAGGTCATGAAGCTGCGACGATGTGATTCCGTTTCAGAGAAACATGCAAATCGATACACTCATGCATTAAAGGTGAAGGAGCAAGTGAATCATCTTAATGCAAAAATATAAAGACTGATATAGGCTACTTCACCATGTATGTACAATAATGACTAATGACAACTGTTTATGCATTACAAAACCAAATTAATATCTTGGCTGGAAATGACCAGTATGTTAAGTTTAAAGGCATGTCCTTTAACCCTAAAATAGAATACTATGCAATGTGTAATTAAAACTGCAGGGGAAACAATTGTGAAGAATGAACATGAAAAATGTCTAAAGGGTCCGCCCACATTAGGCTGTATAATTGCAGAATTTCATCCCACGCTCACAAAAAAAGAAAACAGCAATTGCAAATGTTAAACACCCACGAAGAGTTAAATGCAAAAGTCCTTTTCCATAGCAGTAAATAGCTGCTATACTGAAAAAAGTGAACTCAGAAATTGTGTAACAAATAGCTTTAAACTGAACATGAAAAACTACAAAAAATCAGTACATTATTAAAACACATACAATGCTAAATACTAGTCATTAGAGTATAAGTATGTTATCTGCTAACACTTTTGTAAGGTGGGTAATACAGGTTCCTTATGGAACCACTAATGCCAAAGAAGAACCTTTATTTTAAATAATATGTACATGTCACCTCCAGTTAGGTTTGTGAGTGGCCCTCCAGGAGTAATGCTGTGTGTATATTAATTTGGATACTTTTAAAAATATTTTCGAAAAGTTGCTAAAACTGCTCACCCCCTATACTGTGAATGCATAAAACAGTATGAACTGATCAGATATAATAAAGCTGTCTTTTTTTGCTTACATTTAAATGAATCATTTGCTACAATCCTCTTATCGTGTGCATACATGTTTTTGCATTGTACTTAAATTAAAAAAATAAAATAAAAAATTCTGTAATTACATTTATAATTACACTGTTGACCCATCCCTTACACCTTAACCCACTATTAAACCTACCTGTACCACCAAACCTGTCCCTAACCTTACCCGTATCCCACCTCAATAACAGCAAAAGTGTTTTGCAATACAATATGAACACAATAAGTACTTATTTTGTATGCAAGTACATAATAATTAAGGCTACCTATAAAGCGTGACCAAACATTTTATTAACAAATATCCTATAACTCACAGGTTGCATTTAAAATCAATATTCCATGTTAGATCTAAATGAATCATCACCTTTTGCCACAGGATAGCAAAGGTTACACAACATTTATTTTGAACATTATTAAAGTGAATAGCAGGCATAACAATGTTCGTACAAGCATAGATATACATTGAAACAATATGCACCATATGACAAAGCATGAATAACGGTTTATCCACTTGGAAGAACAGCTTTAAAAAGCTGGATAAAAACTCTGTCTCTAATTTATCCAGATTAATGTGGGTGCCCAAGAAAGGACAAGCTTGGTCTATTTTATTTGATTTTACATGCTTACAGTTGCCTGTGTTTCACATGGTTGCTAAGCTAGATTCTGTTATGTCAATAACAATAACAATAAAGCCTCTTTAATTTTAATGCAGAAGTTGGTTCTTTCCATGCGCGCCTGCAGTGCCGTTTTTTTTTCACAGTTATTGAGCTGTGTGAAGTGTATAGCACTCAGCAGCTGTAACCACACTTGCGCGCGCGCGCACACACACACACACACACACACACACACACACACACACAGCTATCAGTTAAAGTAAGAGCCCCTCTTAAAACAAATCAGATATGAAAATAATCAACCGTACAAAAAAAAAACTAAGCATGAAATATGTGGTTAAATTAAAAATTGTCTGTGACCATCATGACATTTGCATTGCATATTCACCAAAATGTGGTTTAATCATTTAAAATGAAATATTGTTTTGTTTTTCTACTCAAAAAATGTAAGTTTAATTCAATGTAATTGCTGTTTCTTTGTAATTGTTTGCAAAGTCTAGCAACAAATAAGTCACATGAAATGTGTTTTTTTTTTATGTCTAAAAGGGGGTGTGGTGTGAATATTTGGGGAAATATTGAGAAGCAAATGATGAGGAAATAACTAAAATGATTTTATTAAAAATGATGGACTGTTTTCCTGCCTATGGTGTAAGACTCCAGGAAAAACTGCAGCATCCCATGACCTGAAGGACAAGCAGTTTGGAAACAGGATGGATGGAAAAAAACAAGGTTTGTGTACTTACCACTGCTATTACATGCAACAAAGCAGGCTGTAATTCACCCACTCTCCCTGAACTTTAACACTGGTTCAATGCTGGGAACTCAGTGGCCTAAAGAGATGGCCAGATGACTGCTAACCACACACACACACACATCCAAACACACAGAAAATTTTACTGCCCCAGTTTCTGATTGACTCAAAGGCTGATATGGCAACAACAACTGTCACCTAAACAATATTTAGAACCAGTAAGGTTTTTGAAAAAGTTGTTTGTCCAGTAAAAGATTTTGACATTTCTGAACAGTAACAACGGTCAACATTATTATTCTTTCTCCCATCGGTGAATGTGCATGTGAAAGCTAAATTATCCCCATAACACAAATGCCAATGTATAGATCACTGGATTCCAAACTTATTAAGACTGGTTACCTGAGGTGAAGACATCTCTAGCCGGGGGTAAAAATAGAAGGTGTGAAACAAGAACAGCTATCCGGGCAGGGGCCACTGTGACACACAGAAAAAGTCATATGGAGCACAAGTCGAATGGAAAAAAATGGTCTTGATAAACACCTCTGGGAAAACATATCCACGAACAACACATGATAGCATGCTAAGACTGTAAACTCTACTAAATCCTGACATGAGATGAAGGGTGATACTGAAGAAGTGCAATCTGAAACTGCAGTTCAAACCTTTAAAGCATGAAGAGACGCACGTTTATCTTATCAAATTTATTCTATGAACATTTTAAATGCACATTGAATTAAATGTTGTCAAGTGATGATAAAAAGAAAAGACAGCATCTGAGAAATACGCTTCTATCTGCAAAGTATATATACAGGCAATTAGAGGTGAGCAAATCCTAAAGCACTGCAAAGTCTCTCTTCTTGATAAAAATGTAAACAATAGAAAATTATTTGCATATTCACAATATCAATATTAAACCAAAAGTGCACAAAATTGCACACAGATTACATACAAGCTGATGAGTTTTTTTTTTTTCTCTTTCAACATAATTCTCATTTTAACATACAGTAAACTAATGCTTTTTGGTAATAAGAGACCAAATCTTAAACCTATACTAGAGGTAAATATAAATATCTCAAAGTGCTTCATTTAGGAGTTTAAAGAAATAAGACATTTGCAGTCACATTAAGACTTCAGAGGAAATCCATCATTAAACGTCTTTAATACATACACCTTCTAGCTATGACACTGAATATTCTTTGGGGATTGTTAACTTGATAATGTTTTAAAACGGCAAATATAATATTTGAAATTTAATGAAAGGAATTCAAAGGAAGGTTTAAAAATCACAACCATGTCTCCTGTAATACAAATTTATTTCAGCCATATATAAATTAGGTAAGAATTGTTTGTGGCATCTATTGGACACTTCAGGCTCTTTTTGTAAAGAGGGGAATCAATTATAAAGCAGGGTAATGCCTTTGCCTGGACATAGAAAAATAATCTGACGCTCTAATTTTAAGTTTTCTGAAATAACTTCTGCAAAAACTGCATTTACTTTACAGGCTTGGTAGACTTCCAGCATACTAGTTAAATAATCTAACCAGGGAATTAAAAGAAATTGCTACAATTACACAATGTTTTTAATGCTTCAAGTTACATTAGTTACAAAGTAGTTTTTAAAAATGTATAGTATGATCAGTGGGGACTACAACTGCACTGTATATGTTTTTCATAGTGGCAGAGTCTGCTCAAAGTGACTCTATACAAACCACTGTAAAGGATCGTTTGTGTTCTACGCGTTCTGCTGTAAACTGGTAAGCCATGAAATGAAATTATAAATAGTTCAGTAGACTAAACAGACTCTGGACAGACTGAGGAGACATGTTTGAGTGATGGTCTGTACCAACGTTTCTCGTTTCTAATAGCTCAGAGATCTGTGCAGCTAAAATCTGAATTATACTATAAGTAAATCATATGAATTCATACGAGTGAGGTGATGCAACAAATTTGTACGAATTAGCCACCTCGTAAAATATGTATGAATTGCCGTGATATCAGGTTGCATTGGCCGAATACCACAAACGTCTGAAGCACAAGACTGTCCTTACAGAGTTGGATGTGCCTAACTTTATAGTCTCTATGCACAGCCAGCAAAGGCTGTTCTTTCGGAAGGACAAAGTACTTTCACTTTCACAACAAAATATAACATCTCCAGAACATGGCACCGGCAACAACACTACAGCAATAATAATTGAGCCACCTTCTTTCTTTGCATAAACATGTGAGAGGTCTTTTGAAAATAAACCCAATCTGTGACATAGAAAAGTGGGGGCGTGTTAAAACAAGCCGTTTTAGGGACATGTTGACAAGTGGACGAGATTTTAGTCTTTAGACTTAGGGATCTTATCTTAGGGATCGTACACTCCAAAGAGAAAGGAAAACTTGAAATTGCATCATATGACTCCTTTAAAAATGTATTTTTACCATGGAAAAATTACCATATGGTAACCCCCCCACACTTTTGCAAACTAGTCCCAGGTTTTTCACCTGAAAGGAACCAAAGAAGTGCATAAAGAATCTCTGGACACTAAATATTCCCAATTATTCCCAAAAGGTTGAACTTTGAATTCATCACTGCAATGGTGGTAAAATTTCAAAGTGGGTGTGGCCACATTCACATGGCTGTAAATCTTGAATGGAATGAGATATTTTCACCAAACTTGGCACATTTCTGTATGGGTACAGTCCGAGGTCATGTGGAAAAAATTGCAGCACTTAGCCACTTGGTGGTGCAAAAACAGGGAAAAAATATTAAATGACTCTACCGCAAACATACAGTATATATATATATATATATATATATATATATATAAGGGCAAAAGAACCTGGCTAAGTTATGACAAATATACTGGGACATTTCTAATTTGGATCAAATCAAATGAATCCTAAATGAAACAGGTCTTTACAAAAGTTTAGATAATAAAAAAAACAGTACTCCTATGAAATAGCATTCCAATGCTGTCCCACCGTAACAGTCCTGTGTAATCCTTTAAGCTATCTTGTTTTCAGAGCATACATTGTTCGGTAGGTTACATCACAAGGATTATGTCAGTCCACAGGCATTGTCCACCAGTTATACTAATGACTCTTTTAGTGTTGCACTCTCTGAAATGCAGGGGTCATGTGTCGTGGGTGCAGACCGGAGGATCACCTCACTTATGAGCTCCACTGGAAGTATGAGTTGTCCCTGTGGTCGAGGGAAGGTTACTGCTACTCTGTGCTGCATGCCCAAGGTGGGCTTGGGCGGCTGTGGATTAGGTGGCATTGGCCTAGCCTGCAGCTCAAGAGCCATGGCGAGTTCTGGATTACTTCCATAAAGGGCATCGATTTTCCTTGCAATTAACCCTTTGGTTTCAGGAGGTTCTTCATCGTTTTGACTCTTGACTTTCCTCTTTGAGCGATGCATGAAGCACGCATACCGGATAGCACGTTTGAGGAGATGTCTACGATATGTTCGTTGAACTGCAATGGCTGCACGCTCCTCCTCTTTTCTCCTGAGAGTGGTGGTGATTGGCTCAAAGGAGGCAGATGTGGGATTGTTCATTGTAAACTTGGCTTCAATGCTCTCCGCCATGGCAGCCATCTCAATCGTGTCGCCAAGAACCTCACGGGTAACTGCCAAGAGTACATCCAGACAGTGGACTTTGTCGTCAGTTACAATGGGTAGATCCATGGTGATTAGTTTGAGGCGATTGGGTTTGGCAATTTTCAAAGGCTCCTGCAGGGCATCGACGAAGTCAAACAAGCGGCTGTACTCAATGAACTGTGTACCGTCAGCGTCAAACTTCTCCCATGTCTCGTCGAACATCTCAAAGTCTTCCTCACAGAGCGGATCTCCACTCTCCTCTTGAGCAACATTGAAGTTCTCAAGAATGATAGCAATGTACATGTTCACGACCACCAGGAACGACATGATGATGTAACTGCAGAAAAACATTATCCCCATGCCAGGATTCCCGCAGTTACCCCGAACGTCTGTACCAGGGTTCTCTATGTCAGGGTCACAGTCTGGAGGGCCGCTGTTCATAATTGGCAGCAGGAGGCCATCCCAGCCTGCCGAGGTTGTGATCTCAAACAGGCAGATGATGCTACCTCCAAATGTTTCAAAGTTGAACATATCGTCGATGCCTGCCTGCTTTTTTACATAGGCGAAGTTAGACATGGCAAAGATGGAGAAGATGAACATAATGAGGAACAACAGCAGTCCGATGTTAAAGAGGGCAGGGAGTGACATCATCAAGGCAAACAAAAGAGTCCTGATGCCTTTCGCTCCTTTGATGAGACGCAGCACACGGCCGATTCTGGCGAGCCGTATGACACGGAACAAGGTGGGAGACACAAAGTACTTCTCAATGATGTCTGATAACATCAGACCTTGGGAAAGAAGAAATATGGATTATTATAAGTAAAATACACCATAACAAGCTACAATGACTTGATGGTTGACCACTCATTGGAAAAAAATGGCAAAACTCCAAAAGGTACCAATACTCAATAATTCAATACAAGCGAACACTACAAGCAAAATTTCACTATTAATTTTTCTTACACAAATTAGGATTACAGGGGCAGATTATGGGTTAATAAAGATTTATTTTCAAGTGGTTCCTTGCACAGTACTATGTTGTATAATAATGTCCACTGAGTGGCGCTAAAACACAGTTTCAATATGTGAACCCTGGTACATTTTTATTACGATGGTATAGGTATGTTTTGTGGCGGTTCAGAATTGAAATATCCATGGACTGTTGCTTTAAGTTAATGCTCTATCAGGTTAGAAACATGCCCTACACCAAATACAACCCAACAGTGTTAACAAATGCAAAACTGATATAAAAACACATTTGCTGATACAACTCTGCCATTTCAACTTCCTTTTATGCAGATTTATTTACCGTAGTTACACTCTGAATCTCAAGTACATCTCTGTACTCAGTACTACCGTCTACAAAACACATGGATATCAAGCCTGATATGTGTCATGCTATCGTTCAGTAGCATCAGCTTTCAAACATCACAGCATATTTCTATTAATTTATTCACCTAAACTCTGTAAATTTGTGTGAAAAGAAATAAAAGGTGTCAGAGTTTTAGTGCCTCTAGTGTTCATTTCTTTTGGAAACTGCAGTGATATGTACTTGTTGGTACATATGTATTTCGTATCCCGCTAAAAATGCACCCAGGTACATTTATGCCATGAGACCCGGTAGGTTCGAACACAATAGAGGATTAGCCCTGTTTGCGTCAATTACTTGACATTTCACTTTGAATTTGACACAAAACATAATATAATTTAGCAGAAAATTTGGGTTGTTCTACAGTTACCTGCTACAGAAAGGATGACCACAACAAAATCAAAGACGTTCCAGCCAATAGTGAAAAAGTAATGCCTGAGTGCAAACATCTTAAGTACGCATTCTCCTGTGAAGATGACGATGAAGAACAAATTGATCTGGTACAGGATATCCTCTTTCTCAGCACTTTGGTCATCTGTCTCTATCATCATGGTCACCATATTGAGGCAGATAAGCACCATGATAAAGATGTCAAAGAACTGTTTTGTTATGAAGTCAAACACCACACCCTGGATCTCATTCTGTTAGGAGAACAATATAGTAGATTAGTTTTTGAAAACCTCAAAAGATCTAATGCTGATATATATATAAACAATAAAATCAAATTAATTATTTTAAGTCATTGTAATTCATTGTTATCAGTGTAAGTCAAATGGTTCATACCGATGGCCTAGGGATAGGTTTTGCAGGTTTTTTGGAACCCAACTTCTTCATGGCATTGTAATACTTTTTTTGCTCCTCTGTCATGAAAATGTCTTTCCCTCCAAAGTGCAGAAGAAACAAATATGAATTATTCTTTTTGGTAAAAAAAAAAAAAGATCCAAATCTACAACACAAATAAAAATAATAATCGGTAGTTTAGTCAAAAACCATATGCTTATCTTGGACTTCTGCTGATTGAAGTTGTCAATGATGACACCAATGAAGAGGTTCAGGGTGAAAAAGGACCCAAAAATGATAAAAGTAACAAAATATAGGTACATGTAAAGGTTGATCTCATATGATGGCTGCTCTTCCACCTAACGTAGAAAAAAATCAATAAGTGCCACAATAAAAGTAAGTCACACTAAGTTTTTTAACTCTAAACAGAAATAAGTTCAATAATTTAGGAACTGATATTGCTCTTAAAAATAAGCTGTTGAATAGGCAACTCTATTCAGACTGTCATTCACATACCTCTCTAGAATCCACTGCAGCATACATGATATCCATCCAGCCTTTAAATGTGGCCTGTGCGGAGAGAAGTATTTTCTGAATATCAGAATATCATATAAGACCCACCTATTCATTAGAGATTTGTGCTGAGCTACCTCTGTCTCCTCTGATGCATAAAAAGGACAGGACGTGAAAATAAATATGCATAAACTCTGACATATAATTGTGTCTGCACTAATTTTTTAGCTTAGTTTAAAAAATATGCTTTACTCTTGCGAGTTCTGAATTTGCTTGATCTTTGTCTTCTTCAAACGATCAAGCAAATATCATCATGTTATGACTGCTAATGGTTGCACATGTACCATATGTAATAGAATAAACTCTACAAGTCATAATTAACTTACAATTTGCAGTAGAGAGAGGTAGCCGAGTCCCACATTGTCATAGTTGACCTTCACATTGACCCAGCGTGCCTCATTGGTGTGCGCCAGAGCCATACAGTCACTCTTGTTGTTGACCACATCCATGGGAAAGCGTTCTTCCGTGGTGGTGTTGATGCAGTGGTAAAACTTTCCAGCAAACAGATTGACTCCCATAATGCTGAAGATGAGCCAGAATATCAGACAAACCAGGAGCACATTGAAAATAGAGGGTATGGCACCGACCAGTGCATTCACTACTACCTGCATGGGACACAAACACAATCTGGATCAAAATATTAGATACTTCATTTGTTTCGACTTAAACTGTCAAAATCAGGAAAGTGCTGATTTTCACAGTAGGAAAAAAAATACCATGGAAGTCAATGGTGACCCAAAACAACCTGGTTACAAACTTCTTTCAAAATATCCTACATTGTGTTGGGCAAAACAAAGAAATTCATACAGATTTGGACCTACTTGAGGATGATGACAGAATTTTCATTTTTGCGTGAACTATTCCTTTAAGACCAATCCTTTTATAAATTGCTTGCTAATTTGTGTCAGCAGCTCCGAACAAATAATTCTATTTTCTACCAAAAAGCGAAATTATAAATGAAGAGTCGTTTCTTACCCTCATTCCTTCAAATCTTGACAGGGCTCGAAGGGGTCGAAGAGCCCTGAGTGTTCTGAGAGATTTGATTGCTCCCAGGTCAGAATATCCTAATAAATTGGCTGTTAAACTGACTAGTGACACCTGAATAAAACAGCACATAATAAGTAAGCACAGACACTGGCATCTGACATGCATTTTCTTATAATGCTAAGTCAAAATGGTAAACTCACATCCACAATGAGGAAGTCCAGCCAGCACCACGCATTAGTGAAATAAGTCTTGAAACCATATGCCACCCACTTCAGTAACATTTCCACTATGAAAATGTATGTAAAGACTTTATCAGCATACTCCAGGATAATCTTGATCACTCTGCGGCGCTCAATGTTGATATCCTCAAAAGCCTGACAGGATGCATCAGACAAACATGAATGGATTTATAATTTCCTTTTCTTTACAGTGAAATTAAAAAGCAAGATGTAATACACAGATGTAATAATGTATCTACATGCAGCATTGGCTCAGTATTGACAGACACACCAGTGCTCCACTACTAAGGAGGATCATAAAGATGATGAAGGTTTCAAAGTAGTCATGCTCAACGATAGTGAAGCACGTTCTCCGAAGGTTCCACCACTTTTTTCCCCATCCTTCTGTGATGTCTACATTCAAATATGTAAATCGCTTAACACACCCTAAGTCAAAAGAGAGAAAAACATTATTAATTCACATATTTCTGGCCTTGAAGTGATGCCTTAACATTCCCGATGAAGGAAAATGAATGCACACCCTCTGTGAAACAGGACTCTGGATCTTCTGGCTCTGGTTCTTCTTCCTCTTCGGGCTCAGGCTCGGGTTCTGGAGGTCGGTAGTCCACCGTGCTACAAACTGAGGAGCTGTCATCATAAAGGGTGGCCTGTGCAGAAAAAAAAAATAGTATTAAACTTCTCTTTAGTCTCAAAATATCAGAGAACATTATTGACACTTATATTGATCACAATAAGCATTAAAAAAATCATTGACATATACTGATATAAATTAATATATGATACTTTCAGTATTTAAAAGTTGAAAAAAGTATAAAAAGTAATAAAAATGAAAAATAGGGTTAATAGGGTAAACATTATTTGTATATCCATGAATTAAAAAATAAAATTGTTAAATTCTATTTTTATAACAACTTTGCTAAGGGTTCAATAATAGAGCCTGATGAAGGCAGTAGATTTTGTGTAAAAAAATAACAAAAAGAGAATAAAGTTATTTACTTAATTATGTTTTAATTATTAAATTCTATTTATAATTTGGTGTCATAATTTGAGGAACGCTCTAGTATTCAAATAAGCTTACCACAATGAAATGAACTAAACTAAACAGATTATGGCAAAATTATGTTTTATTTTATTTAACACTAGAGTGGGACAGGCCAAAATCAAATTTTTTAAGAGGTTCTGAATCACAAAAAGACATTTAATGTGTTTAAAACCCAATATTTTTCATGGTAACCTTATTTATTTTAATAGGTTTATCTATTCGTTTGAGCTCCATAGAATACATGGGGTTTGTACCTCTAATGCTTTCTTTCTTTCTTTTTGTAATGGTATACCATAGTATGCATCATTCTAGATATTGAGGAAGACAGAGAGGACAGATTGTTGTTTTACCTTTCCATCCTCCTCATCAGAAGAATCATCAGAGTCCTCATCCTCTTCAACATCAGACTCACAACGAGCAATAGGTACAGTCAGTGTTGGAGGCAAACAGTTGACCAAGCCATCTGCTGTTTTCCCCTCATCCAGGTGGTTTATAGCACACAGTTCTAGGTCTCCTTCCCCTCCTCCTTCATTAATGTCAGTAGATTTCTTTCCAAGAATCTGGTGCAACATACTGGCGATGAAGCCCTTGAGCCAATCTATACCCCTGGTGATGCGACCGATGGCGATCTGAAGGTTGTTCATCTCACCATCCTCATCTCCTCCAGACAGGTTATCCCCACTAAAGGAGCTGAGCAGCAGAGCCAGGAACAGGTTCAGTACCTGAGAAGTACAGGTCAGAATGCGGTTGGCATTGACAACTGGCTAATATAAGGTCAATATCGCAAATCTCAATAATAAAAGCTAGTTTCACAAATAGTTGATTCTCAAGTGATACATAACCAGTGTCAGGTTTAGGTAAGCTCTGTCTTAATAAAGTTACAAGTATGTTGTCTGCAAGCAGGGGGCAGGGATGCTATCTTTAGGATCTAATACAGAGCACATAACTAGTTATAGCAGCTATGGTTGGCCTCATTTCTCTCAGGTACAGGCTGAGAAAGACAGAAAGATTAAAGATAATATATAAGAGCACATGAGGAAACCAGGCACAACTTTATGTAGATAAAATTATACAATTCTGGAAAAAAGTTGTAAGGGAAGTCATTAATTACTCAGTCTCATGTTGTTTCAAACCCATAAGTCCTTCGTTTATCCTCCGAACACAAATTGATGAAATCCGAGAGCTCCCTGACCCTACCTCTGGCATAAATGTATGTCTTGTTTTTCAGTCTCTCTGTTGTGACCTAGTTTCCTGAGTTGCCATTCAGTTGACCTGTGGTCTGTTTATCATCTCATTAGTTTCCTTTGTTTGGTTCATGCTTATTAGTCAGTTCTCCCTTAGTCATTGTCTATACTCCATCTGTGCTAAGTTGGTTTCCTATCTATTGAAGTTATCATATTAAAGACTGTTTTTCTGATCGCTTAGACAAGGGTTGTTCAAGAAGTTCCTATATTTGTCCATAAACTATTGAAAAAAGTCTCAAAGGGGGGTAAAGCAAGTCACTGAATCAAGCTACAAAAATCAAAATTGGCTACACTGGTGACAGCCATAAGGGCTTTTCGCACCGCAGGAACCATTTTGTAGTACCCAAACTAATTTTGGAACTACCCTCGTTTTGGGGTGTTCGCACCACAGGAACTAGGAATGATTTTAGTTCCAGGAACTCCGCTTGGAGGAACTAAATTAGCTCCTAATTCAAAGTAGAGTCTAAAAAAGTATTAGGAACTATCAGTGACGTAAGTGTACACCGATCAGCTAAATGCGTACGAAAATGACCTAACTTACCATGATTTAAAATGCTGTGCATATACTGGCTAGACATTGTATCAACTTCTGTCTTTTCTAAAACAGCATTTACCTGAAACGTTGTCTACATCGCTCTTCCCTTGTAGAACACTGTGTGTAAATGACGTTCGAATGCAAATGACGATCCAGAAACATAGCAAGGATGTTGCTAAAATTGTCCCTGTGGCATTAGAGGTTTAACTGTAATTTTACAAAGATATGAGAATACTTTCTGTGCGAAAAAACAAAACAAAAATGCTCCAACGATTCTCCGCATTCGTCTGCAGGAATGCACCACCAGTGTGGAGAGCATCACAACGTATGCGCTTGCTTCTGATTCATGTAAACAATGCATATGTATGGTGCTGCTGCTTACGTTAAAATGCATGTGCCTTGTTTACATATGGCAGAAGTAAGCACATGTGTCATTAATCTCTCCACAATGGAGGTGCACCGCTGCAGAATGGATGAGAAGGACAAGAATTAATGACAGAATTTTCATTTTTTGTGTGAACTATCCCTTTAAGTCAATTCAGCTTCATCAGTTTATGCTCATGCCACAATATGGTGTGATATGTTTTATAATATTGGTTTCCCCAGCAGTTCCGTACTTAAATATATATCTTTGACATGGAGATATGAAATTATCAAGGTATGTGGGGGTATTGAAAGCTTTAGGCCAAAACAAAAATACATAATTACCAATTAATCTTCCTTAGTTTCTCAATGCTATATTAATTGTAGATAGTGTCATGATCCTATAATAATAGCCCTGTACATCAAAGCACATATTATTTGGCACTCATTCACAACCTGGTGCAAAATGGCCAGACCATCTGACAACATATCAGCTTAATGTATGAAATACATCAAACACAGCAGTAGAAGCAGGTGCTGGGATTTTCACATTGCACACCAGAGCTGTATGCCAAATGAGGCCACTGATATTTGGTTTCCTTACTTACACTCCACTAGCCAACTTTTTTTTTTCATCCAGCAAACTGAACTAAGAGTGCAAAGGTTTGTACCAACGTCAGTACCGAAGCTCTATGATTTTATTAGGCTTAATCATGTGGTGTATTTTTCTGGTTTTGCTTTAGGACTCTCTGGTTTAGCTCAATAAAACAAACATACAAATGAAAAGACAGCAAGAAAGAAAGTTGTTGCCCCTCTCCCACCAAATGTAACAATGTAACACTGGAGTCAAATAATTTATAACTATGCATAACCGTTTTTTCCCCCCACACATTTAACAAATGGTTTTTAATTTTCTGATTGCTTTGGATATAACTTGATAAGACTATTCATCTTCACTCTACTGTTTGGAGCATTTTTAAGTTATATTTTTACTTATACAAAATAAATTAAATGGCCCATCAGTTACTGATCGTAAATAGGTAAGGAGCTGGCACATGAGTCTTCAGTTCCTGTGTTTCTCAGCTGTCCGTGTTTGTTTCTCTTGCGCCAAGACTCACTTGAGCTTTATCTTAGCACATAGCCAAGATTGAAACCGCTGTTTGTTGGCACCAGTCATACAATGTAAATAGAAAGCAGAACTGAACATGTGGTTCTGTTTGGCAATGTCCAAAAGATAAGATTCTTGTCCTGAAGATAAGTGCAGGAGAGTGTAACCACATAAAGAGAAAATGTATGTTAGCCATGGGCCATGTTGAGTAATGTTGCATTTGTTAGCTCACTAAGACAAGCCATTTCCTTTTCTCACTATGTATAATCTAAGAGGAAGTGTAGTCAGTCAGCAGCTCCAGTATGGTAATTATGTGCACAGCTGCTAGCAGCTCATCTGCATCTCCTTGATCTGTATCAACACGTGAAGTTAGCATGCTAGTTTTCACTTTAAACTTTAAACAACTATAACACTTTCGTGTTTGTGATGTTACCAACCCGGGAAGAGGGTCATAGTAGCATAGACATATGTATTTAGATTTCTTATTAGCGACTGTTTATATGGGCCGTTTGCCATACTGTAGCGGTCTAACTAACCACTGAATATTCAAAATAGGCCACAATCCTGCCAGCTCAACGGCTCTGTGTGAACCTACAGAATGGTGAAAGATGTCAAGTTCACTGTTACAACATGGCTGCTGCATCTACAAGCCTGGAGCGGTCCAATAGGGCGTCTATATACAGTACTGTACTGAAAGTACTGAAAGTATTCAAACCCCCTTAAATTTTTCACCTTTTTTTTATATTGCAGCTATTTGCTAAAATCGTTTAAGTTCATGTTTTTCCATTAAGTTAATCACAGCACCCCATATTGACAGAAAAATACAGAATTGTTGAAATTCTTGAAGATTTATTAAAAATGAAAAACTGAAATATCACATGGTTCTAAGTATTTAGACCCTTTGCTCAGTATTTAGTAGAAGCACCCTTTTGAGTTAATACAGCCATGAGTCTTTTTGGGAAAGATGCAACAGGTTTTGCACACCTGGATTTGGGGATCCTGCCATTCCTCCTTGCAAATCCTCTCCCGTTTTCTGTCAGGTTGAATGGTAAACCTTGGTGGACAGCCATTTTTAGGTCTCTCCAGAGATGCTTAATTTGGTTAAGGTCAGGACTCTGGCTGGGCCATTCAAGAACAGTCACAGAGTTTTTGTGAAGCCACTCTTTATTTTAGCTGTGTGCTTAGGGTCATTGTCTTGTTGGAAGGTAAACCTTCAGCCCAGTCTGAGGTCCTAAGCACTCTGGAGAAGGTTTTGGTCCAGGATATCCCTATACTTGGCTGCATTCATCTTTTCCTCGATTGCAACCAGTCGTCCAGTCCCTGCAGCTGAAAATCACCCCCACAGCATGATGCTGCAGCCACCATGCTCTTAGGAACCTTAAGTACAGTAGATATGGTTTTGTAACCTTGGCCAGATCTGTCCCTTGACACAATTCTGTCTCTGAGCTCCTCATGATTCTCATTTGCTCTGACATGCATTGTGAGCTGTAAGGTCTTATATTGACAGGTGTGTGGCTTTCTTATCAAGTACAATCAGTATAATCAAACACAGCTGGACTCAAATGAAGGTGTAGAACCATGGACAGCACCTGAGTTAAATATATGAGTGTCACAGAATACTTAGGACCATGTGATATTTCAGTTTTTCTTTTTTAACAAATCTGCAAAAATGTCTACAATTCTTTGTTTTTCTGTCAATATGGGGTGCTGTGTGTACATTAATGAGGAAAAAATAAGCTTAAAAGATTTTAGCAAATAGCTGCAATATAACAAAGAGTGAAAAATTATTTCTGTACCCACTGTACCCATGGCATTAAACTGCCATTATTTTAAAAGACAATGGCCCGGTTTCAAAGACAGGGCTTAGCCGAAGCCAGGATTAGACCATAGTTCAATTAGGACATTTAATTGTTTTTTATATACCTATCTTAGAAAAAGGCATAACTGGCATGCATCTTAAGACAAAACAATGGCACTGACATGTTTTAAGATCAGTCAGTGCAGGTTTCTTTTAATTGAAACAGCTCAGATTTACATTTTAGTCTAGTTCTATTGTTAAGCCTTGTCTGTGAAACCGGGGGAAGATCTCTGTTTGCATTGAACTTTGAGTGTTGCAGCTTTGCAGATATTGTTTAGGATCAAACAACAACATTACACACTATTAAAAGTTGGAAACCTTTAAAATGACCATCAACCACCCCTTTAAACGTTATGACCAATTAACACCTGGTTACCCAGAGAAATCAAACGTTTACTGCTGTGCCACCTGAATGTCAACAACAGCCGGCCTGCCATCAGCTGTGCTGAAAATCCTTTGGGTTTGGCTTGGTTGCTATGTTAAAGCTTCAGATCAGTACAGCTTCAGGGTAACAGCCCTAAAGATTAACAGCTTAGCAGTGACTGCAGATGTCCAATTATAATAGTGTTCCCTTTGAGTGTGTAAGAAAATAGTAACATATCAGAGTTGTGATGCACTAAAAGGTTAAGACGTACATGCACAAGCAATGCACAGCAAAAAAACAAAAACAAAAATCTTCACCAGTATTACTGTTAATATTTTGAGAAAATATAAAAATTAATACTGAAATTAAAAATCCATCTCTTTGGTGTGTTAATGACATGTCATGATATGCTAATTCACCAAATCAGCAAAGTAAGATGTTTCTCTTCCATAACATTTGCCTCTTAGTGCTTTTACAATCTTCGCTTCACCTACCACAAGGTTTCCGATGACCATGACCATCATGAAGACTATCAGGCACATGTTCGCTCCTGCCACCTCCATGCAGTCCCACATGGTCTCAATCCACTCTCCACACAAGATCCGAAATACGATGAGGAAAGAGTGGAAGAAGTCGTTCATGTGCCAGCGGGGTAGCTCGCAGTCCTCAGAAATCTTGCAAACGCAGTCCTTGTAACTCTTCCCAAAAAGCTGCATGCCCACCACGGCAAAGATGAAGACGATGATGGCCAGGACAAGCGTTAAGTTCCCCAGGGCACCTACTGAGTTGCCAATGATCTTGATGAGCATGTTAAGGGTGGGCCAAGATTTAGCCAGTTTGAAGACACGTAGCTACTTCCAGCACATCCGTCGGAGAGGGGCATAAACACACACACACACACACCGTGAGAGACACAATAGCATACAAAGTTAAACCACATACCATTTTTATACTAGGGTATTTCTTAAATTCCTACATTTTTTAGATACCATAAATCACACAAACCATGAAATAAGAAAAGGTATAGAGATTCAGACGTACCAAGCGGAAGGACCTGAGAACGGACAATCCTTGAACATTGGCCAATCCCAACTCTACCAGGCTGAGTGTGACAATAATACTGTCAAAAATGTTCCAGCCCACCTGGAAGTAGTAGTAGGGGTCCATAGCAATGAGCTTGAACACCATTTCAGCTGTGAAGATTCCTGTAAATACCTGGAAGAATAAGATTTAGATGGGATGTTATATACTACAAATAACCTAAATTAATGGAAGCCAGTTAAAAACTGTTAATCATGCTTTTTTACAGTTACAGTTACGTTTTCCAAATGCCAGTGCACTTAAATGACTCTATACTGTATAGCAAATTGTCTTTTGGAAAACATAGGTCCCCATCTGACATCTTAACTAGCTACACCACAGTCATGCTCATGCACAGTCAAAAAACAAAACAATGAGATAGGCAGTGCATAGATTTTAAACAAGGGACATCCTCAAGATTAACATTTTTGTAGTATCGTGATTAATACTAACCAAGTTTCCCACTGACAGAACATGTTCAAAATCCTGACTCATTGGGTAGTGCTCCATGGCCATGAAAAGTGTGTTGAGCACAATGCAGATGGTAATACCTAAATCCACAAATGGGTCCATTACTATAACATGAACCCACTTCTTAAATATGATCCAAGGAGTGCAGCAGTCCCATTTAAGGAAAATATCAGCAAACTTATACCAGCCGGGGGGACAAGGCCTCTGACCATCTTCCAACTCTAGGGAGACAAAGAGAGATTGAAAACACTATTCGAATAGTTTCCATATCAGTGAATGAACACCAGCAGAGTGACAGCAACAAGTTCTACCAGTCTAAAGTCAACCCATGGCTCTGAAATAGCACAAAGATTAGCACCACTCAGATGAAGTTAGCAGGTTTTTCTCCATAGACAATCTGTCTGACCTTTGCGTGAGATAAAACTCTATCTTCAGATGCTCTCAGGCTGTTCTCTCAGACCATGGCATAATAATCCAGGAAACTGAACTTTAACATAAACTTCAGGGGTATAATATTTGCCTGTCTTAGCTCAGTACATTTACATTCCTGCTACTGGGACCACACAAGACATAGCTGAGGGTTTGCAGCACGTCTTAGATCATGTCATGGTTATAAATGTACTGCATTTAAATTTTTACATGCCAAACAAATTTGGTGTCTAAAATGTTGAAGTCCTGACATTTTGAAACATATAAAGAAGCAAAAAAAAGTGGAAAAACTCGACATGCTCCTCAATGACAAAGCTACTTAATAAGGTATTTAAATGAATATCCTTTTAATTTGCCGTTTCTTCAAGCTAGTACCCTCCATAGTTGCAGTGAGCACACTGATAGCACTAGCTGTCCGCTTGGAGAGTTTGGGCTGGTCCAGGTACTGCATGCTGTGTTTGGAGGTCATGGACTTGTGATCTTCTTCAGCTGATAACTGCAGGATAAATGAAACAATACAGGGGCCAGTTGCATAAACTTAGCCTTCATGTTAAGAGCTAGTCTGACCAACTAGCAGTTAGTCTAGGGCAGCGTTTCTGAATCCTGGTCCTTGCACCCCACCGCTCTGCACATTTCGTATGTTTCTCTTGACGCTTTAGACATTTGTTCTATTCGAACGTATGTGCCCTGCGAAGTGGACATCACCGGATGTTCCGCGATGATTCCAATTCGAA
>JAUCMU010000021.1:282129-293758 GCA_032275025.1 Enteromius treurensis | reverse complement strand
AGAACCGAACGATCCAAGATCACGCGAAATCGTCAACAATCAAATCCAGCTAACTTAGTTAGCGAGGTACGAAGAACAGACCCATGGTGAGTTACAGGCTAATGTTTTTTGTTTTTTTCTGTGCATTATAATGAAAGCTTTGTAAAACTGCACTCTGTCTGTTTGTATGGCTATGAAAGACGATCGAACCAATCAGAGTAGGAATGGGGTGGGGCGACACATGCAGCCCCCGCCCCAGGTCCAGTCTCGCCCCGATCTGCAGGCTGCAGAGAGGTCCTTCTCATAATAATAGACAACAACTGGCAAATAAACTGGTGAGGACTCAAGATGTTAGAACACAAGGACTAATGAGATAATTAATGACACAACAGGTGGAAACAATAAACTGATCCCAACACAGGGAAACAAGGTCACAATAGAAACTTTAAAACACACAGACATCACTGACAATGGCCTTGTGTGTATAAACATATCTACATGTACATCCTCACGATAATAATATGAATCATATATGCATAAAACAGTTCACACAGAAAATGGTTCAAGAATGCCTGGACTACTGATTGCACAGAATTCCTAAATTGTATATTATTTTTAAGGTAAATGAAAACGTATAGCAGACTACTAACATACAGTATATAGCCTACAGTACAAACAAGTAAGATTATTAAACACAAATGTAATATTTAGTGTTATATTAAGTTGCTTCAGTCCAGTAAAACTCACAGATTTCAGAGAAAAAATATTTTACAATTATAATAAAAAATTAAATTATTAAGATTACTAAGGATTTTTTATATTTAGCTATATATGTAGTGTCTTCCATCCAGTCCATCTTGAAATATTAGCCTATGGTTTTTCTTATGTTTGCTTAAACTCACAGATTTCACAAGAAAAAAAAGTAAAAATATATAAAAATATATAAATAATTGAAAAAAAATATGCCTTGTGTTAGCCTAATTCTGATCACATTAATAAGGTAATGACCTATAACGTATTTCTGAAAAATAACTATATACAGTACCAGGTTTTAAATGTCTGTTAAGATGACTTTGAACTGCCAGAAAAGGCCACATGGCAAGCTGACTTTGAAGATGTGCACTTGGCAGGCTAATGCATCCTGCAAGACATGAACTACTACAAGCTAAACCTCCAGTCTGCAACACCCCACTTCTAGAGACACAGGGCAGCCTAAATAAATGTGTCAGATATGAAAGACAGGCTCAGGACCAGTAGCAAGACACTTTCTGACAATACCAAAGAGAACCGAACATTACTCTAGAACATCATATATATATATACACACACTTATTAATATCATTATTTACTAATTGTGTAATGCCCTGGTTTAGCCATATAGTAGGTATTCAGTGAGAAACAGCATAACATCCTGCATCTTGTGCTCGTAGGGGAAACGGCACAACTGGAAGTAAAACAAATTCTTACTTGCTTTAAATGAAAGCCATTGTGTCCCTGAACCACAAAAGCAGTCATAATGTTCAAATTTTATTAATTGAGACTTACTGTATACATCATCTGAAATCTGAGTAACTAAGCTTTCCATTGATGTACAGTTTGTTAGGATAGGACAATTCTGGATAAATTCAAAATATTGAGACAATCACCTCTAAAGTTGTCCAAATAAAGTTCTTAGTGATGAATGTTACTAATCAAAAAGCATGTTTTGATATATTTATGGTAGGAAATTTACAAAATAGCTTCAAGGAACATGATCTTTAATTAAAATCCTAATGATAAATCAGTAACTCTGGTCCATAGAATGTATTGTTGGCTATTGGCACAAAAGCCTATACCTTTGCTACTTAAGGCTGCTTTTGGTCCAGGGTCACATTTGGTCTTGACAGTGATCCTTACAACTTCACAAAAAACTAGTGGTCCATGGACATTGACATGAACATGAATAAGTTTGGGACTCGTTTTAAACATGACTCATTTCAATAATTCAGGGGAGATTCTTTCTTTTTGAGAGACTATAACTTTATAAAAACACAATGCACTTTCAGATTAAAAACTTTACAGGATGTTTTCATTCACTTAGTGCTGTGTTACAATGCTGGTCTCATTAGTGTCTGAAGACAAAGATCTCTATTTCAAACATGACAGCGACTACAAGTATACGGGTTGTTATGGAGAGTAATTGCAGATCAAATGTATTTCTGTTTTTCATGAAGCGTCATCTAATGTCAGGGAATGAATTTGCACCTTCATTCAGCTCATCACCAGTGAAAATCACAATAATTGTAATGGGGCTTAAGTGAACATAATGCTATTCTAAGGTACTAACATACACCATTTAGGGGCAAAAAAGGAACAAAGGTGTTCCTTTGAGGTCACAACCTCATCGACAAGCTGATGCACCTATAAAGGTACAATTTTAGCATTTTTTTCTGACAGTGTGAGTGCAAGTTGAATGCACACACTGACCATAGAAGATTCAGTGTTTCTTTATGGGGCATGAGGGGCTGGGAAAGTGGTAAGCAGACATACACTCTGTATCACTCTCCTACACATGCGTACCACGCAAACACCGATATGGTGGCCGCCCAGCTGCCGTGGGCCATCATGGTTCAGCATCGAGTTACAGAAGTGCGATGACTCTGCTCATTCCAGCTTCACTCGCATCTCACCAATAAACAGGCCAACACGCCGACTCAGCTCGACCCACTCCTCATCTCCCAACACCTAGACTTATGTACTCCTTTAAACACCAAAAAACAAAAGATTCCTCCCCTTGATCCTTCCACCTATTACAGCAAACAACTTGCTGAGTTACGACAGCCAGTTACTGTTAGTCCTTTACCGATTCCTCGTTATTTAATTAAACCTCTCTCTTTAAAAAAAAAAAAAAGTTCATGTGCTGGTTGTAACATCAGTAGCATTTCTCAGTCATTGTTATTATATTATACAAACATTTGTCCATTTGTCTACACGGCCCATTAAATGCTTTCAATAGAGTAAAGTTGTCCATAATATGCCCCCATTTAAGAAGTTCTTGCCAAAAATGGAGGACATTCTATGGCATTTTCCCACCAATATTAAGCTTCACTGTGCCATTCTGGAGGGGGCTAATACGCCACCATCAAGATCTCTTATGTCACTACAGGATGAGAAAGAGCACTGCCCCCTTCTCCACTTTTTAAGAGACTCTATCAGGTCAGGGGCCCAGTTTTCCCCAAGTCTTAAAATATACTTCTTGCAGAGGCTTTATTGAAGATATTTCCTGATTGCATTATAGCAGATCAGGTCTTCAACAAGTAAGAACTATATCACCGGATAGTCTGGAAGCTTGCTGCACAGGTTTATCTAAAACCAGCATGCAAGTAACACTGAAGACTCAACCACAGGACAGAAGTAACTAATGTTGTCTGATGACATGTAAA
The DNA here is from genome assembly GCA_032275025.1 of Enteromius treurensis. Classification (NCBI taxonomy): domain Eukaryota; kingdom Metazoa; phylum Chordata; class Actinopteri; order Cypriniformes; family Cyprinidae; genus Enteromius; species Enteromius treurensis. The sequence continues at coordinate 290,357 of JAUCMU010000021.1, read as the reverse complement.
TATTCATGGCTGGTTTGTCTCTTACTGTATCAAAAGCCAAGAACAACAGGCAGAATGTTATGCACACACACTTCTCTTCAGTTGAGTGATCCATGCAATGCCTTTTCAGATAAATGATACCCAGTGCCTGGTTTGGCAGCAAAACACACATGCAAGAGAAAATAATCCATGCAATCTTTTTGTGTTCTCTATTCTTTTTCTGTTCAATCAACTTGTTTTTTTGTTGTTGTTTTTTTTACCTCCGTTAGACTAACCAGGACTTGTCAAAGCACTTAAATATTATTGCTCTTTTGTTGGTTTGTTTGCTTCTGTTGTCCTCATTTGTGAGGATAAAAGCATCTGCTAAATGATTAAATGCAACTGGTGTAAATTATAAAGCAATATGTAGACCAAAAGGTCCAACAGGGAGTCTGTTTTCATTCATGGACTATTGTCACCACCCATCTCATCTGTTGTCACGGTTCCCCATTGATGTCTCCGCCCCCCTTGTATGTTGCCATAGCCACTCATGTCTAGTCTCCTCCCACTGACCTAGTTTGTATGTTGCCACGGTCCATTGCACTGCCGATTTGTCTTGTTTTTCCCGTGTTTCCTTGTTTCTACTGTCTAATTGGATTTTTCGTTTGGATTATTGCCTTTACCTTGCCCCACGGACTCTGTTTACTCCCCGCTCGACCAACACACGGATTCTGACTCTGTCTTCTGCCTATGCCTCTGATAACGCTGTTTTGCCGATGATCGACCCTGCCTGTGTTACTCTGCCTTTAAATAAACAATCTGCAATTGAGTCCGCTCATCTTCTCGCCCGATTGTGACAGATATAAAATAAAAACCACTGATTTACTTTTTTGTTGACTGTTTTTGTTGTGTTCACTTTTGACCAAAATAATTAACATGAGAGGAGTTGATTTCATTTTAGACGTCTTCTGGATTCTAAGATCTAAACCAGACTCAAACTGACCTCAATCACTTCTTTTCAAAACGGTTTTAATTTTCTTTAAAAACAAAAAGAAAGAAAAACCACTCCTGAGACAGACCCGGTAATATAAGACTTGAATCAATCTCATCAGCAACTATTTCTGAACTCGACTTAAACCTCGCGTTCAAAGTAAAGACACCTGCTTCATACACTCGTTTTTGCCTGTAAAAATTGGTCAAAGAATTTGGTAGTAACTGGGTCATGGGCAATTGCATTTACATTCAGTTATACACAGTTAGTTTATTAATGTGTGTAAGAAAAATCAATCCTCCTAATACTAAATAATAACTATACAAGTATATAACTATGCTGACACAACGTGATGACATTCAGCATAGAAGAACACCTCTTCATTTCACGTAAACATATCCTAGCTTGCCTACAGTATATCCATTCATGACTTCTTGACCCCTGTGCTTATGCTTATGTGGTAAGTTGTAAACAAATGATCAGCAGTACAAACAAGTCATTTCATGACTATAGTGTGATGACATGAGGCGTGCTCTGTGCCTATGTCTTCTGAAAAGGTTGTAAATCATTTATCTCTTTAACATTGCCATGTCTACTTAACCTTTCTCTCTAGTCTCTGTAAGGCCTCATGTAAAGCCCTAATGTATGCTGCAGCCTTACTGAACTGAAATAACTGTGTAAGGTTTAGAAATTTTAAATGTTAATCATTTCATTCCAAATATGAAAATCTAAGATTCATCTTCTAGAAAGACATGCATGTGTATTCACTAAAATGTGGGACTGTAAGATTTTAAAAACTGTTAAAAAAGCATCTTTGTACGTTTTGAGGAAATAGTAAAAGGTCTATATGTAGCAGAAAGCGTCAGCATGTCAAGCATACGAGCGTGTTAACACTACAGATATCATTTACTCCCGCTCATGCCATATGAAACCAGTACAATCCCGAGATATTTTGCCTGATGTCTAACCTGCTTATTAATTTATAGTGACCAGCAGCTGTTGAGCTCCAAACAATACATAAATAGCATAAAAATATTTGAATCATTCGTAATATTTGAAGTATTCTGAAGCCATATATTTCTGTGAGAAACAGGCAAACATTTAATTGTTGTAAGCTGAAAGTCCTCCCTACCCTGCAGCTTTCAGATTGGATTTACACCGGTATGCCTTCAAGACAACATGATAGAGAGGAGAGGGAAGGAACAAATATGAGCCAGACTGTACTCAAATTCAAGTTGCCTCTATAAACCACATCTGATTTTAATTGTCCTTTTTTATTGGTATTCAGATTACATCACAGTCAAAAGAGCAGCTTAGATATTCTTTTGTGTTCCACAGAAGAAGGTAGTCATAATAGGCATACAACAGACTTGAAACAACACTGAGTTTTTTAATTTTGAAATGAAATAGTATATTAAATGAAAATTAATTGAGAGACCGGGGTGTCAATAGACCCATTTTACTGGGGCCCTGGAGGTTACCTTATACTGAAAATCGTTTTCTGTGATAATACTTCAGCAGTCATGTTGTGTGTGTTTTCTATGAGTCATTTAGAATCAGAACTAAATTTAGATCTTTTTAGATCTTGCAGAATGTTGTTTTTTTTTTTCCTTTTTTTGCGATTTGGATGAATTCATTCAGACAGTTTACCCGCACTAAATCATTTTTAAGAAATATTAATAAGATATTTAAAAAAATCAAAGACAAAATGGATAAGATATTTACCAACAATCCATTGCAGGAAAATGTCTTTTGACATTTGTCAGCAATGAAGGAGGCTTTCCCATTCCCAGCAACGGGAAAATAAAAGATATTAGGAACAATTATGATGGGGGCTACTAACAGCCCTAATCAACACATCTCATGTGCAAAGATATCAAACGTCACGGTGCTACAAACTCCTGATGCACATAAGTGTGTGGTGTCTATGAAACGGCTCAAATTTATGTTTGCACCTTCAACGCTGATTCCCCTTTTGCACACATTGAGAGTGCTGGTAGGGGGATCGCCAGAAGATCACATGGTTCCACCGGTGAAAGAAACCTAAAACCAACACCTACTGCGTCCAAGAACATGTGATGCCCAGTACTCGCTCATAGAGACGCACACACTCTAGACAACACATCCTATAATTCAACAAAATCCACAACAAATACCTAGTATGTCACTGAATGATGCTGTGGATAGTTGCTCCATCCATATACTCAATACATGATGGTGTCACCATTTAACTCCAAGCATCCATCCCATCCAGTCTGAGCTGATATTATACAACTAGCCAGGGATCCACACAAGGTCTAACCTCATGTCTCAGTCTTGCCCTTAGAGATCAAACTAAAAACAATCGTCCCCTAGCAATAACTAGCATTAAACAACCTTACATTTAGTGTAAAACTACATGAGACAAAGTCTCCTTCCACTACCTCGGTGAAAGGCAAGAGCGTTAAACTGTAGGGGGTTAAGCAAAATCCGATCTGAGTGCTTTTGACGAGCATCTCGGGACCAACAGTCCAAGATTCTCCATCATCCTACTCCTCTGATCAGGGCAACATGGATTAGCAGGGAAGGAATGGTGGGGTACAACTGAGCACTACGAGCATCATCAGCCGAGCTCTGAAATGAAGACACAGGCTATATTTAACTCTGACTCCATACGCTGTTGGGATGGGAAAAAAAGTATGGCTACATGGTCAGCATCTGCTGGCACAATAGACCTGACACATTATACATAAAGAACAGTTTTGTGTGCATTTGTGGAAGGTAAAGAAAACTAAATTAAAGGCTAAAAATATATTAGCCTTTTTTTATTAAATAAATGCTCACAAAAACATGCAAAATAAGTTATATTCATTATTTATTTATGAAATATTTTATATATATTGATTTCAGGACATAAATCTAGTGCAGCTATTGGAAACAGTTTGCATGGGACTATGGTCACTTATTCAATTACTATATATTTAGTGGTCATGATACAAAAATATGTGCCAGCAGAATGACACAACTGCCCAATCAGAATCAAGTTTTTTAAAGAGCAATATTTTTAAACCTTTCTCACTTCCTATTTTAATAACTTTGTGAAGTCTGTTGGACATAGGCTGTTCCCCTAATTTCCTCAACATTCTATTTTAAATTTTATTCATATCAAGCTTCTCATCCAGCTAGAAACTTATGTCAAGACATGATCAACAGCATATTAACAGTGGAATAAAATCCTTTGGGGGCCAAAATGAATTTAGCAGCCACACATCATTGCCCTCCACCGACTGACCTACACATCATGCAGTGCTCTAGATCACAGCTTTACCTGTCACAGTGAGGTAAATATTTCCACAAAACCCTCAGTCTTTGGTCTTCCTTCCAGCTGAAGTCTGTCTCTCTTACCCAGGGCCAGCGCGAGCTCCAGGACAGCTGTTGCTGACGCATAAACGTCTTGAATGAAACCTGAGATTGAGCCGCAGGTATAGAGGATCATCACTGAAAAACTCTTACATACGAGTGTCCCGAAACATCAAAACGCTATTTCTAATTTACATTTCATGGACAGGTGTAGTTATGGGTCGTTTTACTGTAAAATAATTTCTGTTTCGGCTATGGAGAAGGGTTTTCCGCTACGACCCTGCTGAAAAACCCACAGCTAGGTAGTGGCCAAAACCCCTCTAAAACCAAAACTATCTGTCAAAAGTAGCATCAACCTCTCAAATGTGTGTAGGCTAAACAGCGAGATTAAGCTTCCATTTTAATTATTATCGATTTTACATGCTAAATAATTATGACGACTTGTGTGATACAAGCTTCAGCTTCAGGACCTTTAATACGTTATATTCAAACACATACACGAAGCATATTTTATAATATAGACCTATAATACAGATATACTCAACTCTCTCTCTCTCTCTCTCTCTCTCGCGCGCGCGCGCGCACACACACACACACACACACACACACCGTTTAAAGTAGATCAGGCAGCTGAGCAGAAATCTAATATACTTGATCACTCCCACTGATAATGTTGCAGATGCTTCTTGGAAGAGATGAAGAACTATCATTGAACTCCACATACTAACAACAATATTCTTTCTATCAAAAACAAAACAAAACAAAACAAAAAAAATTCACATCATGATTTTCATACTGTTTAATGTTATTTACAACATGTTACTGTACGTACTGAATGAAAAGGAGCTCATATTTGAAAACTGACAGCCTGATGATCAAATACATTGTGGAGATATAGCGCCAACCTCTGGTGTCATATATATATATATAAAAACAACGAAAAAAGAAAAGGTCAGGATTATTGTCTATTTTATTTTATTAACAGACAATAAAAATGGTAAAGTATAAGGTAACTAACTAACATCATAAGGTATGGAAACATTATATGCAGGCTATAGATTGCATCAGACAAAATTTCAAACGGAGAGGAAAAATTTACCAAGTGGCATTTTTTCACACCTCTAACCAACTTGCATGTAAAACAAACATTTAAACAAACAATCTGCGATGTGTAATATTAATACTACTATTAATGTTTAATACCAAATATTAACACAGTTATCATCACAGTGTAACAGTATAATAAGCTACAAGTGGAGATGTGGTAAAACATAGGCTACTCAAGCAGTGAAATCTTGGGTTGCCATTTGGAAAGTGTTGTGGTCAGTTCGGAACTTATATTTCCGAATTTCTTTTCTGATTTCATTCTGGACCTACAGTATAAAGAAAATAATGAATTAATTCATTATAATCTTACAGGATCATAAATACTTCTTTATGTTTTCATACGCTATTGAAAGTTTATTATATCTTACCTCACAGTTCAAGAAGCAGTATAACAGTGCCACAATGAAACCCTTCAAAGATATGTCACGTTTAATATTTTGACATTCACAGTAGCATAAAGTCAAGGCTTTATTGAAACTTTATGGATTTGTTTTAGCACTTGATTAACATTTCTGCATGTTTCGGAACAATAAAATAATTATTTTTATCATTATTTATTATTATTAATAATGACAATATCTTCAGATAACTTTTGCATTTGAAGTACATTTACAGTAGAGGGCAGAATTTCACTTAATAACAAGTTCCATAGAAGCATCATACCTTAGGATAGGACAATTCATTTATTACATCACTATTGATTGAAGAACATATTTGATTCATATTCTGTATTGCACAGTACAAATAGTGTAATATGTGTAACATTATAAGTACCTGGAAGGAACCGAGCACGAGCTCAAAGAAGAGTCTTGCCTCTAGACCCACATGTTCAGGAAAAAGAGCAAATACAATATAATGCACTCCGAAAAGAGGGATGAGCAGAAGAGTTGACTTCGCCAATCGCCTGAATGGTATTTAAAAGAGACAAGGGCATCTTTTTGTATGTAAAATTAAATATTTGAACCGAAAATAGCCATAAAGTTAGATTTTACAATTTTCAAGAATTATTTTAAAGGTCGTACCTGTAAAGTCTCCTGTCTCCAGTTGATTCGGGGGGTTTTGTCTTGACAACTATTATCCTGCTTATGTTAACAAACACCAGAAAGTTCACCTGGAAAGTTGAAATTTGAAAAGGAAAAAAAAAAAAAAATTCTATATTAGCTGGTTTTATTCTTATATATTACATTATATTACTTTATACTATACATTATATAATACAGTATATTAGCAGAGCTGGGCAGATTGCTTACAAATTGCTACAGATTTCAGATTACATGACAAAAACTTGTTAGCAACGTTGTCCATTACATTACACATATAATCAGACTACTTTTTGATTACGTGAAGATTACTTGTCTCCTGTTTACCACATTAGTTTACATAATCAATATTATCTTGTAACACATTGATAATTTATATATATATATTCCATTTGTCATTAACAAGATGAAGTGCATTAAACATTACATCAAGGAACTGCAGGGGATTTGTGAGTTTTATGAAAAGCAAATATTAATAAATTCTTTATTAATTATTTTATTATCAAATTAATTAAAATTTAAAATGTAATATAAAATGTATTAATTATTTTAAAACAACACCAATAAAATGAAAAAAAGAAAAAGAAAATAAATATATTATTTGTTTACCCACATGTCATGTGAGAGAACTGTGAACATCCAAGTTACTCAATTATTACCTTAATATCTCAAGGGTACTTCAAGTTAATATAATAGATTAAAGATTTTCAGCTGACAAGCAAGTTTAGGACTCCCTGCATTACATGTAGATAAGGAATAAGTGAAATTTGTGCATTTAATGTGTTTGAAAGGCAAAAGGATTCCAACCTACTGAATGATAATTCAAATAAAAATGACTGTGCTGAGTAGTTGATACAATTTAACATACTGAGAAAACACTTTCTGTAAATCCAGTACTCAAATGCTGTGCTCTTTCTGTGAATGTTCACAGAACTAGAAAACTCTCTGAATGTATAAAAGTGTATACATTATCAAAGATGAAAAAGAAAAATTAGGGAGAACCAATAATTACATGAATATTAGAGTAATGTAATGTATCAAATTATGTAATCCAAATTACATATAATCAGTTACTACCCAGCTCTGAATGTCAGTAGTAATAGAACAATATAAAAAAATTCTAAATGTACACTGAAACAAAACAAAACAAAAAACTGTGAAATGATTTGCAGCCATGGCTGCCAAACCAAAAATGTACAATTACAGTAAAATATATGGTAACACTTTCTATGAAGCCTATTAGTAATTCACTTTAATTTTACATATATAGCAGACAAATACCACTTATAAGTAGTAATAATAAACATTTTTTGTGTTATGTTATGTTTAAATATTTTTTTAAAAATAATATCACTATTTTGATGGACCCTTTAGACAGCTGTTGATAAGTAACTCTGCAACTACATTATTATTAGTGTGTATGAAAAATATATGCTAACACTTTATTTTGATGTTTCCTTAACAGACATAATGAGTAAAGGATGAAAAGGATTGCAAGTATGTAAACATTCTACCTAACCTACCTAATACACTTAGGTTTATTTAATAAACGTAGCATTTTTTTCAGTTGACAGTATTAGCTAGCTCGCATTAGCCTTATATTAACCTCAAAGGAAACACTCATATAACACTCAGCACCTAACCACTCATAAGACGCTGTAAGGTACTGTGTAGATCATAAATAAACATGTCAAGATATGATATTGTAACATTCCCATTTGTGTATGTTCCGTGTTTTGATCTGTTCTCCCCATGTGCTTCCCTGTGACCCAGTTTCTGTTAATTGTCTATTC